>JAANYP010006104.1:0-114693 GCA_020465985.1 Centrapalus pauciflorus
TCAAGCTATTCATGAACATAGCCACAAGAGAGTGCCATTAATAGAATTGCAGCTTCCTTCTCATCTTGTGGAAACACACGATGAAATGTTAAGTTTTTTCGTAATCTTACTAAGAATTCTTCGACACAATTCTTTCGTGCCGGTGATGATGAAGATGACGATGGATTCATGTTTATTTGCTTCGTGTATTGCCTTTTCTTATGCTTTGTAACATGCCCATTTAGTTTCCTGTGATCTTTATGTATAATCTTTGTAGGTTTCAATGACGTAATTGGTTTATCATTGAAAACAATTTTGCCAGTTTCTGCTGCTGCCGCTGCTGCTGCCATCATCGCTTTACGTGCTTTCCGCTGTCTGATTCCACATGCATTGCAAAGGGACTACACGAAAGATGATGAAATTGTTAGCTACAAGTTTAAACACAGAGAAATAAAAAAGGAAATGGAAAAAAGAAAAAAAAAGGTGAGCTTGGTGCATGAAAACATAATTCTCTCAAATAAAGATTTATCATCAAGATTTTATGATTTTGCTATTGGAATGGTTGGCGTTCGGTGTCGTTGCAAGAATTGAACAAGACTATATATACCTTAGGACCTTGAGGTCCACTTCGCCATAGAGGAGTCTTGGTGGTGTTGCAATCTGAGCAAACCCTAACTAGGATCGTGATATTGTTGTTTGACGAAGTACTATTGATCGAGTTTGAGTCGTTAGCATTAATTTCTTCCGTTGGAGATGATGTTGGTTCTTTATGATCTTGACGATCTTCAAGCCTCAATTCTGTAGTAGCTGATCGAAACGAGTTTAATTTTGTTGGATCGGATTTCTTCATCTTAAGCATTACTCTCATCTTCGAAGACATCCACTTGACTGGATTTTCATCGTTCATGTGATCATAAGTTTCCCTCTTCCACAAAGAAAATTTAAGCCCGTCACTGTTCTTAACTGTATCAACTTGATTCTGATCAACACGATGATCATTGTATGCTTGTGATCCGAAATTATCACCCTACATAGAATCAGGAAAAAAAGAAAAGATTATTGATTTGGGTATTGCACAAAAAGCCAGGAGAACCACTATTTAATTAGAGAAAGAACAAATCAAGAAGCCTAGCTAGCTTGATCTGGGAATTGTGCATATATAAAAAGCCAATAAGAAACCCTTTAATTTCAATTAAGTCAAGAAAATAACCATTTTGATTACGTACGTACCTCAAGTTGTGATGGATGTGATTCTCTATTAAAAATCCCATCTTGATCTTGGGTTTCTGGGTTAAAGAAAAGATGGCAAGTGAGAGAATTTGAAGATGATGATATTGAAGCTTGAGAATTAGGGCTCAAGAACTGGTGTTCAATGTGCGGATCGCTAGGGCTAAAGAATTGGTGTTCTTCGTTGTACTGATCATTAGACGACGAATTTAAGTAAATTGGAGTCATCTATATATTTGGATCAAAATACACACAAAAGCAAACTAAGTGTCAAGTACACTCCACTTTGCAAATAAAGAAAGCAAATGAGACTAATTAAAGAGGGTATGGAAACTAGCTCTTTGCTTGCAGCTGCTTAATATTAGCTAAGTAGCTAGGGCATTCACATGATTCAAGAAACATGAATATATAACATATATGTATATATATGTATGTTTTAGGTATTTAGTGTATGTTATATATCAACCAATGAAGAAGTTTAAAGGCAAAAAAGAAGCCACACAACCCAAATATATATTGACAAACCCTATCTGCAAAATGCTAATTTTGTGCCAGTTGAAAAATCAAGAAATATTTGACAAGATAAAGCTGGAGCCACACATATATGTATCATTGTGATAGACCATCACATGATCCACCATTTGATGAATTTTGGGTAGCAAGCTAGCCTGGGACATTTGTCATTTGTTTTATTTTCTTGTATTTTTCTGTACTACCTGGGCTTTATTATTATCATATATTATTTTCCTTTTTGCAACATTAAAAATAATAGATTCAGAAAACAAATATTTAATTGTAACCTAGGTGCCATGAATCTAAATCTTGATGAATATATTATTATATATTGGTATATCCAGATGATTAATTTGCTAAGTATAATAACAAGCTAATTAACCTTAGAGTGCAGCTTAATTCGATCTATCAAAGCTTAATTAATCTTGTTTTATATACTTTTAATTAATGGTTTTTCTACGTACTTCAGTGATAAAGTTGTGATTGAGGTTCAGAACAAAATGACGGTGACCTGGCCGGAGGTTCGCATTGACGAATTGTTTGTATATATGTATGCATATATGGTTTTTCTACCATGCAAAGTGCCGACTGGCGCGCAGGAACACCACTCCGCCTCCCTTATCTTGCTGAGAAATTAAGAAACCTAATTAATCAGCTGGCCGGATTTAAAACCGACGATCGATCGAGTAAAATATGGAGTAGAGAGCCAGTGAGAGAGCCGTTAAGATCGAGATCAAGTTAGTGCCTAATATATGGGACATTATGATATATAGAACAAGCTAATTGTGTATACGTACGTCTATTATCATACCATATTAATGTATCATATAATATATCATAACTACGAAAAGCAAACATAAATTTATAACAATAATATAATTTTTTTTTATAATAGTTAATGATGTGATATACAAAATTTAACAATAAAGATACTGTAAAATTTTTAGCCGAGAAGGTAATTTGCCCTTAATTAATTATAAATGAGTCGTTACTAATGTATACCACTTAATTAATTAAGTACCTTGTTCGTGCCTTAATCCGTGAGTCAACAAGGCGGCCAGATAAGTTGCTGCAAGACAGAATGAAAACACTTGGTCAAGGTCGAAGCAGAGGAGCCCTGCGACAACACTCTGATGCCTAAGTCAGTATTCAACAGCGAGAAGATCAATTGTTTGAGAGTAAAATTAGGGTTTACTTTTGTGCGTACCTTATGAGAACGATAGAAGGCGTTATTTATACCTTCCCTTTGGTTTCCAATTGAAACTCCCATATGGGAATGAGACACCTGGTGATATCCATAACAGAATTTGTTACGTAATTTTTGATGGACGTTCTCCACGCTGATATGGTCTGATCACGTGCAGTCCTTAAATAAATAGTCTTTTATTGGTCCACCTCAGCCTTCTCGCATAATTATCATTTTGTTAATATTCTGACGTCATCCCACGTCACCAGTAGGTACGTAAATGATTTATAAAATGATATGACGACTTTGTAAAGCTAGCGGTTTTTATCAAGTTAATTGCTGAAATTGCACCTTAATTGTATATATATTGAAGATCGAATATTGCATGTGACATCGATCAAGCAAAATAATGCTAGCTACTTGATCAAGTGCTTCAAAAATCGTATCTTGTACTACGTTCAAAACTTTTCAAAATAATAAGAGTAAATTACAAAAATGGTCCCTGTGGTTTGGTCAAAATTATGGATTCGGTTCTTGATCTTTAAAAGTTACATAAATGGTCCCTAAACACACTATTTACTTGTAAAAATGGTCCCCCTTTATCTTAACTTTTTTTAACTCAATAACAAATTTGGTCCCTCAACTATGTAGTTTATTTTCAGTTTTAGTCCTTAACATAAATTTCTACTTTTTGTTTAACTATTAAATGTTAACTTAAAATTTTCATTTTCATTATTATATTATTATTTATTAAAATATATTTATTTTATTATTATATTTATCATTATATTTATCATTATATTTATTTAATTTACGTCACTTTTATATATCCATTTATTAATTAAAGTTTTATTTATCTTGCGTTTATTTGTACAAATATTTACACATCTTTATCTTTTATATGTTTGCATCTAATTATAAAATTATCTTAATATTTTTTTATTTAATTATAATTTCTATGACAAAATAATAAACTTAGGGACAATTTAATTTAACTATTTTGTTACGTATAGTGGCGCTCAACCTATCGTTTATTCTAATTATTTTGAGGTTTTATACATTTTGATTTAAATATTTTTATCGTAATACATTTTACTGATTTATGCATTTTATTATGATTATTTTGTTACATTAATACGTTTTTTTATTCTAATTATTTTATTACATTGATATGTTTGACTTAATTATGAAATATACAAACCAAAACGTATCTAACTAAACAAAGTATACAATCCAAAATGTATATATCTCGTTAAATCAAAACATATAAATGTTTATGTTAAGTTTATATAGTTTATATATTTTACTTAAAAATTACAGTTAATTCGAAATGTATTAACGCTACAAAATATTCAAGATAAAAATGAATCACATATTAAGTTTATATATTCATTATTGACGATAATAATTAAGTCGAAATGTATTAACGTAACAAAATATTTAACTAAAAAAGAATAAACGTTAAGTTTATTTATTAGAAATTATAATTAAATCAAAATGTAGTCAATAACGATAGTTACAACAAAATGAATAAAACACTAAAAATACTAAATTTCAAGTTAACATATTAATATAACAAAATATTAAAATGAAAATGAAAAAATACTGAATTTGAATACAAACATATTGAAAAAAAGATATTTAAATGAAAATGAATAAAATCCTAAGTTTATATATTTTCTTAACAAATATATTTAAATCAAAGTATATTAATGTAATGAAATAGTTAGATGAAAATATATAAAATATAAAAATGTATAATAAATGAAACACAAGATAAATAAATTTTAAATAATGAAATTGAATATATAAAAAAACATAAATAAAATATTATGATGGGATAATTTTTAATAAATATAGAGTAAATATATTTTAAAAACTAAAAATGTATAACTAATAATAATAATTAAATTTTTAAAATTTGCATTTAAAATTTAAACAAAACAAAAAATTAATAAAAGGACTAAAACTGAAAATAAATTACATAGTTGAGGGACTAAAATTGTTATTGAGAAAAAAGGCAAAATCGTCATTTAAAAAAAGTCAAGAGAAAGAAGGATCACTTCTGCAAGTAAACAGTGTTATGAGGGACCATTCATGCAATTTTTAAAGATCAGGGACCAAATCCGTAATTTCGACCAAACCACATGGAGTCATTGACCATTTTTTGTAATTTACTCTTAAATAATGTTGTGCCCTTCATTATATATATAGTAATCAACTTTTACCTCTTATTTATTTTTGAGTAATCAACTTTATATTTATTGTTGTTGTTTAACTTTCAAAAAGTAATATATGAAAACTTTTAGGTTGTCTTTATTAAATGAAAATTATAAGAGATCTTTTTTAATTTCAGTTTATAGTTTTCAAGAATGTGAAAACTTGTTTAGATATTGAAGTTTAAGTTTTAATGAAAAATATATTAGATAGATAATTATAAAGTAAGAAAATTAAATATGATATGTGATAGAAAAGTAAGAGAGAAAAAAATATTAAAAGTAATTAAATATAGGATAGGTACGTAATAGAAAAGTAAGATAAAAAATACAAAAATTGATATTTTAAAAAGTGAAATGAATATTTAAGGAATTGTTATTAAGTAAACAAGTTTTTATTGTTTTAAAAGTGAGATGAAAATTTTAAAAAATTTTCATAAACTAAACACACTTTTATACCGCTAAGGTTTATTAAACTTTCATAAAATTAATCCAAATTATTTTTACTAGTTTGATTAAATATAACATGTGTAACACAAAATAAATAAAAATAAAACTGGCTAAAATTAGACGTGCTAAATAAATTGGGTCTTTAATTATAAAACGTACTAGGCTAATTTTAAACAAATTGGGCTAACTAAATTTAGTGACATATAAATCTTATCTTATCTTATTATATATAAATTGTAGTATTATTCATTTTATTATCGAACAAAACACACTATTTGTTTTTAATTTATCCTGATATTTTACATAAATCTCATGATACCATATAATCATTGTTTTTGTCAAATATCATCTATTTAATTATGCAACGATGTTTCTCCTGTTTTTTGTATCAATTTATGCAACAAATAGCTTTTAATACGATTTATTCAATGCAATTTGTATTTGTTATTAAAACATGCAACCCCGTTTTCTTTTACTTATCAATTTAATAATGCAATGAGAACACTTTTAAGAGGATCTATACAATGATCTTTGTACTTGTTATCAAAATATGCAATGATCTATTTCCCTCTGTTTTTTTTTTACCAACTTATACAACGAAATCCTTTTTAAAACGACTTTAACAGTGATGTCTGAACTTGCCATTAAAACATGTAACATTTACGTGTACTATATATAAGTAACATCGACACTTAAACTTTTAACTAAAAATCCACGTGGGCCAAAAAATAATCGAACTTCAATATAGCAAGTTTTGCTACAATTCATGTTTTATTTTGGCTAAGGATGACAATGTGCGTAAACATAAATGGGTAGTTTAGCCCCCATCCGGTTAGAAAAACCATGGAGATATTCATGTAACCGAAGATAATCATGGGGATTCAAGAATAACCATTTAACATAAACAATTAATCTTTATCACAACGATCAGATCACCTTTTAACGTGAACGATTAATTTTCACCGCATGATTTACCGTATTACCATGTAGTGTAAACGGTGAATTTTCACCATTAGGATCGATTAAATTTATACTGAATGGTCATTCTGAATCCCTCGCAGTTATCACGGATACTTGACGTTGATTCCTATTTCAGGTTCTGAGATTTTTTTAACTAGGATTTACAGTCGACGTAGATTAAGAGGATCGTGAAGTATGATAATTTCTTTGTTCAACCCATACTATATTAAGTGGGATGATGACATCGATTTTTATACATGCAGAAGAGTGACATAAAATAATGTGTTGAATGTTTTGTCAACAAATTTAAACGTTATTGTATGAATCGTGTTCGTTGCATAAATTGATAAAGAAGGAAAACGTTGTTGTATGTTTTGACAAGTACAACCGTCATTACATAAACCATGTTAAAAACAATTTCGTTGCATATATTGATGATATAGTGAAACCTAGCTTGTTGTATAAATATGTGGTTAACCTTTATTTTTACCTTATAGTTAACTTTCAATAAATCTAAACTTTAAGAGTAGGAAAGAAATATGAGTAGGAAAGAAGTATGAGCCACTTCCAGATCTTGGAGACTTTGATATATGGTATTTGGAAAATTTCTTTTGATAGATACTTTGTGTAATCAAGACTTGTATTTATTATGGGATTACTTATTTACTTGTATCGTATTTTAAGAACCGTAATGTATTATGTAATGTTTACTTTTATTAGCTTATATAGATGTTTAGGGGTATTAGATTGGTAATTGTTATGAATAGTGGCGGATCCAGAAATTATTTTTATAGGGGTCGAAATTGATCACACTGCGAAAGTATGAGTTTTTGTGGTTCTATAAAAATGTCTAACACGGTAACACCTCAAAAGTTCAGTTGGTTAATCTTAATTACATAATAAAAGAAATACGTAAATGCAAGAACTCATTAATCATTACAAACTTAAAAAAATTAGAATTTACAAATTCTCCTACGAGTTTTCATCTTTCAAAAACATTGAGTAATTCTTTCTTTATGATACAAATGCAATAGTCACTCAATCATTAATCACCAATTGAATTGCACAATTACTTGTGAAATTTATGAAGAAGTATTAGAAACTTTTCTACTTGATGAAAATTCGGATTTTTGTATTTTTTTCAAAAAATGTTTCCTATAGTCTACTTGTGAAAAATGTTCCCTCACTATTCCCTCAGTAAATATCCCTCGCTAATCTCTCAGTAATAGTTTCCTCGGTAATCCCCCAATATCAAATCCCTTGGTAATCCCTCGGTAGCTTGTCCCTCACTAATCTCTCGGTAGTTTGTCCCTTGCCAATCCCTCAGTAAAAAAGCCGTCGGTAAATCCCTCGGTAATTACTGCCGTCGGAAATTCCCTTGGAAAAGGCAATTACCGACCAGATTATTCCTACGGACCAAATCCCTCGGAAATCCGTTGGAAAATAGCTTTTCTAAGAGATCACCAAGGGAAGTATCCCTCGGTAATGGTTGTTTTTGTTGTACACGAATGTACTATATATATGTGTGTCATTACAATTGAAGATTAAAAAGTCTATGTTTTACGTTGACTGTAAGAACAATCGTTGATTGCTTTTGGATTCATCACTCACGTATGTACTATGATTGTGTTTGGTATCATGTTTTAAAATTGATCACATATTAATTAATTACTATAAGAAAATCATAATCTTTTAATTAATTACTATAAGAAAATCATAATCTTTCAACTTTTGTCTTTCGGGTCGACATAATAGTTTGATTAGCAACTTTCTTTTATATATAGTCAAGTTCAAAAAGTACCATTATTAAAAAACTTGGTTTTAAATTTTTTTATTATCATGTTTAAATTAACGTTATACACGTGATATATGAATTTTACACACATTCACATTTTCTATGTCCTTAAAATTTATGTGAATGTTTATGCACATTTATGTGAATGGTCATTCACAGCATTCACATTATCTATTTTTACCATTCACATGATTTATTTTTTGAATTTTGTTATTGTCCTTTTTTGATAAAAAGTCTTATACTGTTGTCTTATAAATGTGTATTCAAACAAAATATGTGAATCTTCATTCACAACAAGATACGATGGGTATCCGGATGAACATGAACTCTCTTTCTCTCTCTCTCTCTCTATATATATATATATATATATATATATATATATATATATATATATATATATATATATATATATATATATATATATATCTGTGTGTGTGAGTGTGTGTGTATTAAAGCGAGCACCACTTATTATGCAGTGCACCAAAAGGTACCATATTTAAAAATACTTTTTTTTCTCATAAACATGTTTTTAATTAACCTTACAAAGATCATATATAAAATTAATGCACATTCACACATGCACACATTCTAAGTATCTGAAATCAATAAATCATGTATCATATAAATGTATGTTAATACATAAGCAAATTTATGTAAGTGTACATTTACAGATCATTTTTATAATGTTAATTAAAACATGTTTATGAAAAAGACACTTTAAAATTTTTTTTTTAAAGTTGATAATTTCTAGTGTGCTGAATAATGAGTGATATGTAATCTCTCGAACTATATATATATATGGGTGAGTTCAATAGAAAACCACTATGCACGTGAAAACTATGGAAACCTACGCATACCGTCCGATTTGGTGCATTTCATGAAAAACGCGGTGGCATGATCGTAAATAAGGTGATGCATCACGCGAGATTTTGATGCATCACGCGGGATTTTGATGCATCACGCGGGATTTTGATGCATCACGCGGGGAATTTGATGCATTTGTGGTGGTGCAGTGCGTTTTTCACAAGTTTTCAGGTGCATAATGGTTTTCCATTGAACCTCCCTCTAACACACACACACACACACACACACACACACACACACACACACACACACACACACACATATATATATATATATATATAGGTGGGTTCAATGGAGAACCTCCATGCACCACCACAAATGCATCACAATTCCCCCGTAATGCATCATTATTTCCACGTGATGCATCAAAGTCTTGAGTGGTGCATCGATTTTTACATTATTTCCACTTGATGTATCAAATTCTCGAGTGATGCATCGATTTCTACGTGATGCATTTCAGTTTTTCTAGCGATGCATTGTGGTTCTCCAAGGTTCTTCGATGCATAAGGTTCTCCATTGAACCCATCCCGATATATATATATATATATATATATATATATATATATATATATATATATATATATATATGTATGTATGTATGTATGTATGTATGTATGTATGTATGTATGTATGTATGTATGTATGTATGTATGTATGTATGTATGTATGTTATGTTATGTTATGTTATGTATGTATGTATGTATGTATGTATGTATGTATGTATGTATGTATGTATGTATGTATGTATGTATGTATGTATGGATTGAAAGCATGCCCGACCCTTGACATGTTCAATGTGGGTTTTCGCACAAGGCCCCCATTCTTCTAGGGCCTCAAAAAAAATCTGATGCATTTATTTAGTTTAGATTTTAGAAGCTCAAATTCTCTTTTGTTTTTGCCCTTGGAATTACAACAGCCTAACAACACTTTGTTGGGAGAGGAAACGACTATTATAATTATCACATTGAGTTGTAAGTATTAAAACAGTGATATACTCTGGTGTTTTATTTTTGTTTTTTCATTTTCTTTGCATAGCCGTTGACCGTTGTTACTTGCATATGAAAAATTACTATGCGGTTCATCGGTTGAGAGTTGGAATACAGGTAAGTTATATTTGGCTATTTTTTATTTTGTATAAATGTTTTGAAATTTTTGTAATCAAAGAGTCTATTTGTGATTTTTGCACAGGACCCATAAAATCCGAGATCGAGGGGTAGAATAGTTGAATGCATGGAAGGATGATGGGTGGTGTGGTGTGATGATATAGAAGAAGGCCGGAATTGAAGCAGTACAACTACAAGTGATAAGGTAATCTTGTTTTCTTTACTTTATTAGTTGTGGCTTCCATCTTGCATGTTTCCTGGGACCACTTTCAATTCACACCTACTGACCTACGTACGTGTGTGTGTATATATATCCCATTTTCAAATTCAAATTCAAATTCAAACTTAATTATTTAATTCCATCCAAATTAACTAACGTATTATCTTCTTTCTAATCCTGAATTCTCCGACGCTTCAATAAACAATTAAACATCAAACATACACACGTTTATTAAAAATCTTTGATTAATCAACGTTTAGTTAACTACATAATTAAACACCAGTACGTATATGTCCATCTCTTTAATTTCAGAACATCTAATAATTCATTAATTCGATGTAAAATGTTTCCCATGTGTGTGTATATATGTGTGTGTGTAAAGAGTATTTTTGAATAATTTCGTATTGATATTAGATAATAGCCGTTAGTATGTAGAATATTTTGCGTATGTACATACATATATCATATACATGAAATAATGTTATATGATCATATTAGATGAATTTTTTTACACATGAAATAATGTTATATGATCGTACACTAATTATATGCGTTTTGGAGTTGTTCAGCTTTAGCTTACGAGCGTTACAACACGACCATTACAATCCTATTGACATGAATTTATAATTGGTTGATCCTTTGTCCAACAAGAAATTAACCCGGCTATCTAAAAGCTAACAAAATTCTACGAAAATTAACCATCTTAAAGCTAATTTGATCCAATGATTAGGGTGTATAACATAATAAATTTAATTAAGGTAGTTAATTGTTTAACATTTAACCATAATATACAAAAATGTGTATGTAAGTATTTATCTCCTAAGTTATTTTCAAAAATAAATATAGTGTGTATTTGACTAATTAAGCTATAATTTTTTGTAATTTATTTGCTTTTGCCAACGATTTTACATGATAGAAATATGCGTAGTCTTTTAGTGGATTTTGTGGACCCTTTAGAATTAAAAGTTGTGCACGTTACCACTATTTTCTATTTTAAAAAAAAAAAGGTCATTGTAAATATAATTGGAAAAAAAAAAAGTCAATTTCATATCCTTTATAACTTAAATATTTTATATATTTTGTCAAAACATGTTTTAAGAATATTAATTGCAATTAGTGCACAATTTTTTTTTTTTTTGAAAGGCTAGTTAGTTGTTAGTATTACACCCAAAGTTAGATTAGATTCACCAATGTCAGGGATTGAACCCATGACCTCTCCTAGAGGCAAGCCTCCCCACCTTTAGTGCACAAAATACATAGAATGAATTTGAATATATATATTAATGATAATTTATATTGTACTTCTAATTTTAAGCTATCTAATAAGAGTGGCGGATCTAGGAAATCATCACATTGGGGGCCTAGTGTATAGGTGTGTTCATCGATTTCATTACGGGATTTCTTAACTTAAGTTTCGGACCCGATTCTTCCAATTATAAAATTTTATCCAGTTCAATTAATTTAAACGTACCAAATTATCAATTAATTTAACCTACTAAAAGACCCTAGTAGTTAATCTGATAACAAACATTCAAAGATATGATTTTAGGGATTCCAATGTGACTTTATGATGAGTATACGGCCACAAATAATTATACACATTAAGCATAAATCTTTACCCCTAAATAAGTGACGTTAACATTTAAAACAAAACAAAATAACAATTACATATATTATATAATTTCGTGATTTATGAGCGATCATAACCTAAGCTGTTCATAGGAATAGTAAAACTAGAATAACAATATATACATCTTTGTGTAATAATTTAATGAAAAAATTTGTAGCTCAATTGGTTAGTGCATGACATATGATGAAAGAGGTCATGAGTTCAAATCTCTTGACTTCAAGAATATTGTTATTAATTAACTTGATTGGTTTTTTTACATTTTGAGTCAAAACTAATGTATTATTATTTTAAAACATTACGTTGACGTAAATTATTATTTTAAAACATTACTTTGACGTAAATTAAACTAACTATGATGAAAGAGGTCATGAGTTCAAATCTCTTGACTTCAAAAATATTGTTATTAATTAACTTTATTGGTTTTTACATTTTGAGTCAAAACTAAGTATTATTATTTTAATATATTACTTTGACGTAAATTAAACTAACTTACTATTAAACATATATATTTTATTATTTTAAAACATTACTTTGACGTAAATTAAACTTACTATTAAACATCTATATTTTATTTCCTAAATATATTTTAAGAAAATATGTATTCTTTCTCCACGAATATAACTTTTTTAGAAATATTTAGTATTGAATATATAATTTATTTTATAACAATATCTAATATTATCTACCATATATTTTGATTTTATATTAAATTTAAAATTTTTTATCATAAAAGTAACACATATATATTTTTTAAAATAAACAAATAAATAGTATATATAATTTTAGCACATTAAGCAAATTTTTTTATTTTAGTTCAAAAATATGTTTATATTTTATGTTTTTTATATATTGAAACTTGATAAAATGATGTTTAATGGGTAGCTAGCAAACATTCCATGCTTAAAAATAATAATACTGTTTTTTATACATTAACTCAAATACAATTGCATAATTATTATTATTATTTATATTATTTTTTTAGTTTCTTCAAACTTCAAAGTCAATTGTATGTATATAAAACAGATAATGTGAGTCAAGGATTAATGTCGATGAATGATGATTATGATTTATGAGTATATGGAACTCTTTTTACATATATTGTATAAATATTTTTTATATCTTTAATAATAATAATTATGCAACTGCAGTTCTATTTTTATTTGTTATTGTGATCACTTTTTTATTTGTACTATATATCTTAAACTAAAAAATTTTTAAGTTACTCTATATAGGTTTTTATCGTTATTATTAATAATAATTTACTTAATACATTAATTTTAAATGATGTTGATGATTATTATTACTAAATGAAGTTGTGACGGATAACAAATTTCAAATGTACAGAATTGTATGGATGTGAAAGTTAAAAAAAAAAACAATTAAAATAGAATATTTTGTTGATTTTTATTCATTTTCATT
Organism: Centrapalus pauciflorus; assembly: GCA_020465985.1. Taxonomy (NCBI): domain Eukaryota; kingdom Viridiplantae; phylum Streptophyta; class Magnoliopsida; order Asterales; family Asteraceae; genus Centrapalus; species Centrapalus pauciflorus. The sequence continues at coordinate 13,563 of JAANYP010006104.1, forward strand.
TTTTTAATTGGCATTGATATTTTTTTAATCTTTTTCAACATACTTTGGAATCGAAAGTTATATTTTGATGGTGGTGGTGTGAACAATTTTGGAATCGAACGTTGTATTCAAAGTCAATAACGCATAATTTCAAAATTTGTAATATATTTAATCGAAATAACATAACATTTTGCTTCAAATATCAAATATGCATGTTAATATGTTAGTTTTATATATTTTAATATTTTTCGTATGACATTAAACTCCGCCGCGAAGCGCGGGCAAATTTTCTCGTTATCTTACAATTTAAAACAATATTCTTCTAATTCGTATTGTTTAAATTTCAAATTTAATTTAAGCCTATTAAAACTAAAATCTAACTTAATTAAATTTATATATACATTATTATTCTTAGTATTATCTATAATTAAAATTTTAATACACTAAATAAAAATAAATATTACTATATATAAATTATAAGTATAATTATAGTTTTTAAAGATATTTTATAAATCAACCCGCGTACATAATATATGAGTTGATCTATCTATTTAATTAAAAAAAGTAAACAGATTTCACTTGACACCTAACTATAATGTCAATTGGCCTTATTTGGATATGACACATATAATAATCTACAATTTTCTACATTAAAGTATAATTATATTAATTTAGAAAAAAAAGCCTGATTATTATCTAGTATTTTTGTTTTAAATTTGAGTCTACAACCCATTTCTTTTCTTATCTTTTTATCCAAGCTTCTATTTCTTCTATTATTTTTTTTCTTGTTAGTATTTAATTTTTAGTTATGTATTTTACGGTATTAGTTACCTGTTTTATATATTTTCAATAATCTTTTTAGCAGTATAATATTACTAATTTGTTTGTTGTTTTTATAATAATTGATTTTGTTGCTTGTTAGGTGATATTGTATGTAATACATATCTGACTCTTGTCAAATTATATAACTATATATTCTTTCATTATATTAATATAAAATTTTAATTTACATAAAAATGGAAATAAATAATTAATTGGATTTGGATATATAGGATACATAGAAAAGAAAAAGAAAAAACTGACGATAAAGAGGATGGCTACGTATGGTACCTAGGAATCACTCCCTCCACGTCGTAGACAAAGACATGGATAGAGACATTATTCTTAGTCGTAGATACACAAATATATTGTAGGATTTGCTTTTCGTATTCTTCCTTCTTTCTACTAACGTGTGTGTGTGTGTGTATATATATATATATATATATATATATATATATATATATATATATATATATATATATATATATATATATATATATATATATATATATATATATATATATATATATATATATATATATATATATAGAATATGGTTCGTGTGAGTACCTAAAAAATGCAGAGTACCGTGAGTACCTGTGAACACACGGGTTTTAGATGTGAACATGCTCTGAAAAAAAGTTTTTTTTTAAATTTTTTTTTCATATTAATTTAGATACAAATAATATAAGCCTATTCGTAAAAGAATTACACACATTCACACTTTCTAGCATCTTAAAAGTCATGTGAACGCGAAAAAATTCATGTGAACATGCTTAGCTGTGAACATACATTCACAACAGTGCAGTTCATGTGAACTTGCACGTTTCACATAGTTATAGTGTGTGTTTAGGTGTGATTTTTTGCAAGTAGTCTTATATTATTAATTTAAACATGATTATGAAAAAATTTTTCAAAAAAAATGGTTTTAAGCGAGGTACCTCCAGTACTCCGCAAAACTAGTGGTACTCATTTGAACCCAAATCTATATATATATATATATATATATATATATATATATATATATATATATATATATATATATATATATATATATATATTATCCGATCCATACAAATTTTATTTTATCATATATACACCTTCAAATTTTGTGTCTCCATCTCAACTTGTTCGTTATATTTCCGTTAATATATTTAAGGGTGGGTTCAATGTAAAACCTCTATGCATCAAATATTCTTGAAGAACAACAATGCATCGCTAAATAATCGTAATGCATCACGTTGAAGTCGATGCATCACGCGGGAATAATGATGCATCACGCAGAATTGTGATGCATTTATGGGGGTGCATGGAGGTTCTTTATGGGGGTGATGCATTTATGGGGGTGCATGGAGGTTATTCGACGCATGAAGGTTCTCCATATGCATCGAAAAACTAGGGAACCACTTTATAGTCATTGGATCAGGTGATGCACAATGCAAAAATCTTAACGCATCACACTGGAAGTCGATGCATCACACGGGAACTTGATGCATCACGTGAAAATAATAATGCATCACGCGAAAATTGTGATACATTTGTAGTGGTACATGGAGGTTTTTTGATGTTATTCGATTCATTGAGATTTTCCGTTAATGAACCCCCTATACATAAATATAGGTCCAAATGGATTAGATTGACCTGTTAATTAAAAATTTGTATTGTATTTTTTTAATAAAACAAATCAGAAAAGTTAACAAGTACTAATTTAATCCTTACTATTCTTACCTATTTAATGATTTATATTCTTACCTGTAATGTATTAAACATGATTACAAAATTTTATATTAATATTTTTTTAATAAAACAAATTAGAAAGTTTATAAATATTAATTTAATTAATCCTTACTATTCCTACCAATTTAATGATTTAAATCAACTCATTGTATTGGTTACATTACCATACTCTAGTTCGGTTTTCTTAACTATAAATTACATCAAATTATATGTTAATTAAGTTTTATAATACGTACACCGAGTTAATATTAACGGACTTTTATAATATATGTCTTTTTGTATTTTGGGTTCAGGCCCATTATTCCTTTTGTATTATTTATATGATGGTTGTTAATGAGAAAAGGGCAAGAGAGTTTAAACCTAATTACATGGTATCAGAGAAACCCTAATCTTCTCCTAACCCTAATTCTTTTCTCCTAATCCTCCCGGCCGCCGCCGCCTGCGGCCGCTGCCGCCGCCCGCCTGAAACCTAAACGCTCCTCTCCCTCTCTGTTCCTAAATATTCCTGCATCAACCCTAAACGCTGCCTGAAAGCCGCCGCACGCCTGAAACCTCGTGCAAACCGCCGCTCGCCTGCAACCCTAAGCGCCGCCTGAAACCCTAATCGGCTGATAACCACCGCTCGTCTGAAACCCTAACCGTTCCTCCACCCTAACCCTAATCGTCTGAAACCCTAACCCTAATCGCCTCAAACCCGCCGGCTGAAAACCTAGCCGACGACGCCGCTGCACCGCCTGAGACCTCTTCCTGCTCAACCGTCGATCGCCCCTAGCCGCCCCCCCCCCCCCTTCTTTTTACTTTCTGTTCCGTGAAACCCTAGACAAGACTGCCGCCTCTAATCCTAGGCGCCGCCGCCAAACCCTAGCCGCCCCCCCCTCTTCTTTTTCCTTTCTGTTCCGGCGTCAACAGCCGCCATCACCTGCCGCCGCCTACTTAAATGTCAGAAACAATTCTCCCACCTCCGTTCAATGCCGACAAAGCATTTGGCGTTACCAACATCAAAACTCACGTTCCCCTAGTCTTGGATCTTGATCAACTTAATTATGATGCTTGGTGTGAACTATTTACCTCTCATTGTGATAGTTTTGGGGTTCTAGGTTTTCTTGATGGCACTATAACTAGCAACCCCGAAACACTTGCTGAATGGAAACGCTTGGATTCCCTGGTGAAAGTCTGGATTTATGGCTCGATCTCCACCTCTCTATTGCAAACGGTGTTGAAAAGGAACGCGACATCCCATTCTGTTTGGACCGATCTACACAACCTTTTCCACGATAACAAGGAAGCTCGTGCCATGGAAATTCAAGAAGAACTCCGCTCTCTCGAATTGGGTAATCAATCTATTGCTGAGTATTTTAAGAAAATTAAAATAGCTGCTGATCTTCTTGCTAATATTGACCAACCCATAGAAGAAAAAACTTTGGTTATGTATGTTGTGGCTGGTTTAGGAGATAAATACGATAATGTTGCAAGTATTATTCGTCATAGCAAATCCCCACCCTCGCTTCTTGAAACCCGCTCCATGCTCACCCTAGAAGAATCCCGCCTAAACCGCAAACAAACTCGAGCCAACCACCATGATACCCCTTCCGCTCCAACAGTTCTACTTGCCTCATCCTCCCCTAACCCGGCTCCGAAACAAATATGTCGAAACTACCAACGTGGCCCATGTCGCTTTGGTGACAAGTGTCGATTTCTCCATATTAAACCCAACACATCATACTCACCATCCTACTCACCACATAACAACCAACCACGCCCACATACCCCAAGGCCCCAACCCCCAACCCCTGCGGCTCATACCCCTGGTCTTCTCGGCCCTACACCTCTTACCCCACGACCCCCTTTGCCTCCCTCAACTGCACCACCACCCTCTCAACATGGTTACTGGACCTTTGTTCCATACACTCATCAGCCCACTACTCTTCCACAAGCCTTTAGCACGATGACATTGCAGCCACCCTCCGCGGGTGAGGACTCTGGATGGTACATGGATACGGGCGCTACTTCACATCTCTCGGCAGGTACAAGTAATCTTACTACTATTTTTAATAATAATGCATTAATTTCATCTATATTTGTTGGTAACGGAGCATCCATTCCTGTTACTAATACTGGTCATAGCATCTTGTCATCCTCCCCTCGTCCCCTTCACTTAAAACATGTCCTTGTCACTCCCCAAATAGTCAAAAACCTTATATCTGTTCGTCGTTTTACTCGTGACAATAAATGTACAGTTGAATTTGATGAGTTTGGTTTTTCTGTGAAGGATTACCTGACCAAGAAGCTACTCCACCGCTGTGATAGCAATGGAGATCTGTACCCGTTCACCACCAATACCCAGCTTGCTTTTCTTTCCTTCAGTCATTCCACGTGGCACCAACGACTCGGTCATCCCGGCGAGGAAGTGCTACGTCGTCTTGTTTCTTGCAATTTAATTCGTTGTAATAATACAAAGCCTTTGACTTTGTGCCATGCTTGTCAACTTGGCAAACATGTTAAGCTTCCGTTTATTTCTTCTACTACTGTGGTTGATAATGCTTTTGATATTATTCATTCGGATTTATGGACTTCTCCAATTCCGAGTGTTGGTGGTTTTAACTATTATGTTCTTTTTCTTGATCATTATACTCATTTTCTTTGGGTTTATCCGCTTAAGCAAAAATCAGATGCGTTTTCAAAATTTGTTCAATTTCGAGCATATGTGCAAACCCAATTCAATAAACAAATAAAAGCTTTCCAATGTGACCATGGCGGTGAATTTGATAACTCCCAACAACACACCTTCTTCAAAAATAATGGCATTCAATTCCGTTTTTCATGCCCAAAAACTTCTCAACAAAATGGGAAATCTGAACGCATGATTCGCACAATTAACAATCATATCCGCACTCTCCTCTTCCAAGCCTCCCTGCCTGCTAATTTCTGGGTCGAAGCCCTCTTTATGGCTGTTCACTTACTAAACATTCTACCATCTTCTGCAATCAATAATGAAATCCCTTTCACTAAACTATTCAACAAACAACCGATCTTCAACCATCTTCGCATTTTTGGCTGTCTATGTTACCCACACACCTTCCCCTCTCATAAATTACAACCTCGCTCCACCCCTTGCATCTTTCTCGGCTACCCCACTGATCATCGTGGTTATCGCTGCTTTCAACCTACCACCAACAAAGTCATAATCTCTCGTCACGTAACCTTTGATGAATCTCAATTTCCATACACCTCACTTACCTCTACCCCCCCATCGTACTCCTTTCTCGATAGTCCTTCCCCTATTGCTCGTACCATTCTCACGTCTCCACAAAGCACTCCACCTCCACCTCCCACAGTCATACAACCTTCTACATCCCCTAACACTGAAACTCCTCCCACTGATTCTCTCAATAACTCTCCAAATCAACCTCAACTCAACCCCACTTCCCCCTCTTCATCTACTCAACCTGAAACCACCCTACCCCCACCCCTCGCAAACCCCTCTCACCCCATGGTCACCCGCTCTCGATCCGACATTCATAAACCCGTTCAACGTCTGAACCTCCTTGCGTCTCACATTGCTCCCCTCCCTACTTCTCATATTCAAGCTCTTCAAATTCCTGATTGGCACAATGCTATGACAGATGAATTTAATGCATTAATTAAAAACAGTACGTGGAAACTTGTACCACGACCAAAAGCTGTTAATATAGTTCGCTCCATGTGGTTATTTAGACATAAATTCAATGCAGATGGTTATTTAGCCTTAATCGCTATAAGGCTAGGTTGGTAGCCAATGGTCGAAGTCAACAACAGGGTATTGATTGCCACGAAACATTTAGTCCTGTTGTCAAACCAGCCACCATACGTACCGTTCTGAGCATTGCGGTATGTCACAACTGGCCCATTCACCAACTTGACGTGAAAAATGCCTTTCTCAACGGGCATTTATCCGAAACGGTATACATGCACCAACCCCCGGGTTTCAAAGACATCAAACATCCTGATCATGTCTGTCTGTTACAGAAATCATTATATGGCCTTAAACAGGCCCCCCGTGCATGGTTTCAACGATTTGCGAATTTTGCCACTCGCATTGGATTCTCTCACAGCAAAACCGATACCTCTCTGTTTATTTTTCGTCGGGGCTCAGATATTGCATACTTGCTCATCTATGTTGATGACATCATTCTTACCGCTTCCTCCTCGCCTCTCTTGCAGAAAGTTATTACTTTACTTCATCGTGAGTTTTCTATGACCGATCTAGGTCCACTTAACTACTTTCTTGGAATCTCAGTAGTTCGTTCAGCTTCAGATCTTTTCTTGTCTCAATCCAAGTATGCTTTGGAAATTTTAGAACGGGCTCACATGGCTAACTGCAATCCGTGTCGCACACCGGTTGATACTAACAGCAAACTAGGACCTGAAGGCCCCCCCGTGTCTGATCCAGTTCTTTATCGTAGCCTAGCCGGGGCCCTTCAGTACCTCACATTCACTAGACCAGATATTGCTTATTCAGTTCAGCAGCTATGTCTCTACATGCATGACCCTCGTGAACCACATCTTCATGCCATGAAACGTGTCTTGCGCTACATACGTGGAACAATTGATCTTGGGCTTCAGCTTTTCCGTTCGACCACCTCCCAGCTAACCGCTTATACTGATGCTGACTGGGCAGGCTGTCCGGCCACTCCTCGATCAACATCTGGATATTGCGTGTTCTTAGGTGATAATCTTCTCTCTTGGTCAACCAAACGCCAAGATACCACATCCAGATCTAGTGCCGAAGCAGAATACAGAGGTGTTGCTAATGTTGTTGCTGAACTATCTTGGGTACGGAATCTTCTTTGCGAACTTCACTTTCCACTCCAAACGGCTTCCATAGTCTACTGTGACAATGTCAGTGCCGTATACATGTCAGCAAATCCGGTGCAACATCAGCGAACCAAGCACATTGAGATTGACATTCATTTTGTTCGGGATAAAGTAGCTACCGGTCATGTTCGCGTCTTACACGTGCCGTCCAGATTTCAGTATGCCGACATATTCACTAAGGGCCTTCCGTATCAACTTTTTGCAGATTTTCGTTCCAGTTTGAGTGTTCGTTCTCCCCCTCAAACTGCGGGGGACTATTAACGGACTTTTATAATATATGTCTTTTTGTATTTTGGGTTCAGGCCCATTATTCCTTTTGTATTATTTATATGATGGTTGTTAATGAGAAAAGGGCAAGAGAGTTTAAACCTAATTACAGTTAATACATGAATTTTTATGGATACATACATCCAAAAAGACGTATATATTTGCATTCATTTAGTTCTACATATTACAACTTACATATTACATTTTTGAACTTGTTTTACATCAGTAGGATATATACACTAGTATGTTATATCTGTGGTCTTGTGGGCACAAAAAGTAAATCGCATTATGATCTTTTCAAGATAAATGATCATTACAACAAATATGTCATTTGTTCACATCATTTTTACACGCTTTTTAAAAGTGTGTAAAAATTTAGTAAATTTTCTATACTTATGAATGTGTTTAAAATTATTGCAGTAATAAGCGTGAAAATATATACTAAATCATCCTAATTACCACATTTAAAATCACGAAGAAAAAAGTTCACATGTATATGTGTGGACAAATTTTAATTTTTCATACTTGAAAGTGTAGATAAATTTATCACACTCAATTTTGTCACGCTTCCTCTTATGCGGACAAATTAAATGTGACAAATTAATTTTCATACTTTTAAACGTGGACAAATTATTAGTTTGTCCATATTTATATCTGCAAACTTTTTTTAAAACACATATTTGAGTATAAAAACTCCACACTTGTAATTGTAACTAATTTTTACATTCTTATAAGTGTGAATAAACATAAAACTTTTTTACGCACTTACTAAAAGCGTGTAAAAATAACGTGTACAATTGACAATTTTTTTGTAGTGGATTTTATTTACATATGTAATTTTATGAGTTTTACGTGTAAACGGACTGAATATTTTATGAAACTTTCAGTAATTATTAAATATATGATATTACTAATTATCAACCAAAACCAAAACCAAAAGTTATTAATTGATACATTATATAAAATATAAAATATACACTTCTGTGTGTGTGCAATTCAAATGAAGGTTGTGATCATGCATGTGTTGCTGGAAAAAATCAAATAGGACCATGCTCTTCCTAATTTTCAAAAGGCCCCCATTCACTCCAATCTACATGAATGTTATCAATTTCTTTGATTTTAATTAGTTGTCCCATTTTTTTCTTATTTTCAAATATTAAATATTAACTAGACAAATACTAGCTTGATATATATGAAATTGTAAAGTATTTCCATTAATTATCATTTTGTATTAGAAGAATATATAGTTAAATAATCATGCAACTAATTCAAATCAGAAGGGGGATCTGTTTTGACATGAAATGGATATATCCATATATCTCTGACTCAAATTTATGAGATGATAAAATATGGCAAAAGCTATACCGAAAAAGGGTTCACTCTTTGATCCGTTCTCACCCAAGCACTATAAGCGGGGTTGAGATGAGCCCTTCCTTCGGCATCACTGATGAATTGAGGGGAACATGGTTCTACATTGTTATTAAAATAAAATGGTTGTTTACATTTATAGTGCTTGTAATGTGTCCAAAAGAAAATTATTAATAATACCCACATAAGTTGTATGATAATGTAAATAATTTTAGCCAATCATCTACTAGATCGACCAACACTGGTAGACTTTTGGTACGGTAAAATGGAAAGAATGAAGATGAAGGAATTCACGTTGTATTTTTAGTCATGATACATGAACAAAAAAAAGCAATAACATTTCATTTCCTAATCGATAACGTATTCTTAATTCTCTACCAAGACGTGGAGAATCAATTAAACCTACAACTCGGAAATGAAAATGAAAATCAACTATTTTGTTACGTAATTTTATTCTCATGATTAGAAAAAAAAAAAAAAAACAATAAAAGTCTCCATTTTCTTTCCTTTCCGTTTCATTGTACCAAACATCCCTTATAGTTGAATAAATGTTTGAATACCAGTTAAACATACACATACTATATTGATTTATGATAAACCTTATATGAGGAATTAAATAAAATTCAATATTTTCTTATAAAAATTATTTATTAGATAATTAAGTAAACATGAATTTAGATCTTAACAATTACCAAACTATGTTTAAGTTTATCTGAACATGTCATACAAAATGCTTACCTTAAATTTATAGAAGTACATATAGATTGGATAAGAGTAAAATTTGTGAGGTTGAAATCTTACATAGATGATGACATGATATCAATGGTATCTAGACTCGGCAACGGCACATAGCGAACATCGAACATCATGAGCGGTCCCACATTATACATAAAGGGGTCACTCGACTCCAGTAATTTTTTTTGACAATATTTTACATATGTATTTTGATATTAAACTGATGTTTAAGATTTTGGTTGCATGGTCCTAGTGTTATACAAATCAAAGAATAATAAAATAATCAATCACCTTAATGTAGTATTATATTCTTGATATGTGAACGTTGGTTTTATTGGATATTGGTCTAAAAAGTAAACACAAGTCAAATATATATGCAATATATGAATATTGAGCATATCAGTAATTTTTCAAGCTTGAGCCTAAAAACATCTAAATTCCATTGTCGTTGGCATTGACATTGGTTACACATGACGATTCCATCCAAATAAGAGATCAAGTTAAGGAGCCCTGATACTCGATCAGCTAAAAGCATATTTTCTACTTACATCTTAATTCCTTAAAATATTGTCTCTCTGGCGTGTTTTTGACGGTTGATTAGACTATTGAATGATGACATTCCCTTATTTCATTATAGCAAACATATTTTCATACCTAAAATCGAATAATTGTCTGATGATATGATTATATACTGTTTCAGATTTGAGTATAAATATAGTATTAAAAAATTCAACGAATAATTGTAGAACAAAATGATGTTAAAAGATGGCATCTTAAAGGGTCAAGGTTGCACGAAGTTGTGTCATGTCTTCATGTTGCAATTATTGGATTTCAGGCTTTTTGTATGCAGTATTCAACACATTATTTTCTTTGGTCAGCTCACTTTCATCAATGTCGTTTATTTGTCTTTCTTTAAATATAAAAATTAAATTCAAAATTTTCTAATAATAAAAAAAAATGAAACTATTGTACTCATATCTAAAAGATCAACAAGTTTTTTCATAAAAAGTAACTACTTCATTATAATAAACTGATGTTTTGATGTAACGATCATTACAATCAGAACATTTTACGTTCTTATAATCTGTTTATTAAAAGTTCTTCCAGACAAACTCGTTCTTTTATAAAGTATAGGGACGGTCCAATCGTTTTCGAGGCCCTGGGCAAAAACTTAAAATGGGCCCTATAAATATGTATGTATATTAAAGGTATGTAACGTTTAAGTAAAAATGATAAATTAACAACAAAAAACTTATAATCATATAATGTTAAATTTAAAAATTTTGCAAGTCAATAACCTTATTTAATCGTTAATAGACCAAAGTATATAATAGGTTTGAGAATGGACCCCTACGATTAATGGGCCCTGTGCGATTGCCCGTGTTGACCTTACTCAGGGCCGGCCCTGTAAAGTATCATGATCCGAAGAAACCCTTTTTGTATAAAAAATGTTTATTTAATTGGATGGCAAAATAATATGAACAAAATGGGTTTACAATTATTGATGGTGGTAGGGATGATATGTCCTGTAAAACCTGTGAGGTGCAATTATTTATAAGTTGTGGGGGCAAATGGTGCAAGTAGAAAACAAAAGGTTATGACAGCAAATTTTGGAAGCAATAGCTGCATAGAGACAAATTTATTTGCAGTGCAGGACCATTGGTTTATTGGTTTGTTACTCTCTTAGGACAAAACTATTTCGTAATTACATTTAGGTCACAGTTGTTTTTTCTCGAATTCAAATTGACAAATTCAAAGTTAATGTATAGTGTTTGCGTTGTTTATAATCTTTACCATGAGTTTGAGTCATAATCGGTATGAAGTGGGCTGATATATCTTTTAGAAAGTTTAAACGTTTGAAAACTCATTTGAATGCATGATTACAGGTTTAATAATTCAAAGTATTTAGTAAAATTTTAGTTAGAAATATGTGGGAAGTCTAAATGATATTTGTATAAGGATTTGATGATGAATTGGAAGAGCATGGTGATGATTATACATATGTATACGAATAATTTGAAGACGGTTTTTTTTTTTTTAAATTTTGGTTTGTAAGTTAGCTCGTGATTTTCTCTTTTGGTTTTTGTTTCTTTGTTTTTTCATCTATATTAAAGATGTTTGTTCATTTTCTCATGACTAATATGTCTCCCCTTTATTAATCTTGGTATTAAATTAGACTAGTAAGGATGTGTTCACTTGACGGAAATCTTTCATTTGTTTTCAATTTTAGTGTTCAAGAAAATGTTTTCAGATTTAGTTTTTCAAAAACAATTGAGAATTCTGAAAACACATTCATATAGTAATTGTAGTTTTCGGTTATGGAATTCATGAAAATGGTTTGAAAACAGATTAAATTGTTTTCTAAACTTTGAAAATGAAATTTAATTTTAAAAAATATGTAAATGAACATGTTTTCATAAAACTCTTGTTTTCGTAAAAATGAAACCAGAAAACAATTCAGTTTTCGTCAAGTGAACGCACCATAAAAGTTTTAAGAAAATCTTAGAAATGAAATATATGAAGGTTTGACATCTGGATGGTTTAACTCCTTATATAATTCAACATAAGTACTTTTCTATAATGTTATCCAATAAAAAGAATGAGCGCCACCCCTCGGGCTCCTAATAACCATTACGAGAAAGGTAGATCACAACGGTCTTTCAGTAAGGAAGACAAAGGGCTTATGCTCAAACTTAAGACCTCTCTACCTTCAATTGCTTGCCTTGCTACTCTTTATCACTAGATACTCACATGGAGACATTTTCATCCACATAATTGTTATCGCGGCTTAACTTATTGTCATATAACAACATTACTGCCGTACATTGTTAAAAATATGTACACAATTACCTTTTTACTTTCCAACCTTTGTACAAGTATGTTTTTGACTTGATCTTGGATCTTCTTCTGAGTTGGATAAAGTTTTTTTTCCCTTAGAATTTGTAGTTTCATGCTTAACATCTAAATAGCATGTCAAAGTTAGAAACTTAGCTTACTGATTTCATGAATTCTGTAGATAACACAAGCAACGATCCGTAGAAAAACATTATATGAACAACATTAATAAATCCGTAGGAGATCAAGTGATTTAGACTCTTTTTCTTATAGTCAAATTGTTTTTTATAGAATTGATAAAAACTGAAAACCAATTTAAGCTATCTCGGGTTGTGAAAGAGATTACAAACATGTAAAATCAAATATTTTATGAAAAACAATTTGTAAACCATAAAAAATAAAATCCAAATCAAAACATATTTGATTTAAAATTAAAATATAAGGAAAAAAGACAAAAATAAAAATCTAAAATGGTGGCTTTTTTTAAGGGCAACGGATTCGCCCGACTCAACCCATGGCCCATTTTGCTTGTGCTTTTTTTGTACAAACTTGTAACGTTATTTCTTTTATTGATATTTATATTTGATAAATCTATATTAATCAGGACACATATATTTATCAACTACTTATTTTTAAATTCAGATTTGGAAAATAATAAATAATAAAATGTGTAATCGATACAGTTGTGAGATTATGAGCGTGTTGACGTTATTGATCACTATTTCATCATAAATATGCAACAAAAAAACAATTATAAGTTTAGTAACCACTTAATCTAATAATCTGTCCATATAAAATTTAGAATGGTTTACGTGTTGTTATTTTAGTGTAATTCATTAACCAAGTTAATTAACTTTGGTTGGAACTAGAACGAGTTTAGGAGGTCCGGAGTACACACTCGTATAAATTTGTCCCAAATCAAGACCCGGGCGTTATAGCAAAGGTCAAGGCTTTAACGTTGTCTTGCAAATAGCTTGTCGCGGATTTCCTTTCTTTGGACCTTATTTAATTCTTATTCAACCAGTTATACTTCACTTATGAAGGGCGTTGCATCCCCTTGCAGGGTGCTAGGGACGGAGCTCTGGCGGCTCTAAAGTGGTTTGATATTAGAATTTATTTCTTAGTGTGTTAACTTCATTGAGAAAGCTTGATGTTAAGCTTAGGTTATTAAGTCAAGGGATGTGTGTTAAGATAAAGGATGTTAAGATGTGACTGTTTTATCTTAACAACCTTGAAATTGCTATCTTAACAGATTTGTCATGACTCATTTTAACAGCTTGGACATTACTATCTTAACAGTCTTGGTGTTGTTAAGGTAGAGTAGTTATCTTAACAGCCTTGGGTGTTGTTAAGGTAAGACTTTATCCTTGTAAACTTGTTACCTTAACAGCCTCAGTGTTGTTAAGATGTCGTCATTATTAAGATAATGACGGTTTCAACTGCTTTAGTTGGTTGAATGAGAATTTAACTTGTCTTATCCACCGTGAGTTAATTAAAGTATATATATACACACACACGAAATCATTAGTTAAAACTAATGCATTTTCTTGTGATTATCCCTTAACAATATTTGGTTACCCGCCAGGGCAAATAATTGTTCATGATCACAATGAACATCTAAGATTCTAAGGTGGCGTTTGGATTGTTGGAATGTTACATGACAATATTAGAAAATGATAGAATTTTGATATGATAAGATTTGAAAATGATGATTCCAAAAAATGAAAGGATTATAGAAAGCTTAGTTTAAAATCATTATATAATAATTGGGGTAGAGTATGGATGATGAAAAGAGGAGGTTGGGGGAATACAAAATGCTAAATGAAATTAATTTCCTCCCCCTCTTTTTAACCAAACATGATTTGTAAGGATTTTGAAATCCATCTAGTTTTCATCGAACGTTTAATTACGTTACGACGCTCTAATTTACGTCATAAAAACCAAATTAAATTCACAATTTTGAAATAAGGTGGTCGGACAGGTTAGTAAACCGTCAAAATAGATACATAAGTGGTTATACCCATTTAATCCATTTTATCTTTTGCTGATTATTTTAATTTTATCTACTTGACTTGTTAAAGATAAAATACTTCTTATGTTCAATTCATTATAAATTGAACATTTTGAAACTGAAATTATATCCATTTTTCAATATAATTATTATTGACCAATGTTTTAGATGTTAATTTACTTAATTAAATATTAAATGAATCGGATTTTTTTTTTTTTCATGAAATTGCCTTTTTTATGGGTTTGGGCTCTAACTAAAAACAGCCCATCTTGTTGTGTTTATAAATGTGGGCCGAACTTTAAAGAGCAAAGCATTACAGTTACTCCCTCTTTAAATAGGGTTTCTTAATTCCTGCTTTATAGGTTGTACCCTGTTTCCATCCATAGAATGAACCTGTACAACCTCTTACAACGCATTCGTCATCGTGGATTGTATGATGAAAATTTAAACCGTTTTCAAACCATAAAAGAACACAAAAATTAACGGTAGTTTGGACATGCAACGAGTAAACACCGCTCTTAAAAATTTTATAATTATCGACAAGTTTGCTGAGGACAGGCCAACGATGCGCCTAATTAATCGTGTGATAGCTGACTAAATGACTCGAACCTATAGGAGACAAAGTTTAACTTCTATTTGTTAGCTTACACATTTTAATCTTATTGAAACATCGACATATATTTGAGTTTTATTAAAGATTTTTACTTATAATCTTATTTCACATATGCAAAATGGGGTTTAGTCCATTTGGTAAAAGGTTGATATGTAAGTGAGAGGTCACGGATTCGACTCATGTCGGAGGCAAGTAGAAATTTAGGTGGAGAAAGTAAGAATTGAGGCAAAGGAGTGTTTAGGAGTAGGAGTAGGACAATTTGTCGTTAAAGAAAATGAATCGATCCTACACTCAGATTAAATATAAAAAGGGCTTGGGCCGTGGCCTATATGGGTTGAATAAAGACCCGAGCTTACACAAACTTCTACATGTGTGTGGAAATCCAGTTTATACAAGTTGGCCTCATTTTTTAATACAATTAAAGTCCAAAGTCAATATATTTTGCATTGAACTTGAATTTGTGGTTTGGTCTTTCTTTCATTTGTAAATTATTAAATATGAATCATAAGACTTATATATGTCCTTGATTCACAACAGGTGTTATATCAAACACAAAATGATCATTTTTGTCATTGATTTTACATTTTTATTGAATTACGAAATAATATGTTGATTAAACATATATGTTATCTTGATTCAACAGTTTATTGAATCACGAAATAACGCGTTTCCACCACCATGTCGTCGCCTCCTGCATCGTTGTTGCCACCACAATGACACCACTGTATTATATAAATTTATTAAACATTTAATGTGCAATTAATGGATGAAATATTATATTAATGGTAAATAAGAATCTTTTTGACCGGATTTTTTTGTTATACTGTAATACTATATGCATCTATTTATATATTGCAACTTGATTTACCGTGCATCAACGGTTGTGTATAGAACCAAACAGCTCTCCTTGTGGAGCGCCTAGGTCTCCTTGTGATTCATAATGGTTTTAAGATTTTGATCCGATCCTATTATATTTTTACTTAAGTTCAAATTAAAATAAGATAAGGAAAAAAGTCAACTTAGTTAAATAAAAAAAGGAAAACATATATGTTAATTATCTAATTTATGGATAACAACAATTTCCATAAAACCCTAGAGTTTAAGACTCTATATTATAAATATTTAATGATGTAATTAAATTACTAAAATATTTAAGAGTTGTATTGAACTATCATTAAAATGTTTGGATTTTAAAACTTTTATCAATTTGACAGAAAATTAAATTTTGATGTAAATTATAATACATATAACCATATAATGTTATTTTAGTAGGATCCTAAGGGGGCGTTTGGTTCGCCGGAATATGATTGAATCGGTTGGAAAAGGAATGGGTTTTCCAGTCTGATGGGTTGTTTGGTAGTCCAATGGAATGGAATCATTCCATATTTTAAAAAAATCTCCCTTTTTGAAGGAATGATCATTCTATAGTAAAATAGAAGGAATTTAAATTTCATTCCTTCAAAGCAATCATTTTAATAACATGTCTTCTCATTCTCAACATACTATAGTATTTGGATTCAGACAGATTCCATTCCTTACAGACTCCATTCCTTTGACAGATTCCATTCCATTCCGTCAGATTCCAGCGAACCAAACGCCCCCTAAGATTAATTATGATCCGATCTTACAAAGACAACATTGATCTTTGGTAAGATCTTTATTTAACAACATTGCTTATACACATATTTGTGTAGACTAGTTATTGAATATCATTTATTTTAACTTTATGATAATTTTATGATTATATAACATTTATCCGAAACTAAAAAAATGATTTATGTTATATAATTTTTTTTTACATTTTCCGTTATAATTGTTACATACATTATCAAATTTTATAATTAAAATATAAAAGTTTGTCTGTTAATACAAATCTTTATGAGTATGTATATGTATAATTGTGTAAATTAACATAAGGATAAATATCTAAACAATTAAAGTCTAGGTCATTTAAAATGAAATATGTTTTTTACGTACATATAATTGTGTAAATTAACATAAGAATACATGAAATCAATGCATATTTTTTGTAAATAAAAATAGAAAATCATGCACACATTTATATTATCTTTCTATACATATGTATGTAAATATGCGTTTTTTAATTTTTATTTTATAAAATGTAATATCTTTAATTTATATACTATCATAATGTTAATATACATACAAATAATTAAAAAATATTTCGTTTAAGTGATACGTTGAGATGTCATATTTATGGTGGTACCTTTGTTTTATCGTTTTTTATGCATAACATTATATAGGAATTTATGTAAAAGCTAATTTGTAAAAATGATATAAAAACAAAATTATAAAATGATGCACAAACTAATTTTATAAATAAATTTAATCAGATCGTCTCACGAATTTCAAAAGCCTTGTCTCACGTAATTACAAAGTAGATTGTGCAATATAAAAAAGTTAGTAAAGCAGTCATTTTAAGTTCTAAACCTAAATTGTAATAGGTAAAGTAAATTTTTATAGAAAACAAAATATTATGTGTTCATATTGTATTTCATAATAATCTTAATGGTATATAATTAGTTTAATAAAATAATACTTAACAATAAATTAATTCACAAGGTAAATTATTTGAAATATCTTATAGAAAATTTTGTTAATAAGTTAATGACATTATGGCCTACAAAGAAAATGAATAAAACATTAAAACGTTAATAAGTGTGTTGTAAGTTATACTTTTTTAATAGGTTTTAATTATATAACCAAATATCTACTTTGAAGTTTTGAGTCCCGTAATCGAATATCTTATATACAACCATGAGAACTTATGAAATTAGGAACCATCCCGTGAGATAGGCATGAAGTTGATTTATAAAATGTTTTTAAGAGATTTACA
The DNA here is from genome assembly GCA_020465985.1 of Centrapalus pauciflorus. Lineage (NCBI taxonomy): Eukaryota > Viridiplantae > Streptophyta > Magnoliopsida > Asterales > Asteraceae > Centrapalus > Centrapalus pauciflorus. The sequence continues at coordinate 31,638 of JAANYP010006104.1, forward strand.
TATAAGCATGATAATGCTGATCATTTTATCTGGTAAAAAAAATAGATGAAAACATGGCCAGGCAACGAACGTTTTTAGGCATTTTTACTAATTTTGGAGATTTGCATGTGCTCCCTATTTGCCGGCATCCTCATTCCCACATCCTTATATCTTCTCCAACACTATACCCAACTACATATATGTATGTATAGAATATGGTTTGACAGAATATCACTGTATAGCGTATTAATTATAAACATGTTTTAATTAACATTATTAATATATATAGGGTGTTTGGAGTTGCGTTTGAAAAAGTGCTGTAGCGTTTTGGAAACTAATAATCAGATAATAGCTGTAACAAAAAGTGCTGCAGGAAATGTAGTGTTTGGTTTAGCTTCTGCTGTTTGCTATCATAATTATCAAATAATCGGTTTTTAAAGTGTTTGGATTTGCGTTTTTACTTGTAAAATGACCAAATAATCACTTATGAAGCAAATAAGCTACAATTTTTAACTTATGAAAAAGTGTGGTAAGACTAACGCTAAACGCAAATAATCACTTATTAACGTATGCAATCCAAACACTTTAAACTAATTATTTGCGTTATTGTAACGCAATAAGCTGATAATCTGGTTCATAACGCAAAACCAAACACCCTATAATATGTAAATTTTACATTCATTCACATCTCATATCTTCTTAAAAACCATGTGAACGTACACTTATATAAATTTGCATGTATGTAAACGTACATTTATGTTATGCATGATTTCATGTACTTAGAATGTGTGAATGCTCATGAAATTTATATATCATCTTTGTAATTTTAATTAAAACATGTTTATGAAAAAAATTAAAAAAAATTATTATTAAGAGTGATACCTTCTGGTGCACTGCATAATAAGTGCTACTCACTTGAAGGGATAACAAGAAAATACGTTAGTTTTTTGCTGACCAATTCTGTTTGTATGTATAAGACGCTTCCATACGAAGTAGAGTGTATAATATTAGTTAACTTCCAAATCAACTGTCAAAGGCGGTTGAAACCACCAAGCATTAGCACCAGTCGAAGCTGCACAACAACCAATGTTGCATAATATCAGCACCAGCAAGAAAGCTACACATTTATTTGTATAGTTTTAGATAATAATAATAATATTATTAAATAGCAAAACCAACATCAAATTGCTTAGCTCCCATCGATACCAGTTATTTTAGTAGATCAAGTCGTCTTGGGGACAAATTTGTAGATTTAAAGGTGGGATTGTTTGTGACACCAACAACCTAAAATACATCTAAACAACAAATTTAATTCCAAAATGAACAAGATCGAAATCCATATATATACATTGTCAAGTGCATATAGATGGCATCACTTGGGACGATTATGTAACATTATATTCATTTTCAAATCAACAAAAGGTTAAAAACTTTGAGCACAATAATTTATGCATTAAAACCTTTAACCCCACAAAAAGCCAGTATGGCATCAAATCACTAGTTTTGTTCTTTTGTGTTAATGTTTTGGACTCTTTCATTTGTTGCACCAAGTTGATGACTTTGTACCAATTAATAAAGACAATTTTCTGTTTTGATGTTTTGAAAAATTCTGCCTATATTTTATTAGATATTGTGTATCAGATTATACAAATATACATACATATAATAAAGTTTTCTTGTGCTTTGCATAAAACATGTATAAAGATCTTGCTAGAATCGTTTGTACGTTAATGATTTATTAGTTGACATTGGTTTTCATTAACTTTGTCCGGGTGCTAGGGATGTTACAGTTTTAAAACGGGCGAACATTTAGCTCATCATAAGGAGAAAAATTAGAAAAACATGGTTGAAATGAGAGCGATTTGAATATGAAAAGAAAACGATAAAGTAAGTTGGAATTTTAAGTAAAATTCTAAATTTTGCATCTTGCAACAAAAAAGACATTTTTTTGTTTTGTTATTCTTGAAAGTAATAATACAAGTGAATAAAACATGTTGATTCCTTTCGTGACAATCATGTTTTCCGAATATTATTGTGGAAAAGAAAGATGTGATGTGATCACGTTGATTAATTAAATCCAAAACGTAAACTTCGAATAACTCGTCCGATGAACGATTCTATATAAAAGAATCAAACGGACGAATAATCTTTTATCTACATCTTTTTCATTACTTATTATTCTATGGTTCTTACTAGTGTAGTATAATAAAAGCATGGTCCCCTTTCTGTATGTGGTGAGGATAATCTAAGATTTGCATATCACCAAAGGGGCCATTTTGTGTCTATTTTGTCTTGTAAAGACACTTGGGAATCATTGTCATGAAACATTTATTAAAAAAAAAAAAAAAAGAGTAAATTACAGAAATGGTCCATGTGGTTTACATAAAACTTTGGATACGGTCCATGTACTTTTAATTTTGCATAAACGGTCCTTATCTTCACTGTTTACTTGCAAAATTGGTCCCTCTGCTGTTAACTTTAACCATGAAATGGTTAAATCTTTTATAATGACCATTTTACCCTTTTCTTTAATAACATTTTGGTCCTTTAAGTTTGTTGTTCACTTTAGTTTTGGTCCCTCACTTTATTTTACTTATTATCATTATTATTATTATAACTATTATTATTATTATTATTTATTATTAATTTAACTTTTTACGTATTAATTTTTTTGTTTATTAAGTTTTTTTATTTTAATATATTTTTTAATTTAAATTACAAACTTATTTATTTCTTTTATTATAAACAACTGTATCAAACTAGAACCCATTTTCTTTTTTAGTTTTTCCGGGAAAAAATACAAACATTTTATATTGTAGTTTTCCAAACCAAAATACAAACATTTTAAAAACGTAGTGGCTAAAATAATCTATAAATAAAAAAATACGATTCATTCCATTATTTAGTTTTTTAATAAAAAACAACAAACCCTTTTATTATTTAGTTTTTCCGAAACAAAAAACTTTGAACCATTAATTTTTATTAATCTTTAGTTTTAACTTTTTCATATCGTAAAAGATACAAACCATTCCGTTTTTTTAGTTTTTCCGAATAAAAAGACTACACGCTATTTCGTATTTAGAAAAAACTTTAAAAACATAATAGTTGGTAGTTTTTTCATTCGGAGAAAAAAAAATAAAAGGGAATTGTTACATTCGAAAAGCTAGAAAAATAAAATGATTTTTTTTGTTTAGAAAAACCGAAAAAAAAATTATTCGTAGTTTTTTTTTTTGCAAAAAGTAATAACAGAATGGTTTGTATTTCTTTTCGTTTCTCAAAACAAAAAATTAGAATGGCTTTTGGTGCAAAATGAAAAATAAAAAAACGGATTGGTTTTCATATTTTTTACGTTTAGAAAATGAAAGAACTTAAAACAAGAATGGGTTGTAACCTTTTTTGGTTGAAAAAACTAATAAAGTTTAAGGTTCAAAATTTTATGGTTAGAAAAACTAAAATATAAAATGTTTGTATTTTTTTCATTCAGAAAAAATAAAAAACTAAAATTGATTCTATGTTATACAATTGTTTATAATAAAATAAATAAATAATTGGTAATTTAAATTAAAAAATGAATTAAAATAAACAAATTTAATAAACAAATAAATTAATATGTAAAATGATAAATTAATAATAATAATAAATAATAATAATAATCGTTACAATAATAATAAAAATAAAAAAAAAAATAATAATAATAATAATAATAATAGTAAGTAAGTAAAATAGAGTTAAATAAAAAAATTTACTTAAGGGACCAAAACTAAAATGAACTACAAACTTGAAGGACCAAAATGTTATTAAAGAAAAGGGTAAAATGGTCATTATAAAAGATTTAACCATTTCATGGTTAAAGTTAACAGCAGAGGGACCAAATTTGCAAGTAAACAGTGAAGATAAGGACCGTTTATGCAAAATTGAAACTATAGAGACCGTATCCAAAGTTTTATGTAAACCACAGGGACCATTTCTGTAATTTACTCAAAAAAAATAAATGGTTTATTACGAAAAATACAAGTTAAATAATATTAAAAATTTGGCATTGAATACAAGTTAAATAATATTAAAAATAAATGGTTTATTACGAAAAATACCAAACATATTTTCATGCTTTTTTTGTGTTTTCGTCCCCCCATGTTATATTTTCTCATAAAAGTCCTCAAGTTAAGTTTTTCTTTCTGTTTCAGTGAAATTTGGACATTAGACCCCAGTTATAATTAGTGAACCGACCTGTTATAATTGTTGGTCATTTAAACCGATACTAAAATCTTATCAAAGACAAAGCATGCATATATATAGGGGTGGGTTCAATGGAATACATATATGCATCGGAAAACTCCGGAACCACTTTATAGTCATTGGATCAGGTGATGCATCACGTGGGAATTTGATGCATCACGCGGGAATTGTGATACATTTGTGGTGGTGCATGGACATTTTCAAGGTTTTACGATGCATGTTGGTTTTTCATTGAACCCCCATATATATATATATATATATATATATATATGTGTGTGTGTGTGTGTGTGTGTGTGTGTGTGTGTATGGTAGTGTTAACGTGAGGACCGTCCTTAAAATGAAGACGGTGAGAACCAATGAAATTGCGACATCTCATCGTTATTAACTTGAACTAAAAAAAGAAACAAATTAAATTAGTCAATCAATTAATGATTTTCTCACTTACCAAATTACACACACTCTCAATCTTTGGAGATTCATGACACTGTCATGGTTCACAATATGTGAAGACCTCCCCTTCCGGGTTAGTCCTCAGAGTCTAGGTCCCAATTCATGCAATACGATATCAATCATACTAAGATATGGTAATTAAGTTGCGGAATTATAAATTACAAATACAAACATATTAGAATTAAGTTTAATCTAGATTACAATTTTCAAATTAAACTTATAAAGGGTACCATCTAATCTAATACATTACATCATAAAGTCATATCAATTCTACCCAAAACCACCACAATTGTCATCTTCCAATTAGTACCGAAGGGTTCGTTGAGTAGTGGTCTAAGAAAGCTTCAAAACTTGGATCTTGAAAGACCTAAGAACTGGGTCCAGCAGGTGATTTTCCTTTATCTCTTCCTGTAAAAATTATCAAGTAGCAACTGTAAGCAAGACTTAGTGAGTACATAGATTTTCAAATTAACATGCATAGTCAAGCGGATCATTAGTCTAGCGTGATATGTCTTGGCTGCCGCTACAGCCCTCATGATTGAGATATAGAATTCATAGAATCGGATGATGTTCAGGCCACACTCACGCTTAAATCATGGGGATCAGCCACATACTGGGCTAGCTACCAGTAAATCAATGTGGCGGAACATCGGAGGTCATTACCAAGTTCATAAGAACTGGTGAAATAGCCAGGTCTAGAACAATAGACCATCAAGGCTAATCAAGCTGAATAAATCTATCAAGTGTCTGATCAATAGTAAAAGCTTAAGTCATAGAAGTCATGATAGCAATGAATCATAAAGCAATATCTGAAGAAGTCTTAAATGCAATATGAAATGATAATCAAATAGCTATCATGATCCACTGGGCAACATCGAACCATGGTGTGCACAGGTCTCAATCCAGCTGATACAATGAATGTCAATAAATCTAACATCAACAATATATCTCAACCGGAAAGTCAACATGTTAAATCTGAATATATATAACTCAATGATCTGGTCTTTGTCAAACAGATATAAAAATCTGCCACCTGAGTTATCTCAGGATTTTATCTTTGTCAATCTGTTCTTTGTCAAATCAAGTCTATGACCCGCTTTTAAGTCTTTAAATCTTTGTAAATATGTTCAGGATTTCACTGAACCTGTCCAGAAGTATCATGTTAATATCGTATCATTATCATCGTCTTTTTAGTCTTTAAAATCTCTAATTTCATCTGACTCTTGATAACTCATAAACTTTTATGTCCATTTTCATGGACATGTGTGACTTTTGTCATATTTATATCATAATATCTCCTTTTAAAATTTTAACTAAAGATTTATTGATTTTAATCTTTATAAATCATAATTTTGTTTTGACATTTATTTTTATAAAAATGATCACCATTTATGTATATAATCCAAGTTTGGTACCTATATATATATATATATATATATATATATATATATATATATATATATATATATATATATATATATATATATATATTAAACATACATACATGCACTCACATCTCTTGTGTGTGTGTGTGTGTATATATATATATATATATATATATATATATATATATATATATTTATTTATTTATATATATGTGACGTCCTTGTTAAATTAATGATATAATTGTAATCTCCAGGATCGACTAACAACCCAATGAGTATCATAATAATTGAAATTGAATACTTAAATTAGAATTAAGCACATCCACACTAAAGCAATAGAATACATGTCTACAGTGTTTAAATCTAGCTATTACATCATCATAATTGTTTTAGAAGTAGAAATCCCAGCCCAAAGCTATTACATTCAAGTACCAATAGCTACAAAGGTCTCCGGGATATTGATTTGATATGCTTAAGTGGAAGGTCCAGCTACACTTTTGCCTTTGCCTGAAAACAATGTGAGTCAACAGTAAGCTAAATGCTTAGTGAGATAACAGATTATGCATACAACAAATATTTCTTTACAAATAATGCTTAACCATGGGCAGTGTAAGCCCCATGTATGTGAATATCGGCAGTGTAAGCCTCAGTGTGTGAGTAAACCATGCAGTGCTAGCATGGGGTGGCAGTTCAATATGCTGATCGGGGATGTGCCGAACCTGATGGGATACGAGTGGGATGATCAGTCCCCGACAGTGGCCTGCTGTCAGCCCCAGTCCAGGTCGCATCAGATTATGAAGTAATGATCATGCAGTGCAAGCATGATGTAAATAGATGCACTTTCAAATGAACGCAAGCTACATGTGTGTTACATGTCAAGTACGAGTGTGCATCATAACAAAAAATCATTTCATGAGTGCCAAATGAAGTATATGAACAACGTGAACATGCCATTGAATGTATAAACATGAATGCAAAAACAATAAATGTTCGAATGACAATCTGTTACTCACAGTGATTGGTTTTGTGACTTGATCCTGAATCAATGTGTGTTTTGATAACACCAAAATGATCTGTAAAGTAGGTGTAATAGTGAACATGTGTCAGTAATTGCTTAAAACTTGTATTCTGTAATTTTAAATGTAATTGGGTTCTGAATTCGGACCACATCCGAATTCGGATGGTCCGAATTGTAATTGGTCCGCATTTAGGGTGATGGTCCGAAGTTGGTTGGATCCGAATTGGGATCCGAAAACAGGTATTGTCCGAAATTGATCCTTGGTCCGAATTTGGCTATGTCCGAAATTGGTGATCCGGATTGTGAATTGTCCGAAATAGGTATTTGTCCGAAATAGGTTGGGGTCCGGATTGGGATGGACCCGTAATAGTAATTGGTCCGAAACACTGTAGGTCCGAACTGGGTACGGATCCGAATTCGGATGGATCCGGACCGAGTTCATACTTGGTGAAATTTCCAATATTTTCCAGATTTACGTTTTTGACCATTTTTGCATGTTTGAGTATCTAAAATTGCAGATATGAACTTAAATACACTATTTCAACTTATATCATGTCATATTGTACCAAAATAACCCATTTATGTCCATTTTTCTTATGAGTCTCGATGAACACACACACTAAAACACACACATATCTTGAAATCACACTTAGAGGTGGAATTAGAATCTGAAACTTGGTACACTACAACATATATGCTCGATTTTAACTAATCCATCATAATATCCAACATGCATCAACAATTGTAACATAGATCTTATGATTCGGTTTCTATAAAAACTGAACCAAAAACTCCATAATTTACAAGATTGGATGAATCTTACCTCAAAATGTTCGTTGTAGTTGTTATAATTCCTTTCAAATCACTTGTTTCCAGATTTTTGCACCTTAATTTGTTGAGCTCTTGTGTTTTTTTCTTAAATGGAATCCGAGAGAGAGAGAGAGAGAGTAGAGAGAGGATACGGTAGAGAGAGAGAGTAGTGAGAGAGTGAAGTGTGAAAAATGAAAGGTTTCCTTTCTTTTATTCTCCTTTTTGACCTATTTGCATAACACACCCCTCAACTTAGTATTTTCTCATTTAACTGATAATATGATTATAATAACTTAAATTAATATAATCATCCAAAAGTACAATAATTAAGTCTTAAAATTTTAAATTACATATATTTGAAATTTGGGATGTTACAGCATGGGCTCCACCACGCCTATACTTCGTCCGCGAAGTCATGCTGCGCTAAACAAACTTGGGTACTTGTTCTTCATGTCTTCTTCCGATTCCCAAGTATGATTAGCTCCCCGATGATGCTTCCACTTGACCAGCACCATCCTGATCTCTTTGTTCCGGAGTTTCTTGACTTTTGTTTCCAGTATACACTCCGGCTCATCAACGAACCTTAGCCGTTCGTCAATCTTAATGTCCGAGTGATCAGTCCATGGTTCCCTCTCGGGCACCAGACTTTTCCTTAAGTACCCAACATGAAAGACTGGGTGAACACTTGACAATTCTTCCGGCAAGTCCAAATGATAGGACTGATTCCCAATTCTTTCTAGTATTTTGAAGGGTCCTATGAATCGAGGTGATAGCTTTCCTCGCTTTACGAATCTTGTAACTCCCTTCATCGGGGAAACCTTCAAGTAGACCCAATCATCTTTTTGAAATTCTATCGCTTTGTGTCGGCGATCATGATAGTTCTTTTGTCGATCTTGTGCTGTTTTCATGTACTGCCGTATGAGTTGGATCTTTTCATTTGTTTCTTGTAGCAAAGCAGAACCGGCTATTGGAGTTTCTCCTGTTTCCCTCCAACAGGTTGGAGTCCTACATTTTCTGCCATATAGAGACTCGAACGGTGCCATCTTGATAGTGGAATGGTAACTATTGTTGTAGGAGAATTCAACCAATGGGAGGTGATCGTCCCAGTTACCACCCAAATCCATGACACAGGCTCTGAGCATGTCTTCGAGGGTTAAAATTGTTCTTTCACTTTGACCATCAGATTGAGGTCTATAAGCTGTACTCATTGCGATACGAGTACCAAGACCATTTTGTAAAGCAGCCCAAAAGTTGGAAGTGAATCTACTGTCTCGGTCAGAGACAATAGACTTAGGCACACCATGCCTAATAACGATTTCGTTTACGTAGATTTGGGCAAGTCGGTCCAGTGAGTAGGTTTCTCGGATTGGTATGAAGTGAGCAGATTTTGTCAATCGGTCAACAATGACCCAAATGGCATCATGTTGACGACGAGTCTTGGGCAGCTTCGTTACGAAATCCATAGTAATATGGTCCCACTTCCATTCTGGGATAGGAAGAGGTTGCATACTACCATAGGGTTGCTGGTGCTCGGCTTTGACTAGTCGACATGTTCTGCACCTTTCAACATACTGACCGACATCTCTTTTCAATCCTGGCCACCAGAAGTCGGCCTTCAGGTCGTTGTACATTTTTGTGCTGCCAGGATGAATTGAGAATTTGGATTGGTGAGCTTCTTCAAGTATCACTTCCCGCATGTTCCCGAACTTGGGAACCCAAACTCTGCCGTACACACCTTTGAGTCCGGTTCCATCATCTTGCATTAGTGGCAACTGAACTCTGATATTTTCATCCTTTACATTCTCCTCTTTTAGGGCCTGTAACTGAGCAGCCCTTACATCGTCTATAATCGTTGAAGTCAGTATTGTGGAAGTCAAAGCATAGCAGTATGCCTTGCAATACGCTTTTCTGCTTAAGGCATCGGCCACTACGTTGGCCTTCCCTGGATGGTATAAGATCTCGCAGTCATAGTCTTTGATCAGCTCCATTGACCTTCTTTGCCTCATATTCAAGTCCTTCTGACTGAATATGTACTTCAAACTTTTGTGGTCGGTGTAGAGCTGACACTTGGTTCCGTACAAATAGTGTCTCCATAACTTGAGAGCGAAAGTCACAGCAGTTAGCTCTAGATCATGAGTAGAGTAGTCTTTCTCATGTGGTTTGAGTTGTCTAGAAGCATAAGCTATGACGTTTCCTCTTTGCATTAGTACAGCACCCAAACCCGTGCCTGATGCATCTGTATAGACAACAAAGTCTTCGTTCCCTTCAGGCAGGGCTAACACAGGTGCTTCACTTAGCAGATTCTTCAAGTTGTCAAAGGCCGTTTGTTGTTCTTCTTTCCAAAAGAAGGTCGCGTTCTTGCGAGTAAGCTTAGTGAGAGGAACGGCGATTTTGGAGAAGTCTTTGATGAATCGGCGGTAGTAACCAGCCAATCCCAGAAAACTCCTAATCTCTGAGGCGTTGCGGGGTGATTCCCAGTTCTGGATAGCTTCAATCTTTGCAGGATCAACAGCAATCCCAGCACCAGATATCACGTGCCCCAAGAATTGGATCTGAATTAAATTTTGAGTAAGTACAAGCTAACAACGAGTTTATGATTAAGTATAAGGATCATGAAATTGTTTGGAATGTTGAGACGTACCTGCCTCAACCAGAATTCACACTTCGAGAATTTGGCATAAAGTCGCTCTTTGCGCAGCAACTCTAGCAATTCTCGCAGATGTGCTGCATGATCCTCTTCGGTTTTTGAATAAATGAGAATGTCATCGATGAACACGATGACCGATTTGTCGAGCATTGGCCGGCCGACTCGATTCATGAGATCCATGAAAGCGGCCGGCGCATTAGTAAGACCGAACGGCATTACCAGAAACTCGTAGTGTCCGTAACGAGTTCTGAAAGTCGTCTTTGGAATGTCATCAGGGTGTACTTTGAGTTGGTGATAACCCGAACGAAGATCAATCTTCGAGAAGTAACTTGCGCCTTGTAACTGGTCGAAGAGATCATCAATCCGGGGCAACGGGTATTTGTTCTTGATTGTGACTTTATTGAGTTCTCGGTAATCGATGCACATACGTAATGTGCCATCTTTCTTCTTGACGAACAGAACAGGAGCGCCCCAAGGAGATGAACTTGGGCGGATAAAACCTTTGTCAAGTAGCTCCTGTAACTGCTTCATCATTTCCTGCATTTCAGCAGGGGCTAGACGGTAAGGAGCCTTTGCTATTGGAGCAGCTCCGGGAACGAGATCGATACGGAATTCCACTTGACGGTCAGGTGGCAATCCCGAGATATCTTCTGGAAAGACATCTGGAAATTCGGATACGACAGGAACGGTAGAAAGAGATTGAACTTCAGCCTTTGCATCAACAGCGTAGGCTAAGTATGCAGAACAACCCTTGGCGACGTGCTTTCGGGCTTTTGCAATTGAAATAAGGCATAAGTCGCCTTTGTGTCTATCACCATAAATGCATATGTCTCGGCCCTCGGGAGTGGTAATCTTGATCATTCTTTTCTTACATACGATCTGGGCCTCATTGTGAACTAACCAGTCCATGCCTATTATGATATCGAATTCCCCGAACTCCATGGGAATTAGATCTATGTTGAACACTACATCCTCTACCAACAATGTGCAATTCCTATACACTTTATCTGCTTTTACTAACATGTTGCTAGCAGTCTCTATGTCAAGTACAAATTGCAGTTTGGAAGTTGGCATGTTAAATTGACGAGCAAATGTAGCGGAGACAAACGAACGATTTGCTCCAGAGTCAAACAGTATACGTGCAGGAATTGAGTTAACATAGAACGTACCAGTGACCACCTCCGGGTCATCCTTTGCTTCTTCAGCTGTGATTTGGAACGCCCTTGTTGGAGCCCTTTGAGATTGATCCCTGCGAGCCGTGGAAGCTACAGAAGATCTTGCTGTTGATTGTGGAGCATTCTGATCTCGTGGGGGTTTCGGGCAGTCCCTTGAGAAATGGCCAAGTCTGTGGCAGTTGTAGCATGCATCATCTTTTCGTGGACAATGCTCCCAATGATGGCCCTTCTGCCCACAGCAGAAGCAGTACATATCCTGAGTCTTGCACTCCCCAGAGTGCGCTTTTCTGCATCGTCTGCAGTCTCTCATTTCTGAACTGGCCGAGAAGGCCCTTCCCTTCTTGGGTGATGATGATTGTTGATGAGATTGGGGAGAGAATCGGGAGGATCCAGACTCCCGCTGCCTTTTTGGCGGCGACGGTTGAGTCGGTGTTGCGGCGGCTGAACCTATGACATATCCGGATAACAGGACAATCTGCTCCACATTCCGAGCAGCCTCGAGTAATCCAGCAAACGTTGTATACCGAACCCCACTCATGGTTCGGCGTATCTCATAGTCTAGTCCGGCCTCAAACCGAGCTATCTTCCTTTCTTCTGTGTCTACTTGATGGGGTGCGAACAGACTCAATCGAGTGAACTCAACGGCATATTGTGTAACCGTTTTCGTTCCTTGAGTCAGATTCAGGAACTTCGCCTCGAGACGTCGCTTCTCGTCGGCTGGACAGTATTGTTGAGAGAATACTTCCTTGAATTCACTCCAGGACATGTGCGACACTACCTCCATCGTCAACACATGTGTCATGGCATCCCACCACATAACAGCGTCCCTTGCAAACATAGCGGTTGCAAAGCGGACCATGTCTTTGTCAGCGCAGTCGCTGATTCTGAAAGTTCGTTCCGTGGTGGTGATCCATTCCAATGCTGTAACAGCATCTCCGGTTCCATCAAAAGTAACAGCCCCGTTACTTTTGAAATCTTTAAACCTACAGCCCCTTGATCTGTTGGAAGACCCAGTGTCTTGTCTTTCCTCTTGATCGTCCTGTTGTTGATGTTCTTTATTCTTTCTCTTATCGGCTTTTCGCTTCGCTTCGGCCTCATCTCTGGCCCTTAATTGATCAGCAAATGACTGAGCCTGCTCAGCCATTCGTTTGGATTGTAGCTCATTATTCTGCTCCATAAGAGCTTGCATCATCTGGAACATTTGCTGAGGAGTCATATCGTCTCCTGACATGTTCTGAAATATAACAACTTATATTTAGAACATTTATTTGTAAGTCCTAAGTGTACAGTTACCCTTTGTGTTTCCCCGTGTGCATGTCAATCCTATCTTAGTTCAGATCATTACTTAGAAGTTCATTCTAATATCATAACCTAAGTTTGAGTCCAAGTCCTCGCGGATACTTGAAACCTCAAACTAATGCTCTGATACCAAACTGTGACGTCCTTGTTAAATTAATGATATAATTGTAATCTCCAGGATCGACTAACAACCCAATGAGTATCATAATAATTGAAATTGAATACTTAAATTAGAATTAAGCACATCCACACTAAAGCAATAGAATACATGTCTACAGTGTTTAAATCTAGCTATTACATCATCATAATTGTTTTAGAAGTAGAAATCCCAGCCTAAAGCTATTACATTCAAGTACCAATAGCTACTAAGGTCTCCGGGATATTGATTTGATATGCTTAAGTGGAAGGTCCAGCTACACTTTTGCCTTTGCCTGAAAACAATGTGAGTCAACAGTAAGCTAAATGCTTAGTGAGATAACAGATTATGCATACAACAAATATTTCTTTACAAACAATGCTTAACCATGGGCAGTGTAAGCCACATGTATGTGAAAACGGCAGTGAAAGCCTCAATGTGTGAGTAAACCATGCAGTGCTAGCATGGGGTGGCAGTTCAATATGCTGATCGGGGATGTGCCGAACCTGATGGGATACGAGTGGGATGATTAGTCCCCGACAGTGGCCTGCTGTCAGCCCCAGTCCAGGTCGCATCAGATTATGAAGTAATGATCATGCAGTGCAAGCATGATGTAAATAGATGCACTTTCAAATGAACGCAAGCTACATGTGTGTTACATGTCAAGTACGAGTGTGCATCATAACAACAAATCATTTCATGAGTGCCAAATGAAGTATATGAACAACGTGAACATGCCATTGAATGTATAAACATGAATGCAAAAACAATAAATGTTCGAATGACAATCTGTTACTCACAGTGATTGGTTTTGTGACTTGATCCTGAATCAATGTGTGTTTTGATAACACCACAATGATCTGTAAAGTAGGTGTAATAGTGAACATGTGTCAGTAATTGCTTAAAACTTGTATTCTGTAATTTTAAATGTAATTGGGTTCTGAATTCGGACCACATCCGAATTCGGATGGTCCGAATTGTAATTGGTCCGCATTTGGGGTGATGGTCCGAAGTTGGTTGGATCCGAATTGGGATCCGAAAACAGGTATTGTCCGAAATTGATCCTTGGTCCGAATTTGGCTATGTCCGAAATTGGTGATCCGGATTGTGAATGGTCCGAAATGGGGATTTGTCCGAAATAGGTTGGGGTCCGGATTGGGATGGACCCGAAATAGTAATTGGTCCGAAACACTGTAGGTCCGAACTGGGTACGGATCCGAATTCGGATGGATCCGGACCGAGTTCATACTTGGTGAAATTTCCAATATTTTCCAGATTTACGTTTTTGACCATTTTTGCATGTTTGAGTATCTAAAATTGCAGATATGAACTTAAATACACTATTTCAACTTATATCATGTCATATTGTACCAAAATAACCCATTTATGTCCATTTTTCTTATGAGTCTCGATGAACACACACACTAAAACACACACTAATTTCAGAAATCATACGTAGGAGTGGAATTTGAATCTGAAATTTGGTATACTACAACATATATGCTCGATTTTAACATTCCCACAATTATTTCCAACATGCATACACATTTGCCTCTTAAACCTTAGAAATCGGTTTTTATAAAAACCGAACCAAAACTTCATAAATCCGAAAGATTGAATGATTTTTACCTCGAATCGTTTGTCGCAGCAGTTATAGTTCCTAATTTGCTACTTGGATCCAACTTTTGCACTTGAAATTGTTGAGTTCTTGGGTTTTCTTGGATTAAAGCCGAGAGAGAGTGAGAGTACGGTTTAGAGAGAGAGAGTAGAGAGAGAGTGAGTTTGTGGAAATGAAAGGGTTTTCTCCTTTATATTTCTATTTTGACCCAATTGCACATTATACCACTCAACTTCGTATTTTCTTACTTAACTGATAATATGATCAAAATTTAACTTAAATTGACATAACATTTCATTAATACAAATAATTGAGTCTTAATAATTGTAAATTACACATAATTGAAAATTGGGATGTTACAATATATATATATATATATATATATATATATATATATATATATATATATATATATATATATATATATATATATATAACCAATAGCACACACATAATTAAAAAAAATATATACATATGTTCTTTTTGTTGGACAATTGTTTACACACACACTGACTATTACATATTTATTGTTTCTGCATGAAAGTGTAGGTTTCGGAAGTTGAGTACAACATTGCCGAAACCTTAAAAGGTTTCGGTATGTTTCGGTATTCCATTGTAAGTCTCGGTAGTTCATGTTTTCGGTATTAACATATATAGTCTCGGTAGATTTATGGTTTCTATATATATATTATGTATGTTTCGGTAGTCATATGGGTTTCGGTATAAAGATTATACCGAAATCTTCAATGGTTTCGGTAACATAAATGGTCTCGGTATACAACAATGGTTTCGGTAGTTTTCATAATTTCGGTATATACCGAAACCTTTTATAGGTTACGGTATCCCTTAGACATGATTTCGGTAATATAGATAAAGTTTCAGTAACCCATATATGGTCTCGGTAGTGTGGTTTTTACCGAAAACATAAGGTTTCGGTACCCACATTTTTGGGTTTCGGTACCATAAAAACACACATAACACACATGGTTACTTTTTGTCAAGAACATCATTTTTATCAAAGAAAAATTCCGATTTGATCACATTTTTGGATGATCCAAACTAAAAATCTTTATTTCTTTAACATCTATTAACTTAATTTATCATATTCTTCAAGAATCTAAAACATGCAACCTAAATTTCTTTGGTTTCGGTTTTTCCAAAAACGAACCAAACTCACAAATATTTCGAAATTTAAGAGAGTTTTACCTTGAATTTTATCAATTGATGACGTTTGATGATCTTTGTAACCTTCACTTGTCTTTAATTCACCAATTTATTGCAAAGCTCATGGATTCTTGATAAAAATTTGGAGGAACCGTATGGGATAGAGAGAGAAAGTAGAGAGAGAGAGTGAATTTGTTAATGATGTGTTAAATGTTCTTAACTGAGTTTTATATATATATCATTTAAATATATTTGTAATTTAACCCATTAAACTTTTGTATTTTACATCTCTTTTATTTAATCATCATTAATAATTCACAACATAAATATAATTTAATTTATAATTTCATAATAAATTAAATTGCTACATAAATAATATAACAAAATTATATTATTTATTTCAAAATTAAGCATTACATGATCGACTAAAAGCTAGGTTGTTATAGAATGGGCTCCACCACGCACAAACTTCGTCCCCGAAGTTAGCTACGTTTGAACAGACTGGGATATGTTGCTTTCATAACATCTCTCGATTCCCAAGACTGATGCGAACCTTTGTGGTGTTTCCACTGGACGAGCACCATCTGTATATCTTTATTTCGAAGCTTTTTGATCTTCGAGTCCAGAATACACTCCGGCTCTTCAACCACTCTAAGCTTCTCGTCAATTTGCAAGTTAACTTGTGGTATCTTAACTTCTCTTTTATCGGCTAAACTCTTTCTCAGATGACTGACATGGAATACTGGATGTATTCCAGATAAGTCCGCTGGGAGTTCAAGTCGATAAGATTGATTTCCTATCTTTTCGACAATCTTGAACGGACCGATGAATCTTGGAGCTAGCTTGTTTCGCTTTATGAATCTCACCACATTCTTCATTGTGGAGACTTTCAGCATCACCCAATCGTTAACCGCAAAACTTATTGATCTATGACGATTGTCATAATATGACTTCTGCCTGCTCTGAGCTTCAAGAATGTTTCTTCTAACCAGCTGAATCTTTTCATGAGTCAACTGTAGAAGGGCAGGTCCTGCTATTGGCGATTCACCTGTTTCGCGCCAACAGGTGGGAGTTCTGCACTTTCTTCCGTATAGAGCTTCAAAAGAAGCCATCTTGATTGTTGAATGATAATTGTTATTGTATGAGAATTCGACCAGAGGCAAGTGGTCATCCCAGTTACCACCTAGATCAAGAACGCAGGCACGAAGCATATCTTCGAGAGTTAGGATAGTACGCTCACTCTGGCCATCTGCATTAGGATGATAAGCAGTACTCATAGAGATCCGAGTACCCATCCCATCTTGTAGTGCTTGCCAGAATCTGGATGTGAAACGACTATCACGATCAGAAACGATAGATTTTGGCACACCGTGACGTGAAATAATTTCAGTGATGTATATTTGTGCTAATCTATCGAGGTAGTATGTTTCTTTTATCGGTATGAAGTGAGCTGACTTCGTTAATCGATCCACGACTACCCAGATGGAGTCGTGCTGTCTTTTGGTTTTCGGCAGTTTTGTGACGAAGTCCATTGTTATATGCTCCCACTTCCACTCAGGAACTGGTAGTGGTTGCATATCCCCGAAGGGCTTCTGATGTTCTGCATTTACCATCTGACAGACTCTGCAGCTTTCAACACACTTACCGATGTCTTTCTTCATTCCTGGCCACCAATAGTCAGCTTTCAAATCGAAGTACATCTTTGAGCTGCCAGGATGAACAGATAACTTGGACTGATGGGCTTCAGATAGAAGAGTGCTGCGAATAGAACCATATTTGGGAACCCAGATTCGGTTTCCCTTGAGACAGTAAAGTCCCAAATGATTCAAAGTTAGAAATTGTAACTGCCCTTTAAGATTTTCAGAATCAATATTCTCTTCTTTCAGTGCTTCAGCTTGAGCAACTCTGATGTCTTCAATAAGATCAGAAGAGAATAATACAGGAGTCAGGGCATAACAGCACTTTTCCGGATAAACTTTCCTACTCAAAGCATCCGCGACAACATTAGCTTTGTCGGGATGATATAGGATCTCGCAATCATAGTCCTTAATAAGTTCCAAGGACCGACGCTGTTTCATATTTAGATCATTTTGAGTGAAAAGATGTTTGAGACTTTTGTGATCGGTGTAAAGCTGACACCGAGTCTCATAAAGATAGTGACGCCAGATCTTCAGTGCAAAGGTAACGGCAGCCAACTCAAGATCATGAGTCGGTGCACTTTTCTCGTAGTCTTTTAATTGCCTTGAAGCGTAGGCAATTACTTTTCCCCTTTGCATCAGAACACATCCTAAGCCAGTACCAGATGCATCACTATAGACAACGAAATCATCATTGCCTTCTGGTAAAGCTAGGATCGGCGCTTGAATAAGCTTCTGTTTCAGAATGTCAAATGCCTCTTGCTGTTTATCAGACCAAACGAAAGGAGTATTCTTTCGTGTTAGCATTGTTAAAGGTACAGCAATCTTTGAGAAGTCCTTTATGAATCGCCGATAATAACCGGCCAATCCAAGGAAACTTCGGATTTCTGAGGCATTACGAGGCGTTTGCCATTTCAGAACGGCCTCGACTTTAGAAGGATCAACAGAAATCCCTTCGCCAGAAACAACATGGCCAAGGAACTGAATCTATAAGAATCAAATTAGAAATTCAAGTTCTGATGTAAATCAAAGAATACTTAGGAAATAACTCAAGACATATATAATAAAAATTATACCTGTCTGAGCCAAAATTCGCACTTAGAGAATTTTGCGTAGAGTCTTTCTTTTCTTAATAACTCTAGCAATTGCCGCAGATGAATAGAATGATCAGCCTCCGTTTTGGAGTAGATCAGAATATCGTCTATGAATACGATAACTGATTTATCCAACATAGGTCTGCACACTCGATTCATGAGATCCATGAATGCCGCTGGTGCATTTGTCAAGCCAAACGGCATCACGAGAAATTCGTAATGACCGTATCTTGTACGAAAGGCTGTCTTTGGAACATCCTCTTCTTTAACTTTCAACTGATGATATCCAGAACGAAGATTTATTTTCGAAAAGTAGCTAGCTCCTTGTAGCTGATCAAACAGATCATCGATTCTGGGCAGAGGATACTTGTTCTTTATTGTAACCTTATTCAACTCGCGGTAGTCGATGCACATACGAAAAGTTCCGTATTTCTTCTTAACGAATAAGATAGGTGCACCCCATGGAGATGAACTTGGTCGGATAAACCCCTTTTCCAACAGCTCTTGCAATTGCTTTGACATTTCCTGCATTTCTGCAGGTGCAAGTCTGTAAGGAGCTTTTGCAATAGGAGCCGCACCAGGAACCAAGTCAATACTGAACTCGACTTGACGTTCCGGTGGCACTCCGGAAATGTCATCAGGAAAAACATCTGGGAACTCGCAGACAATCGGAATATCAGATAGAGATTTCTTTTCAGAGTTGGATTCAGATAGAGCATAGCACAGATAGGATTCATGACCCTTAGATACATATTTATGAGCTTTCTCTATAGAAATAAAGCAGTGAGCACCTTTACGCTTCTCGCCCTTGATCTCCAATACTCGGCCGTCTGAAGACTTGATTCTGATGATTCGCCGATTGCAGATGATTGTAGCCTCGTTATTTGTTAACCAGTCCATGCCAGTGATGACATCGAACTCTTTCAACGGAATCGGGATAAGGTCAAGGTTGAACACGATATTATCAACAAGCAGAGTACAGTTACGGTAAACAGAATCAGCCATAACATAATTGTTACTGGCTGTCTCAATGTCAAGTACTACAGGAAGCTTCGATGGAAATTTGCATAATCTTTGTGCGAAAGAAGTTGATATGAAGGAACGACTAGCACCGGAATCGAATAGTATTCGGGCAGGAATGGAGTTAAGTAAAAACATACCCATAACTACATCAGGGGTTTCCTTTGCTTCTTCTGCCGTTATCTGAAACGCACGTGTCCTTGCTGTCGGAGTTGCAGCAGAACTTTTCACTGTAGAACCTCCCGCTGATGATTGTGACTGATATCGTTGCCCGCTGCGACACTGATACATGAAATGTCCTCTTTTTCCGCATTTAGCACATCCACGTCCTTGCTGTGGGCACTCTTCACTGCTATGACCAATTCGGTTACACGCAAAACAAGTAACATCATCTGGGTTACACAGCCCCATGTGTGACTTTCTGCATCGCTTGCAGAATCGTGGCTCGTTTGTCAATGAGTAGGCTTGCACTTTCGGTTGAGATTGTTGAGATTGCTGGGTCTGAGATTTGTTTGGCCTGAAGAATCTGCCGAATCTCTGCTTCTTCGGAGGAGAAGGATTCGTTGGGTTAGTAGACGGAGCATAGAGCTGATCGCCGTATTCTAAATAACCTCGCTCAATCTGTCTAGCTGCTTCTACCATCTCCAAGTAAGATTTGTATTTGGTCGCACTCATCGGATGTCGATATCTAGGATTAAGTCCTACGCGAAATCTATTTATCTTTCTCTCTTCTGTAGCTACCTGATACGAGGAATAACCGCATAGTCGTGAGAATTCGTGTTCGTATTCGTCAACTGTCTTGGTTCCCTGGGTCAGCTGCATTAATTGGACTTCCATTTTGTCTCGCTGATCGACTGGACAGTATTTTGCGTTGAACATATCCAAGAATTGTTCCCACTCGAGAGTTTGGATGACTTCTTCTCCGTATATGCTTCTCTGAGTCTTCCACCATGCACGGGCAGCTCCAACAAATAACGCAGACGCATAACTCACCTTCTTTGAATCTAAGCAGTCAGAAATCCTGAAGATTTCTTCGGTATGGCTGATCCAATCCATCGCCTGAATTGGATTTACTGTACCCTCAAAGTTCAGGGCACCGCTCGCTTTAAAATCCTTAAACTTGCAGCCTTTTGGCTGAGCAATTTGAGTTTCGGGATTTGAGTTATCAGAATCAGATTCATTAGTCTGGACTTGCTTTTCTTTTCTTTTATTCTTTTTATCTTCTCGTCTTTTAGCTTCGGCCTCATCTCTGGCCTGAAACTGTTCTTGCATTGTCTTATTTTGTTGTTCAGAATGTTGGGCTAAAAGTTGTTGCATCATTTCAAACATCTGTTGTGAGGTCATGTTGCTGGGAATGTCACCTGATCCTGATCCTGACATCTTAACTGAAAATTAAAATCATTCAACTATCAGTTTATAGACTTAGATCTATGTACCCTTTTTCCCATCCTAATAGTCTGTACATCCTATCTCAGTTCAAATCACCTAAATGATTGATACATATGTATTGCTTCAGTTTGAGATCAAGTATACTCACGTAATACTTGATTCACCCAAACTAGTGCTCTGATACCATCCTGTGAAGACCTCCCCTTCCGGGTTAGTCCTCAGAGTCTAGGTCCCAATTCATGCAATACGATATCAATCATACTAAGATAGGGTAATTAAGTTGCGGAATTATAAATTACAAATACAAACATATTAGAATTAAGTTTAATATAGATTACAATTTTCAAATTAAACTTATAAAGGGTACCATCTAATCTAATACATTACATCATAAAGTCATATCAATTCTACCCAAAACCACCACAATTGTCATCTTCCAATTAGTACCGAAGGGTTCGTTGAGTAGTGGTCTAAGAAAGCTTCAAAACTTGGATCTTGAAAGACCTAAGAACTGGGTCCAGCAGGTGATTTTCCTTTATCTCTTCCTGTAAAAATTATCAAGTAGCAACTGTAAGCAAGGCTTAGTGAGTATATAGATTTTCAAATTAACATGCATAGTCAAGCGGATCATTAGTCTAGCGTGATATGTCTTGGCTGCCGCTACAGCCCTCATGATTGAGATATAGAATTCATAGAATCGGATGATGTTCAGGCCATACTCACGCTTAAATCGTGGGTATCAGCCACATACTGGGCTAGCTACCAGTAAATCAATGTGGCGGAACATCGGAGGTCATTACCAAGTTCATAAGAACTGGTGAAATAGTCAGGTCTAGAACAATAGACCATCAAGGCTAATCAAGCTGAATAAATCTATCAAGTGTCTGATCAATAGTGAAAGCTTAAGTCATAGATATCATGATAGCAATGAATCATAAAGCAATATCTGAAGAAGTCTTAAATGCAATATGAAATGATAATCAAATAGCTATCATGATCCACTGGGCAACACCGAACCATGGTGTGCACAGGTCTCAATCCAGCTGATACAATGAGTGTCAATAAATCTAACATCAACAATATATCTCAACCGGAAAGTCAACATGTTAAATCTGAATATCTATAACTCACAGGTCTGGTCTTTGTCAAACAGATATAAAAATCTGCCACCGGAGTTATCTCAGGATTTTATCTTTATCAATCTGTTCTCTGTCAAATCAAGTCTTTGACCCACTGTCAATCTCTTTAACTCTTTAAATCTATGTTCAGAATTTAACTGAACCTGCCCAACATTTTATCATTTTGCAAGATCGTTAGTTTTAAACTTTAATTGATCTGATTCTGATAACTTATAAACTTTTATGTCCATTTTCATGGACATGTGTGACTTTATATTTATATCGTAATATTTTATTTGAATATAAAAACTAAAGATTTATTGATTTCGAACCTTATAATTCATAATTGTGTTTTGACATCAAATTATATAAATTCTAAATATGTTGATTCCTATTTATTTTGACAGTTATATATTTATATATGCATATATGTAATATACACACACATTACATACTCTCATGCATGCATCAATAATGTTGATGGACACACACTCTTAGCACCTATATATATATATATATATATATATATATATATATATATATATATATATATATATATATATATATATATATATATATATATATATAACCAATAGCACACACATAATTAAAAAATATATATACATATGTTCTTTTTGTTGGACAATTGTTTACACACACACTGACTATTACATATTTATTGTTTCTACATGAAAGTGTAGGTTTCGGAAGTTGAGTACAACATTACCGAAACCTTAAAAGGTTTCGGTATGTTTCGGTATTCCATTGCAAGTCTCGGTAGTTCATGTTTTCGGTATTAACATATATAGTCTCGGTAGATTTATGGTTTCTATATATATATATTATGTATGTTTCGGTAGTCATATGGGTTTCGGTATAAAGATTATACCGAAACCTTCAATGGTTTCGGTAACATAAATGGTCTCGGTATACAACAATGGTTTCGGTAGTTTTCATAGTTTCGGTATATACCGAAACCTTTTATAGGTTACGGTATCCCTTAGACATGATTTCGGTAATATAGATAAAGTTTCAGTAACCCATATATGGTCTCGGTAGTGTGGTTTTTACCGAAAACATAAGGTTTCGGTACCCACATTTTTGGGTTTCGGTACCATAAAAACACACATAACACACACGGTTACTTTTTGTCAAGAACATCATTTTTATCAAAGAAAAATTCCGATTTGATCACATTTTTGGATGATCCAAACTAAAAATCTTTATTTCTTTAACATCTATTAACTTAATTTATCATATTCTTCAAGAATCTAAAACATGCAACCTAAATTTCTTTGGTTTCGGTTTTTCCAAAAACGAACCAAACTCACAAATATTTCGAAATTTAAGAGAGTTTTACCTTGAATTTTATCAATTGATGACGTTTGATGATCTTTGTAACCTTCACTTGTCTTTAATTCACCAATTTATTGCAAAGCTCATGGATTCTTGATAAAAATTTGGAGGAACCGTATGGGATAGAGAGAGAAAGTAGAGAGAGAGAGTGAATTTGTTAATGATGTGTTAAATGTTCTTAACTGAGTTTTATATATATATCATTTAAATATATTTGTAATTTAACCCATTAAACTTTTGTATTTTACATCTCTTTTATTTAATCATCATTAATAATTCATAACATAAATATAATTTAATTTATAATTTCATAATAAATTAAATAGCTACATAAATAATATAACAAAATTATATTATTTATTTCAAAATTAAGCATTACATGATCGGCTAAAAGCTAGGTTGTTACACAATACCATCGATGATTCACACCATTATTGTGGTTCACCACATCACCGATGATTCGTGATACCGTCATGATTCACTACACCCCAACGATTCAGAATAAATACAAAGGTATGATCCACAAGTCAAATACGTATGATTTCGGACTCAAAAATGTGTGATTTACAACATTGATGATTCACAATTAATAGAAACATTCGGTTCACAAAAAATGGTTCAGACAATCAACAATAATGATTCATAAGAAACATTGAATCACATTCGTGCATGAAGAAAATTTAGAGAGAGAAAAGAAAGTGAATTGTTTGGAGAGAGAATGATTGATTTATATGATTGAAACCTTACTTATTAATTAACTATCAAATGTATTTAATTTAATTTTAAATTAATTAAAATGGATGACATGTCAGATTATTATTAATTATTACCGTCTTTATTAAATTTATCTTAAGGACGATCATATGGTACCCGAACTACCACTTCAAACGATATTTTTTTAAATGACATTGTATAATTAACTTTATAAGTGTTTATAATTTGATTTCCCAAGTTTTATCAAGTAATGTTACAAAAATTTCTTGTAAATGAATGAGCTATTCAGTGAATGTGTCATCTGTCATTCATCCACACAGTTGTTGATACGTTTACATGATTATTTTTTAATTTTAGTTGATAATAACTCGTTATACCAATTTATATTAACTAGTAATATTATTTTATGCATTTTTATGTAAACAAATTTCAAAAATATTTCGTTATAAATGGTAATTCCGATACCGTGTGAAAATGTGTTCATTCATTTAGATTTTTGAACTTCTGCTATAAATTTCATATTTGAACAACTAAGCAAAAATCACGAGAGCTGTATATTTTATTAACTTCTGAACCTAAGTGACAAACTCAAAAAATTTTAAAAATATATTTTAGGCATGTGTGTTTGTGTTGTGTATTGGTGTAATGAGTTTTCAACAGACACATCAAATGTATTTGCTTCTCAAAAAAATGTATGTTTTACGAATAAGTTGTTAATTTTTTTAGCGCATACATTTTTTTAGATTTAATAAAATTAACAAGTCGATAAACCTTTCAAATCTCAATCTATAGCATCTCCGACAAAAAGAGCCAAAAAACTGATTATGCAGAAAAACATTAGAAATGACATTTTATTAAATAAATATTAAAGTAGTGAATGAATTGAATGATTACATATTTTCACTCAAATTAGTAAATTTAATGAAAGAATCAAGCCATAATCATCCTAAATAGTCCTTAACTAAGAAATTCAACAAGTGAAAGACAAGACACCCAATGGTATGGTGACACAAAGAAGTGTTAATTGTTTATTTGCTTTCCTAAAGATTAAATTTCTAAGGAGTTATTATCATGAAACCTTTATCAAAATCATATTTAATTTACATTTTGATTTCATACTTTAAAGTATCATATACATATATATATATATATATATATATATATATATATATATATATATATATATATATATATATATATATATATATATATATATATATATATATATATATATATAGGGGGTTCAATGGAAAACCAACATGCATCGGAAAACCTTGGAAAACCTCCATGCACCACCATAAATACATCACAATTCCCGCGTGATGCATCGAATTCCCGCGTGATGCACCGTCTTTCTTCATAATGCACCTGAAAACTTGTGAAAACCGCACTGCACCACCACAAATGCATCAAATTTCCCGCATGATGCATCAAAATCCCGCGTGATGCAGCAAAATCCCGCGTGATGCATCACTTTATTTACGATCACGCCACCGCGTTTTTCATGAAATGCATCAAATCGGACGGTATGCGTAGGTTTCCACAGTTTTCCGGTGCATAGTGGTTTTCCATTGAACCCACCCCTATATATATATATATATATATGTGTGTGTGTGTGTGTGTGTGTGTGTGTGTGTGTGTGTGTGTGTAAATGAGCCGAGCTACTCGTGAGTTACTCGAGCTCGACTCGCTAAAAGCTCGAGTGAGCCGAGCCCGAGTCTAAATATGAGCTCATTTAATAAATGAGCTCAAACCCGAGCTTCACATATCTTAATTAGGCATCAATACCTTCTTTTCGTCAAAAATGAATTTTATATTATTTTTTTTGGCTTAAAAAATTTCACATTACATTTTTCAAGTAAGTTGTGTTAGGGTAGGTGGGATGAGGTGGTTAAGGGTGGGGTATGTTAAGGGTTGGGTGGGGTAGGGGTTTAGGATAGAGTAGGGTAGGGGTATGATATGGTGGGTGAGGTAGGGTATGGGGTAAGGGTAAGGGTAGGGTGGGGTAGGCTGGGGTGGGGTGGGGTGGGGTGGGGGAGAAGAGACGTGTATTTTTTTGGTGTGATAAGTGGTGATAAAAAGCATACCAAAGTTTGATCCTGATAAGACATGATAACAGAATTTTGACTTTTATGTATTCTTCATATCAAACGCACTTATTAGTGTTTTCCTATTATCGAATAAGAGGTTACCTCTTATTAGAGTCTGATAAGTGCTATCAAACACCCCGTTAGTTTCTTCTACAAAAGTTGTTATAAAATTAAGTACCATATTCAATATATTATACATATATACATTATTCCCTAATAAAATTACTATTCATAAGTGAGTTTTTCTAAAATGCACCATTTAATTATAGTTTAATGAGGGTTATTCTAACATGCACCATCAACTATTTTCTATTATTATCATATATAAATAGTTTGTTTTATTAATAAACTATTCTATTAAGTATTAAATAATTAAATTCATTATTAATATTTTATTAAACATATATACATTATTCACTAATGAAAGTATTATTCATAAGTGGGTTTCTTTTAGATGCACCATTCAACTATAATTTAATGAGGGTTTTCTAACATGCACCATTAACTATTTTCTATTATCATGTATAAATAGTTTGTTTTATTAGTTAAGTATTTTATCAAGTATTAAATAATAATTTTATCATTAATATTTTATTAATAAAATTTTTCTACATATAATATAACATGAGATCCATATATCATCAATAATATTTTCTTACATATGAGAATATTTCATGTATTTAATTGTTATAACATTAAATTTAGTTTATAGTAATTAATAAAAAAATATTTACGTTTATGGTATTTTTAAAATATCACAAGATAAAATTAATATTTAATATATTATAATTTAACACTACAAATCACATTTTATATCAATTTTTATAAAATTTATTTATTATAACTATTATTGTGAGTGTGTGCCTAATTTATATAGAAATTTTATACTTTTTTTCTAACATGAAAATATTAATATATACTCAAATTACAATCAAACAAAAAAATAATCCAAAAAAATATATGTAATTTATTGATTTGTTTTTTTTTTATTAAACTAAAATATAAAAATATACTAACGAAAAAACAATTAAAATTAATAAGTTTTAAGTATCCATATAGGGATTAGTAACAAATTATTATATATCCATTCTATCTATTTATTTTATAACTAAATCAAACTAAAAGAATCCAAGTAAAACAAATATTAAACCTAAACGTGAAAACATGAGAAAATAAATCTGAATTAATAAATTTTCATATATCTATATATGAATTAGTAATAAAAACACTATGTAACTAAAATTTAATAAATAAAATATGATTATTTTTTTTCCGTAATTTATCTTTTATTTAGATATATAAGTTGCATTTACAGCACAACAAGTGTAGTATTTATTAGATCAATATACATAAAAATTTTAGGTTTATTTTTCAGTTCATTTTTAAACTTTTTTAAAGTATAATTTAATTTAATTCGATTTTACCTTATTTTTTACTTTATTAAAAAAAAATACATAGCTATACATCCGTCGCAACGCACGGACACCACATAACTTGTTATAATCAAGGTTTGCTCAAAAATGGTAAGATTGACCCATAAAGTATAACATTTATGTGATATCATGATTCCATGGTTTTAGTTTTAGATTATACGATTTTGTTCGTTCAAAAATACATCTAGATTAATACGTCATGACACAATATTGTAACATGATATTAAAAAAAATTAGCATGTAAGCATAAATACTATCACAAGTATCATATTAATATATTAAGGATAACCACAATCCAGTTTAAAAAGTACAATTTGCAAGAGCAAAATATTAAAAAAAAAAAAGTTCATTGCATTATATTGCCACATATCAACATAAGTACGTCAACAAGCTCATTGCAACATCAGTTCTAAAAATGATGCTCTTTTAATGCATCAAATTATTTGATTTGTCACTCATTTTTCCTAAAACAAATAAACACATTGTTTAGGTAATATGTAAATCATTTAATTCATTAAACTATAATTGATGGTAAACACCTATTATTCTTCATTTTCTAAATTAACCAGTAATTAATCTACATAATACATTAATTACATCAAGCATTAATAACAAAATAAATAACTTTATAACTTATGATTATTAAAAAATTGTAGTGTTATATGAAAAAAGAATAGCGTTAAACATTAAAGCTTGTCACATTTAGCTATAAATTGTGTTAAAATAGTTAAGTTTAAAAAAACCACAAACTGACTACAACTTATCAAAATGATGTTTTTTTTATCAAAAGTAATGATTTGCAACCTGATAAACCAGTTGCAATCTACTTAAAAAGTGTTTATGATTGATTTCCTTGCTTTCATTATACACAACGAATCCTTAAATAGGAAGAGACAATACATGGAAACAATATCTACCCTTAATGACTAACAACTATCCTAAAATATATGATGACAATGATTTACATAATTACTAATAGTCCCCCACAGTTGGAGCGGGAGGAGAGCAAACGCTCAAAATGGTACGAAAGTTTTCAAATAGTTGTCGAGGTAGGCCCTTTGTAAAAATGTCGGCATATTGGTAAGCGGTAGGAACGTGAAGAACACGAATGTGACCAGTTTTTACTTTTTCCCGCACAAATTGAATGTCAATTTCAACATGCTTGGTTCTCTGATGTTGAACCGGGTTACTCGACAGATACACGGCTGAGACATTGTCACAGTAAACCACAGTTGCCTGGCGCAATGGGACGTGAAGCTCGAGAAGTAAATTGCGCAGCCAACTTGACTCAGCCACGACATTTGCGACCCTTTTATATTCGGCTTCGGCACTAGAACGAGACACGGTGGATTGTCGTTAGATGACCAAGATACTAAGTTGTCACCAAGATAAACACAATAGCCAGAAGTGGATCGTCGTGAATCAGGGCAACCATTCGTCTTCGACGAACATAATTTCCTGCGAACTTACTTGTCTGTGTTTTATGATTCAAAATCACATTTCTTGTCGATTTCTTTGTTCAAATCTGTGTTTTTTTGTTGGAATTTACTTTTTTGATGAAATTTCATTGGTCACTGATGACTTATCGACGGTGGCCTGTGACTTTCAATCGGTTACAACCATTAATATCTAAATTCCATTAGATTTTGCCGGTTGGAGTTTTTTGTGTACTGAAAAATGGATGAGAGTGTTAATCACAAAAATGGTTCAACACTTCAACTTGAATATTTTTTACACAAATATCCATCATCATTACATGGTTTAATCCCGTTAAAATACTATCAAATCAACAATTAATCCAATTACAAACCATTATTTGTAAAGAGTTTCTATACCCATCTATAGTTATTAGATAAATTTTTTACTACTAGATGAAAAATGGACTATTTTAGAAGTTACTGAGATTTTAGTAATTTTAGTAATATGACTATTTTTAGTGGTGTGCATGGTTGAGTTCGATTAGTAGTAAAAAAATGTGAACCATATTTTTATTTTGGGTTACCTGATCTTTGGTTACCCATTAAAAGACGATTACTCACAGTTAGGTTCACGGTTACCTTTTATATACCTTAAAGCGAATTAAAAGTAAAAATACACATCTTTAAAACGTGAATTCTCTTTAAATATGAAATTATAGTAATTTATTTGGTTAGAAATCTCAAAAGTTACTCTATTTGTATTTAACAAAATAATTTTAATTTGAAAATATAGTATTTTATCTTTTAGGACGACTAAATAAAATTATAAACAGAAGATATTAACTTATATATGTATATAATCGGTTTAGTACGGTTACCCATGATTTTTTTAAAAATGAACCACCTTGTGATATGTCGGTTTCAGGATCAAGTGATTCAGCTCAATTTCTTGATTTTCTGGTTTTGTTTGAACACTCCTAACTATTTTAGGATATTTAGATTTACGTTTGAAAAAATGTAGTCTGTAGCGTCTTAGAAACTAAAAGTCAGATAATAACTATAACAAAAGTGTTGTAGGAAAATTTAGTGTTCGGTTTAGCTTTTGCTGATTGTTATCACAATAATCAAATAGTTAGTTTTTAATTGTTTGTATTTACGCTTTAAACTTATAAAATTTCTAAAAATATTATTGTATATAATAATGAATAGTTTTAATTTAATTCATATTTTACTTATAGTATAGTATTCTTATAAATAAATTTAGCTACAATTTGATTAATTATGTGATAATCTATAAATATTATTTTTATTATTTTCTATAATAAAACAAGATTCCTATTTAATATTTAAAAAATACAATTAAAACTCCATCTAGTCACTCACTTGTGAGAAAGAGAGAGAGAGAGGAATTTATATAGCACAAAAGCAAAAAGAAAAAAGAAAAAAGAAAAACGGAAGGTCATTGTTGTAATTTTCTTATTTTTGCTCATTACGTCAGCGTCTTCTTGAACGCTGCTCCATGCACCTTCAACTCTTCAACTCTTCAAGAAAACAGTGGTAAAAGACTTTTCAATCGCAAATAATTGATTTTTACAATATGCATAAAATACAATAATTTAATAATTTCTTTGGTAACGCAAAATCAAAACCCCTTAGAAATTAGTTCGATCATTGAACAATTTTAGTGACTTATTAGTGAATAATTAAAATACACAAACGATAAAAATTCAATAACAGATCTTACATTTTTAAAAGGGTTAATATTTATAAAAAATCAACTTTTTTAATTATCTCAATTAAGTCCCCAGATTTTTTTTCAATTGTTTAAGTCACTAAACTATGTTTTTATATTCAAAAATATATTTTTTTACCGGCTACAGGGGCCGGTCCTGAGTATTTTCATGTCCAGGGCGAGATAGAAGAAAAATGTCTTTTTAAAAATGCAACATACCGTTTTCTTAAATGGGTTTGGTCAAGATTGAAAAATAATATCTTTTTAACAATACAAATACTATTTTTAAAGGGTTTTTTCATTTATTGGGCTGAAAAAATAACAAATGCACATGTGTGCCGAATATATTACTTATCAAACTGAAAAAAATAATGCTCTTATATGGTATGATGCCCTGGGAAGTAACCCATGTGCCCCCTTGGGCCGGCCTTGACGGCTACCAGATTAGTCGGTAAAACACAATTGATAAAACAAATTGTTTAGGGCTTTAATTATTGCTAAAATATGAAAAAATGATAAATTTTTTCAATATTAATCAAGTGAAAAAAAATTAAGGTTACTTGTATGGTAACCGGTTAAACATGTCAAATATATATACTTTTAAATAAGATAAAAATAGTTTAGGACTTAAACAATAAAAAAGTTTATTGACTTACTTGCAAAAATAAAAAAAGTTGATAATTTTTTTTTCAATATTAACTAATTTTAAAACTATTTTAGTATTCTATAACAGTTGTAAAGGTTTGAATTTTTATTTACTAGATAATTTCTAAGTTATTAGATTAAATTTTGACTACTAGATAAACTATAAAAAAATTTAATATATAGAATAGTTGAATGTCGTTAATTTTATAATTAAGCTTTATATATAATTATTGTTGGGATTAAGTGAATAATAATTATAAAATATGAATGAATATATATGATTGAGTTATAATTATAGGGGTGTCATGTCCTTTTTTAAGGTCATTTTTTTTTTTTGCGGGGAACAAAATTGATTTCCAGTGTGTAGTAATATCTGTGATGTGCCCAAAAGGAAAGGGCAGAACTGTCCCTAGGTATGTTTGCATGTGCATGGATTTGGACCTATCAAACCCTTCTGGGTCCCATAATCAAGCCCAATCATATGTCTCTTTAAGAATCTTTATTTTACAATAATCAAATAACAAAATTATGTCTAAAACTTAACTTCAAATTTTATGATATTAACAAGGGCTTATTATGAAAAAAACCAACATGTTTTCGTGTTTTTTGCGTTTTCATCACTCCATATTATTTTATTTCATAAAAGTTCTCAAGTTAATTTGTTGTTTTTGGTTTAGTAAAAATTGGACATTAGACCCCGGTTATAATTAGTAAACCGAGTTTTAAAAAACTGAAAAATCAGGTTCTATTGTCCAACTTTCACTAAACCAAAATTAAAAAATTAACTTGAGGACTTTTATGGAAAAAAATAACATGAAGGGACAAAAACGTAAAAAAACATGAAAACATGTTGGTTTTTTCATAATAAACCCTATTAATAACAAGAGATTTTAGTGAGATAACTAAAATTTCCCAAAAAAAAAAGAGGGAGGAGGAATATAAGGATGAATTTAGGATTCAAAGTTTTATGGGATCCAAATTACTCTTAGACCAACTAGAGTAGTGAGGGAGGCCACGCGTCACAACTGCCACCTCTTCCACTCTCCCAGCTCACACGACACACGACACACGCACACCATCCCTCCCTCTCTTCATGCCTCTCTCCACGCATTTTGGCTTTGTTGAACGACGATGCCCACCACATTCCAAGTTTCTATCTTTGTCTCTGTCTCTATCATTTCTCTCAAAAAAATTCGAATTTTTAGTTAATGAAGTGTGAAGTGTTGAGACCATTTTTGGTGTGTGAACTATAGTGAGAATATAGAGTAATGTGACATTGATATGGCAAAGGTGCAAACTAAGAACGGTGATAATCATAATAAATGGACTTGATATTTAATAAGTGTCTATTATTCGAACCGGTTGCAAATAATACCATCAAAAAATGCGATATCAATAAAATATATCTAACATAGACTAAGGGGTTGTTTGTTTGTTTCTTAATGGAATCATTAAGAAGCCACTTAAAGGTAAAACGACTTCTTAATGGTTCCATTAAGAGGTAAACAAACATGGCCTAAGACTTTACCATTATCAATGCTCAATGCTAATATAAAAATCACGGTAATGAATTAATAAAATAAATGAAGACTACGTCCATAAAAATAGAGAAAAATAATACATCGTCATTGTTGCCTTCTTCATTATCCAAATTTACTTTGGGTTTCAAACTGTTTTATTTTTTTCATATTCCCAGAAGCCCAAACCCTTTATAAAAATTTAGAAAGCTAAGGGTGCGTTTAGTTCCTGAAAATTTTCAAAATTTCCATCTCATTTTTCAACAAAAATGAAAACTTGTTTACTTAACAACAATTTCATAAATTTTCATTTCACTTTTTAAAATACCACTTTTCATATTCTCTCTCTTACTTTTCTACTACCTACCCTATTTCTTTATAATACTCTATTTCTCTCTCTTACTTTTCCATCACCTATCATATTTTTTTATTTTATAATAACTCATCTTATTTTTCTTAAAACTAAAACTTCATCATCTAAACAAGTTTTCACTTTTCATAGAAACCCTTGTTTTTTTTAAAAAATATAACTTGAAAACTGAAATTGAAAAATGACTAGTTTTCGTTAACTAAACGCACCCTAAATTTTTGGAAAATGAAATAATGGAATTAAAAACGTATGGGTACTCTAGTTTAAAAAAAAATTTGGGATCCACTCATTTTTTTTAACATTTTAACACGTAATAAAATCAAAAACTCCATGAGGTCAAATGACACCATGGCTTTAACGTAGCCAAGTCCATGAAGAAATTGATATAATTTCATAATAATTTAGCCATTAGTTATTATTAGATATAATAAAGGATAATATATGATAATATTATTAATATCATATAAACGTTTAATAAATCAATCATGTTTTTTAAGATATGAATTAAGACTTGAGAGAGTCTTTGTGAGTGTATTAATACTCATTTATATGCATAAAACACTGATACAAATAACTGAACTATAGTTAGATGATTTCATGTTTGGATTCATGACTATTTTTCTATTATCTTGATCTTTGTTCACATATTTGTTTTAATTTGAGTGAATATTATTTTAGGCTAAAATTCTTATCGTGTTTGTCGGAATATAGTATTCTATTGGATAATCTTTAATCACTATCATCTCCATCTAGTTTTGTAGTTGGAATTTAATGTTTACAAGATTTGGTATGAAAGGTGACATGTAAGTGTAAGGTCATAGATTCGATTCCCGTCAGAAGTAAGTTGGAATTTAGGTAGTAGAAGAAAGTTTTGAAGTCCACATTTAGGCAAAAGATGTGGTTTAGGAGTAAGAGTAGTTTAATTTGACGTTAAAAAAAAATCAAGTTTTATAGTTAATAAAATACCAATACAATCATAAATAAAAGAACTTTTACTTCTTAACTAGGAACAAATTTGTAACCGACTTATAAAAAACCGGATTCTATTATTAATGATATATACCTAAAATTTAATTCAAAGAATCTAATTTTTAGGCAATAATAAGTAGACCAATTATTACAAACGAATCAAACAAAGGTCCTGAGCATCTATGCTTGTCTCATTGCTAAGTACATTCATTCTATAGCATTGTACTACTACAGTTTTTGTACCATTTAATATAATAAGTTTGGGTTTTAATTTTTATTTTTACTATTAACTTCTTCAACATTCTAAAAAGTTATTAAATGTTATAATCTTAACAGAATTCAGATATCAATAAACCACCAAGAGTTGTAAAGAAACTTTTAATGCATATATCTTTCTTTCTCTTTGTATATATCTAATTCACAAACCAATGCATCCCTTTTATACTACAAATTGAGAGACAACAAACACTATACACATCACTTCATAACTACTATTTGTTTTGCTTCTTACTTTGGTAAAAGACCAAAAATTATGCATCCATTATTGTCCTTTTATAACACTCCCCCTTGGATGATAATTTTAGTAAGAGTTCAACCACGAAATGCTACCTCATTAAAAACCTTGCTAAAGAAAAACCCAGTGGGAAACTTTAGTCAAGGGAAAAAGAGTACAGCGAGTGGTTGACTCCCCCTCATATTGCCATCTGAAAATCATCACATGTTTTGTACATGTCGCATTCCAATGTTGTGGACGTGTTTCTGAAAATCGCTTTGGGAAGTGCCTTTGTAAAGAGATCTGCTGAATTGTTACTAGACTGAATGTATTTCATTTCAATCTGATTGTCCTTTATGAGATGTTGCGTGTAAGCGAAAAATCTTGGTGGAATATGTTTGGTTCTGTCACTCTTGATATATCCTTCTTTCATCTGCGACACGCAAGCTGCATTGTCTTCATAAATCAAAGTTGGACTTTTGCTCATCTCTAGTCCACAAGAAGACAAAATAAGTTCTGTCACAGATTTCAGCCATACACTTTCTCTACTAGCTTCGTGTAGTGCAATAACTTCAGCATGATTTGAGGATGTTGCAACAAGTGTTTGCTTCTGAGAACGCCAGGAAATTGCAGTACCACCATTTAAAAACACGTATCCTGTTTGAGATTTTGCTTTGAGTGGATCAGATAAGTAACCTGCATCTACATATCCAAGTAAACCTTCTTTTGAATTTTTAGAATAAAATAATCTCAAATTAGTGGTTCCTCGAAGGTATCGGAAAACGTGTTTGACTCCTATCCAATGTCTTTTGGTGGGAGCTGAACTAAATCTTGCCAACAGATTTACTGCAAAAGAAATGTCACGTCTTGTACAGTTTGTAAGATACATTAAAGCTCCAATTGCACTAAGATATGGTACTTCTGGACCAAGTAAATATTCATTCTCTTCTTGAGGACGAAATGGATCCTTATCAACATTAAGTGATCTAACAACCATTGGTGTGCTTAAAGGGCAAAATTGGGCTAAGGGTAAGGTGAGAAATTTTTGGAAAGGTGGTGTGAAAAAGCCATAAGTTCGTACCATCAAGAAACGTCTCTATAAAACAAAATAGATAGGAATGTGCAATCTTTGATTTTTATTGAATTATGAGACTACTTTGCTAGAATCTTTCCACGAATTTGCCTTTTACGAGTGGGTCTTAAGTAGCTTAATTATTGTTGCCTTTTTTTTTCTTTCTTTTTTTCTCTTTTTTTTTTACTTGTGGCTAACTATTCCTCTCATTAATTCACGTTTCAACTTGAAATGGGGGCACGAACGTTGGCTAGGGTTACTAAAGAAAAACGGATAAATATGGCAACAAAAAGATGGCTAACATAAAAATAAAAAGGCTAAGGCTCAAAAGTGGCTATCTAACGGATATATGGGCGAAAAGGAAAAAGAAAAGGCTGATGTTTGGGAAATCCTAAAATGCCTCTATCACACGACTGCAACATTTCAAAATCGTATTTTCAAAAAGAATCTTTATGGCAAGTTCTAGAATAAGAATAACAAATGGCATGCACACATAATCAATCGAAACATGAGCAATAAAATATTCATGAATGCTCGAAACGGCTCAAAACTCACGAAACGAAATGACATGTAGGGCTATAATGTGCAAAATCCAACTTTGGTCCGAACAACAAAGTCATGTAGCAATGTCCAGTTCATAAGAGAATTCAAACTAAAGATCCTACTTAAAGCTTTCCATTTAACTCGCAAAATCGATTATGCAAATAGATCTAAAACCTATTCGAGAATTGAATTTTTAAAATTTTCGGCCAAATTAAGCAAATAATAAACATGTCAAGCCAGATTTCCTAAGGCCCAAACAAAATCACTCATTGGTTAGAGTTCTAACCCATATTCCCACACTTAAGAATTTCATTGTCTTCAATGAAACAAAAATGGACAATATAATCGTGCAAGCATGTAAGTGAAAGGAGGGTAAGGACTCCCTGAGTGCGTGGAAGAGGAGAGCTCATAGGATAGCCAATCAAAATTTTGCACGCGTGTAGAGTTGAAGCGAATTGTGCATCCGACTCTGCACCATGCAAAATATCCTTAGAGGAAGCGATTGCCAAAAAAAAAATATCATAACAACAATAAAAATACCAGATAAACTAAACTACAATGACAATAAAAAGTAAATCGCTTGGGTTGCCTCCCAAGAAGCGCTTGTTTATAGGGTCCCTAGCTTGACCCTATCCCACTTGGCTTAACTTTTAAAGGGATGAAAAGGGTAAAATGCATACCTTTGAGTTGAGTGCAAAATATAATTTTAAACGGTAAAGCTCTGCACTCCTTACCCTTACTACCTCCATCAGTGTGTAGATGCTTACGCTTCGGTGCTGGAGGGTTATGAAGTTCCTTTAGCAGTCGTGAGTCAAGACTCCTAGCATCACCAACCTGTGACTCCAATAGATCCATCAAAGAATTAATACATTCAAATACAGGCGAAGGCGCCACCACATCAACATATATAAATGAAAGTTCATCAAAAAGGACAGAGTCAACTCCCTCATTGTATATAAGTGGAGGCATATCAACACCAAGTAGCCGAGCAAGCTCTTCTAAATCCCTTTCGGGATTGAAGTCGTCTTCAGTCTCATCATCTATAATCGGAGGTGGGACGTGTGCTATACTTTGTGGGCTTGGGACTTGCACCTTGTCCATTAATGTCTCTGAAGTTTTGATGACCGGAAGATCATGTAAGGAAGTTTCATCATAGACACACTCAATATCATCATCCGAATCACTAAAATCGGCGTCATGAATGTGGGCGTGTTCTTCTATTTCTTTGCTCTCCTCTACATTGCTTGAACTACTTTTAGATGGCTCCTCCGTACGTAATTCATCCATTTGACTCCTTTGTCTCATGAGGTTGTCAAGGATTTCTGAAACGCTTTGTTGGTAACGGAGGCTCGCCTGGCACTGATGAAAAAGATCCTCCAAGCTTGACTCTATCTCGGGTTGATGTTGTGATGGAGGTTGGCAGAGATACTGGGTGTCTTGACTTTGGTAGTGTTGAGTGGAGGATAGGTATGAAGATTGGTATACATTCTCGAATTTATATTGCGAAGAGGAGGGATTGGTTGGGTGGTCAACGTTGATCTCCTCTTGACAATACCTCGCGTCATAGGTACCTTCATACAACTCAAATCTATGATCCATCCTACACAAAACACACCAAACAAAATACGACAAAATAAAGAGAAATTAAACTTACAAATAAACTACGATACGAATATAAAAAAAATAGTGTGTATAGGAATTCTATGTACATGAAAATTAATTCCCACACTTAGATTTTTAAATAATATTTTTTTTTAACTAACGAGAAACTTAAGGTTATTTTCAAAATCACACCGCTTGTCCCCGGCAACGGCGCCAAAAACTTGATATGCCGCTAGCACACCATAATTTTAATATAAAATGAAGAACGGGACTAACTAAACTGGGACTAGCGGACAAATAGGCAAGTATTACCTATCGTTTACTAGCATAGCTTAAGTAAGTCCGGGTTGTCGAACTCAGGGACAATTGGTGTAATAATGATAGGAACCGTCAGTTAATGGTTAGCTATGGTTGAAATTGATTTAAAATGCATGTAAGATAAATGTGGACAAAAGATCTATCGCAATGACACACACGAGCAGGAAAGGAGATTAATAACTTGGATTTCTGACAAAGGGAAATATGTAACCAAATGGGATCACTCCCCCTAAACAACGGATGATTAATTGAAAGCGCAGATTGGATAATATACCGACATGATTTTTAACGAAACAACCACACAAATCTCTAAGCTATGGTTGAATTATTTAATCATGGCAGCTAATATTATGATCACTCAAATCTCTTATACATGAAAACAATATCGACTCATAATGCGAGCAATGACAATTTAGCTATGCGGATCTCTCGTTATAGCACAATAATCCCATAACTCACGAATTGAACACGCAAATCTCTTTTATATGTTCAGAACTTGAGTCATGCAAAACCGAATGCTCACAATAAATTTACGAACTTTGAAAGATGATTCGGTTGACACCGAATCATAAAATTCATGATATACTCTCATAAAAACATAAATCCCCTCTCATTGTTATGAAAACACTTTTTAAACATACTCTTTCACCATCTCTAGTAGAAAGGTTCAAAGACACCAAGATATTTGGACCATCGAAAATGAATACTAACTATCTCGAACTCTCGTTATGGATATATTAAAGCATTCATAGCAAGTTTAACAAGTATAAACATAACAACAAGATTTTCATTCAAAGAAAGCAAACTATGACATATCATCCAATCATATACAAAATATAAATCATCCAATGTTTAGGGTTTGTTACCCAAATGATTACATAGCAAAACTATTCCATTCTCATGGAGTAAAACATCATCTCAAAATAAGAAAGAATTCTACACATTAAGATAAACTTAGGTATAAGAATAACTCCCCTAATGATGTATGTGATGATGAAGATGCAATCCACCATGTCAAAACTCCAAGATAATCTCCTTCCTTGCCTTCCTTCTTCCTCTCAAAATCAAGAGTGTGTGTGTTTTTGGTGATAAAAATCGTCCCCTAAATAAATGAGCAGAATTCTCCTTTTATAGGCTGGGGAGAACTCGCCGAGTTCAAGGCTTGAACTCCCCGAGTTCATGAGTTGTCAGCTTCTGATTTGATCTCCAGGAGGGGGGAACTCGCCGAGTTCAGGAAGGGAACTCGCCGAGTTCATGAGTTGTCGACTCCTCATTCGATCGAGTTCAGGAGGAACTCCCCGAGTTCAGGAAGAACTCCCCGAGTTCAGGGGGAACTCCCCGAGTTCAGGAGGAACTCCCCGAGTTCAGGAGCAGGTCAGACTTTCTGTTTTGATGCGAACTCGCCAAGTAGGTATCCGAACTCGCCGAGTTCTTGTTGTTTCAGCTCCTTCCACTTCTATTTACTCAACAAACACCTGAAATGACAACATGAACCTATAAGATCGAGTTTGAGACGAAAAACAACCAAAAAGCTATGTAAAACACGAGATATCGTCCGATAAAACATGTACAACTTGGACGATATCAAACATTCCCACACTTAACCTTTGCTTGCCCTCAAGCAAATCCGGCCTAATTACCATGCTTACGAAAAGAACTCATTGGCTTTTTAATGTGATCATCAATTCACAAACATTTTAGAGATCTAAACGCATTAAAGACTTAGTGGCGGAAAGTGCAAAGCATTAAATAATAGGAGCAAAACCTTGAATTCTCAATTGGCACCGAAATAGCTACATAAAACAACCTGATCAATCCAGACCAAAGCAAAACGTAAACACCTCACTCTATGAAGCTCTCTACCCTCGGTGTTTAGGCTTAAACAAAACACTCAAATGCACAATTTGTCACAATTACTTACCATAAGCTTGCCAAAAGATCAAAATTCCAACACTTGAATTGAAACGATGCAATCATCAAGAGGGCTTCAAAAAGGGCAAAATTGGGCTAAGGGTAAGGTGAGAAATTTTTGGAAAGGTGGTGTGAAAAAGCTATAAGTTCGTACCATCAAGAAACGTCTCTATAAAACAAAATAGATAGGAATGTGCAATCTTTGATTTTTATTGAATTATGAGACTACTTTGCTAGAATCTTTCCACGAATTTGCCTTTTACGAGTGGGTCTTAAGTAGCTCAATTATTGTTGCCTTTTTTTTTCTTTCTTTTTTTCTCTTTTTTTTTTACTTGTGGCTAACTATTCCTCTCATTAATTCACGTTTCAACTTGAAATGGGGGCACGAACGTTGGCTAGGGTTACTAAAGAAAAACGGATAAATATGGCAACAAAAAGATGGCTAACATAAAAATAAAAAGGTTAAGGCTCAAAAGTGGCTATCTAACGGATATATGGGCGAAAAGGAAAAA
Organism: Centrapalus pauciflorus; assembly: GCA_020465985.1. Taxonomy (NCBI): domain Eukaryota; kingdom Viridiplantae; phylum Streptophyta; class Magnoliopsida; order Asterales; family Asteraceae; genus Centrapalus; species Centrapalus pauciflorus. The sequence goes on from JAANYP010006104.1 coordinate 72,508, forward strand.
GAAAAGGCTGATGTTTGGGAAATCCTAAAATGCCTCTATCACACGACTGCAACATTTCAAAATCGTATTTTCAAAAAGAATCTTTATGGCAAGTTCTAGAATAAGAATAACAAATGGCATGCACACATAATCAATCGAAACATGAGCAATAAAATATTCATGAATGCTCGAAACGGCTCAAAACTCACGAAACGAAATGACATGTAGGGCTATAATGTGCAAAATCCAACTTTGGTCCGAACAACAAAGTCATGTAGCAATGTCCAGTTCATAAGAGAATTCAAACTAAAGATCCTACTTAAAGCTTTCCATTTAACTCGCAAAATCGATTATGCAAATAGATCTAAAACCTATTCGAGAATTGAATTTTTAAAATTTTCGGCCAAATTAAGCAAATAATAAACATGTCAAGCCAGATTTCCTAAGGCCCAAACAAAATCACTCATTGGTTAGAGTTCTAACCCATATTCCCACACTTAAGAATTTCATTGTCCTCAATGAAACAAAAATGGACAATATAATCGTGCAAGCATGTAAGTGAAAGGAGGGTAAGGACTCCCTGAGTGCGTGGAAGAGGAGAGCTCATAGGATAGCCAATCAAAATTTTGCACGCGTGTAGAGTTGAAGCGAATTGTGCATCCGACTCTGCACCATGCAAAATATCCTTAGAGGAAGCGATTGCCAAAAAAAAAATATCATAACAACAATAAAAATACCAGATAAACTAAACTACAATGACAATAAAAAGTAAATCGCTTGGGTTGCCTCCCAAGAAGCGCTTGTTTATAGGGTCCCTAGCTTGACCCTATCCCACTTGGCTTAACTTTTAAAGGGATGAAAAGGGTAAAATGCATACCTTTGAGTTGAGTGCAAAATATAATTTTAAACGGTAAAGCTCTGCACTCCTTACCCTTACTACCTCCATCAGTGTGTAGATGCTTACGCTTCGGTGCTGGAGGGTTATGAAGTTCCTTTAGCAGTCGTGAGTCAAGACTCCTAGCATCACCAACCTGTGACTCCAATAGATCCATCAAAGAATTAATACATTCAAATACAGGCGAAGGCGCCACCACATCAACATATATAAATGAAAGTTCATCAAAAAGGACAGAGTCAACTCCCTCATTGTATATAAGTGGAGGCATATCAACACCAAGTAGCCGAGCAAGCTCTTCTAAATCCCTTTCGGGATTGAAGTCGTCTTCAGTCTCATCATCTATAATCGGAGGTGGGACGTGTGCTATACTTTGTGGGCTTGGGACTTGCACCTTGTCCATTAATGTCTCTGAAGTTTTGATGACCGGAAGATCATGTAAGGAAGTTTCATCATAGACACACTCAATATCATCATCCGAATCACTAAAATCGGCGTCATGAATGTGGGCGTGTTCTTCTATTTCTTTGCTCTCCTCTACATTGCTTGAACTACTTTTAGATGGCTCCTCCGTACGTAATTCATCCATTTGACTCCTTTGTCTCATGAGGTTGTCAAGGATTTCTGAAACGCTTTGTTGGTAACGGAGGCTCGCCTGGCACTGATGAAAAAGATCCTCCAAGCTTGACTCTATCTCGGGTTGATGTTGTGATGGAGGTTGGCAGAGATACTGGGTGTCTTGACTTTGGTAGTGTTGAGTGGAGGATAGGTATGAAGATTGGTATACATTCTCGAATTTATATTGCGAAGAGGAGGGATTGGTTGGGTGGTCAACGTTGATCTCCTCTTGACAATACCTCGCGTCATAGGTACCTTTATACAACTCAAATCTATGATCCATCCTACACAAAACACACCAAACAAAATACGACAAAATAAAGAGAAATTAAACTTACAAATAAACTACGATACGAATATAAAAAAAATAGTGTGTATAGGAATTCTATGTACATGAAAATTAATTCCCACACTTGGATTTTTAAATAATATTTTTTTTTTAACTAACGAGAAACTTAAGGTTATTTTCAAAATCACACCGCTTGTCCCCGGCAACGGCGCCAAAAACTTGATATGCCGCTAGCACACCATAATTTTAATATAAAATGAAGAACGGGACTAACTAAACTGGGACTAGCGGACAAATAGGCAAGTATTACCTATCGTTTACTAGCATAGCTTAAGTAAGTCCGGGTTGTCGAACTCAGGGACAATTGGTGTAATAATGATAGGAACCGTCAGTTAATGGTTAGCTATGGTTGAAATTGATTTAAAATGCATGTAAGATAAATGTGGACAAAAGATCTATCGCAATGACACACACGAGCAGGAAAGGAGATTAATAACTTGGATTTCTGACAAAGGGAAATATGTAACCAAATGGGATCACTCCCCCTAAACAACGGATGATTAATTGAAAGCGCAGATTGGATAATATACCGACATGATTTTTTAACGAAACAACCACACAAATCTCTAAGCTATGGTTGAATTATTTAATCATGGCAGCTAATATTATGATCACTCAAATCTCTTATACATGAAAACAATATCGACTCATAATGCGAGCAATGACAATTTAGCTATGCGGATCTCTCGTTATAGCACAATAATCCCATAACTCACGAATTGAACACGCAAATCTCTTTTATATGTTCAGAACTTGAGTCATGCAAAATCGAATGCTCACAATAAATTTACGAACTTTGAAAGATGATTCGGTTGACACCGAATCATAAAATTCATGATATACTCTCATAAAAACATAAATCCCCTCTCATTGTTATGAAAACACTTTTTAAACATACTCTTTCACCATCTCTAGTAGAAAGGTTCAAAGACACCAAGATATTTGGACCATCGAAAATGAATACTAACTATCTCGAACTCTCGTTATGGATATAATAAAGCATTCATAGCAAGTTTAACAAGTCTAAACATAACAACAAGATTTTCATTCAAAGAAAGCAAACTATGACATATCATCCAATCATATACAAAATATAAATCATCCAATGTTTAGGGTTTGTTACCCAAATGATTACATAGCAAAACTATTCCATTCTCATGGAGTAAAACATCATCTCAAAATAAGAAAGAATTCTACACATTAAGATAAACTTAGGTATAAGAATAACTCCCCTAATGATGTATGTGATGATGAAGATGCAATCCACCATGTCAAAACTCCAAGATAATCTCCTTCCTTGCCTTCCTTCTTCCTCTCAAAGTCAAGAGTGTGTGTGTTTTTGGTGATAAAAATCGTCCCCTAAATAAATGAGCAGAATTCTCCTTTTATAGGCTGGGGAGAACTCGCCGAGTTCAAGGCTTGAACTCCCCGAGTTCATGAGTTGTCAGCTTCTGATTTGATCTCCAGGAGGGGGGAACTCGCCGAGTTCAGGAAGGGAACTCGCCGAGTTCATGAGTTGTCGACTCCTCATTCGATCGAGTTCAGGAGGAACTCCCCGAGTTCAGGGGGAACTCCCCGAGTTCAGGAGGAACTCCCCGAGTTCAGGAGCAGGTCAGACTTTCTGTTTTGATGCGAACTCGCCGAGTAGGTATCCGAACTCGCCGAGTTCTTGTTGTTTCAGCTCCTTCCACTTCTATTTACTCAACAAACACCTGAAATGACAACATGAACCTATAAGATCGAGTTTGAGACGAAAAACAACCAAAAAGCTATGTAAAACACGAGATATCGTCCGATAAAACATGTACAACTTGGACGATATCATTTCCTAATGCTTCTTGCATTTTAAATCCTTCAGGAATTTTCATATAAATATCATTATCAAGTGATCCATACAAATAAGCCATAACAACATCCATTAGACGCATTTCCAAATTTTTAGCAACGGCAAGACTAATTAGGTATCTAAAAGTGATTGCATCCATTACTGGAGAATATGTCTCCTCATAATCAATTCCTGGTCGTTGAGAAAAACCTTGAGCCACAAGTCTTGCTTTGTATCTTGTAATTTCGTTTTTCTCATTTCGTTTTCTTATGAACACCCATCTGTATCCTACTGGTTTTACAGCTTTAGGTGTGAGGATGATAGATCCAAAAACTTTTCGTTTATTTAACGAACTTAATTCAACTTGCATAGCTTCTTTCCATTTAGGCCAGTCAGATCTGTTTTGACATTCAACCACAGAATTTGGTTCTGGATCATCATTTCCAGTAATGATATCATATGCAACAGCATAAGAAAATTTTTCATCAATATCTTCCATCTCATTTCTTTTCCATATGATATTTGTATGGACATAATTGATTGCAATCTCAGTATTGGAGTCATCTATTTCCACTTCTTTGGAAATATCGTTATTTTGCGTTTCTCCAGGAACACTTTTCTCATTATCAGTTATATTTTCAGAGTTCTTTCTCTTTCGAGGATTTTTATCCTTGGAACCAAATGGTCTTCCACGTTTCAGACGTGCTTTTGATTCTTGAGTGTTTTTATCATTAGCTCTTTTATTTGGAATTTCTATTCTAGCAGGTGTATTAGCCGCTGGCACATATGATTTAGTCACTCTTTTAGTATCAGTAAATGCATCAGGCAGTTGATTTGCAATTTCTTGTAAATGCATTATTTTCTGAACTTCTAGTTCACATTGTTTTGTCCGAGTGTCAAGATGAATCAATGATGGTTCACACCATGATACATCCTTCTCTTTGCTTTTACTTTCTCCCCCTAATGCTGGGAAAATTGCCTCATTGAAATGGCAATCAGCAAACCGTGCTGTGAAAACATCAGCTGTCAGTGGTTCAAGGTATCTTAATATAGAAGGTGTTTCATACCCTACATATATACCCAATCTTCTTTGAGGTCCCATTTTTGTACGTTGTGGTGGTGCAATAGGAACATATACTGAACAACCAAAGATTCGAAGATGGGAGATGTTTGGCTCATGACAAAAAGCAAGTTGTAGAGGAGAAAATTTATGATAAGCACTTGGTCTTATACGAATCAGCGATGCAGCATGTAAAATTGCATGTCCCCAAACAGAAACTGGAAGTTTTGTCTTCATTATTAATGGTCTAGCTATTAGCTGAAGACGTTTAATTAATGATTCAGCTAAACCATTTTGTGTATGAACATGAGCAACTGGATGTTCAACACTAATTCCAACTGACATGCAATAGTCATTGAAAGCTTGAGATGTAAATTCACCAGCATTATCAAGCCTTACCTTTTTAATGGTATAATCAGGGAAATGTGCTCTTAATTTAATAATCTGAGCAAGAAATTTAGCAAAAGCCACATTACGGGTTGACAATAAACAAACATGAGACCATCTGATTGATGCGTCTATTAAAACCATGAAGTATCTAAATGGTCCACATGGCGGATGAATTGGTCCACATATATCACCTTGAATTCTTTCAAGAAACATTGGGGTTTCTTTTCCAATTTTAGTTGGTGAATGTTTCACAATAAATTTTCCAAGAGAACATGATGTACATGGGATCATCTTACCTGTTTGAGGGATCTTCTGGTCCTTCAATGGATGTCCATTTGTACTATCAATTATCCTCTTCATCATAGTTGTTCCTGGATGACCTAATCTGTCATGCCATAAACTTAATTCTCCAGGATCATAACATTTTTCTCTGACAACCAGATGTGATTCAACCATGTTTATATATGTATAATGTAAACCAGAACCAAGTGTTGGTAGTCTTTCTACTACATGGTTATTGTCAATAATATGCATAAATTTCTCATTCTCTATCGTCACAGTCTGAGTATTATACCCATTAAGGTGTATGTCATTGAAACTCAACAAGTTTCTTTTAGACTTTGGTGAAAATAGAGCATTATTTATCAAAAACCTTGTACCATTAGGTAATATAAAATGAGCCTTTCCAGTTCCCTTAATCAGATCTGCAGGACCTGATATGGTATGTATATTTGCTTTACTTGGCTTTAATTCTGAAAAGTATTTCTTCTTTTTAAGAATTGTGTGTGTTGCTCCACTATCTGGTATACAGATGTCTCCTGAATTTGCTTGATGTAGTTCTTCGATAAAATTCATTTTAGACTTCTCGTTTAATTCTTGATTTAATTGCAGAGCTCTTCGTGCTGATAACGTGTTATAATCTTAACAGAATTCAGATATCAATAAATCACCAAGAGTTGTAAAGAAACTTTTAATGCATATATCTTTCTTTCTCTTTGTATATATCTAATTCACAAACCAATGCATCCCTTTTATACTACAAATTGCGAGACAACAAACACTATACACATCACTTCATAACTACTATTTGCTTTGCTTCTTACTTTGGTAAAAGACCAAAAATTATGCATCCATTATTGTCCTTTTATAACATTAAACAATTACTTGGATTTTAGACATGGAAAAATCCATATAACCTTTAATTTTAGGAACTTTAATGTAAAATAGGTAAACCATGATAAGATTTAAAACAATGTTTTTTTTTATTTTATGACCCATCAAAGTTCAACTATGGTTTATCCATGTGTTTGTATGCATATTATGTTTATACAAAACACACACATTGAATAGTCGAAAAGATTAATGCCTTTTAATTCTCCGGCACTATAAAAAAATAGGGTTTTAGCGGTTACAAATGTTGCTGCTAATACATTGAATAGTCGCCACTAATGTGTCGTTGCTATTACTTTGCCATCAATACCCACATGTCGTTCTCTCCTGGCTTGGCACTCCGCCTACATTTTTCTCCATTGAACGCCACCAAGTGACCAAAATGTCTAGGGGTCAACATGCCAAACAGGCGGTACGATTAAATTGACCCGTTGCAAAAAAATGCCTTTTAGTTTAGCACAACCGCCCTTAATACACAAGCATAAGCACATACACACATACATATAGGGATGTCATTTGTTAAAATGAAATCATTCGATAGATATGAGAGAGAGAGATATATATATATATATATATATATATATAGAGAGCAACGATTGATAGAGGTAAGGAGACACATAACAAATCCACATGCGCATGTCTTTTTCCTAGAGCTCTTATATTTTTTTAATATTGATACTATGGAAGGGTACCTTTGGTATACTCAATTGTCATGGGCAATTTTTTGAACCCATATATATATATATATATATATATATATATATATATATATATATATATATATATGGTCAGGTTCTATGGGGTACATGTATGCATTGTGCACTTTGGGAACCTGTATGCACCGTTAGATCTTGAATTTTAATGGTTCAGATTGTAGTGACAAAAGGGTAATTAACTTGAAAATGAGTGCACGGGTGCATAACTTCTCGCGTGCGGAAGGGCAAAATCGAAAGATGCTTGAATTCAGAAAATATTCTATCCGAATCTAAACAAACATGATGCATCTTCATTAAATTTATTGGATTCGTCTTCAAACATGATGCATCTTCATCCAATTCAATTTCAAACATGATGCATTTCGACCATATTCATCCTCGTCTTTATTCCATCATTATGCATCACCAAAATCGTGACGCATTTCGGCCATATTCATCATCGTCTTTGTTCCATCATTATGCATCACCAAAATCGTGATACATTTCGACATTTCAACATGTTAATTTCGTGATGCATCTCTGAAATTTAAACTTGTTCATCGACGTTTGAGAGAAAGAGAAAGGGAAAGAGAGAGAAAAGAGGGTGGATTTATGGAAATGTGGTTGATCATTTTATTTAGTTTTCTAAATAATGATAAATATTAAATTAAATCTTATAATTTAACAATATATTATTAAGCATTCCCAAAATGCCCTTAATGCACCCTTTGTAAACAAGCAATGCATTTTTGGTTTTCATTTGGTTCCCGATGCATATGGTGCCCCATAGAACCTCAATCTATATATATATATATATATATATATATATATATAGGTTCAATGGAAAACCACAATGCACCTGAAAACTTGTGAAAACCGCAATGCACCACCACAAATGCATCAAATTCCCGGCGTGATGCATCAAATTTCCCGCGTGATGCATCAAATTCTCGCGTGATGCATCACTTTATTTACGTTCATGCCACCGCGTTTTTAATGAAATGCACCAAATCGGACGGCAGTCGTATGTTTCCATAGTTTTCAGGTGCATAGTGGTTTTCCATTGAACCCACCCCTATATATATATATATATATATATATATATATATATATATATATATAATCAGGTTCATCACTGTACCTATGATTTCCTAGCATACCCTAACGTGAATGATTATTCACATATATTTTTTTAATAGACATGTACAAAACAATATTATAAGACTTTTTTTCAAAAGTAGCAACATTATAAATCTTGTGAATGGTAAAAAAAAGGTCATGTGAATGGTCATTCACACCATTCAAAACGGATACACTATCTAGTCAAAAAAGTTTTTAAGGTTGGTACCTTCGGGTGCACTTGATTTCGAGAGGTACTTATTTGAACCTTATATATATATATATATATATATATATATATATATATATATCTGTGTGTGTGTATGTATGTATATAGGGGTGGATTCAATGAAAAACCATTATATATGCACCTGAAAACTATGGAAATCTACATATACCGTCCGATTTGGTGCATTTAATGAAAAACGCGGTGGCATGATCGTAAATAAGGTGATGCATTACGTGGGATTTTGATGCATCACGCGAGAAATTTGATACATCACGCGGGGGATCTGATGCATTTGTGGTGGTGCAGTACGGTTTTCACAAGTTTTCAGGTGCATTGTGGTTTTCCATTGAACCCTATATATATATATATATATATATATATATATATATATATATATATATATATATATATATATATATATATATATATATATATATATGTGTGTGTGTGTATATATATATATATATGTATATGTATATATATATATATATATATATATGTATGTATGTATATATATATATAGAGGTGGGTTCAATGGAGAACCTCCATGCATCGAAGAACCTTGAAGAATCTCCATGCACCACCACAAATGCATCACAATTCCCCCGTATTGCATCATTATTTCCACGTGATGCATCAAATTCTCGCGTGATGCATCGATTTTTACATTATTTCCACCTGATATATCAAATTCCCGCGTGATGCATCCATTTCTACGTGATGCATTTCAGTTTTTCTAGCGATGCATTGTGGTTCTCCAAGGTTCTTCGATGCATAAGGTTCTCCATTGAACCCACTCATATATATATATATATATATATATATATATATATATATATATAGGGTTGGGTCCTGGTAAGAACCCTCATTACCGTGAGAACCACTCCAAAATGCACAAAATTTTTACATCAAATGCACAAATTTAAAAATTAAAAGTTTTACTTAAAACCATTATTAGTCTTAAATATTAATAAATATCATAATTTAACATTAAAATTACATTCAAAAATTATATTCATTAAATTATAAACTAAATGCACAAATTTGACCATCAAATGCACAAATTTTCTTAAATGTACAATTCTAACACAAAATGGATAAATTATAGCATGAGATGCGTAAATTTTTACATAAAATGCATAAATATATCGAAAACATTTAATTTTAGTATCAAATGCACAATTTTATACAGTGGATGCACAAATTTTAAAGTGGTTCTCACGTTCTCACGGTAATGAGGGGTTCTCATGTGAACCCAATCATATACATATATATATATATATAGGGTCAGGTTCTATGGGGCACCTGTATGCATTGTGCACTTTGGGAACCTGTATGCACCGTTAGATCTTGAATGTTTAATGGTTCAGATTGTAGTGACAAAAGGGTAATTAACTTGGAAATGGGTGCACGGGTGCATAACTTCTCGCGTGCGGAAGGGCAAAATCGGAAGATGCTTGAATTCAGAAAATATTCTATCCGAATCTAAAAAAACATGATGCATCTTCATCCAATTTATTGGATTCGTCTTCAAACACGATGCATCTTCATTCAATTCAATTTCAAACATGATGCATTTCGACCATATTCATCCTCATCTTTGTTCCATCATTATGCATCACCAAAATGGTGATGCATTTCAGCCATATTCAACCTCGTCTTTGTTCAATCATTATGCATCACCAAAATCGTGATGCATTTTGACATTTAAACATGTTAATTTCGTGATGCATCTCTGAAATTTAAATGTGTTCATCAACGTCTTCAATGTGTTCATCATTGTCGTGATGCATTGCTGTTGTGCATCATGTTTGAAACAACCAATGCCATATGCTCCAACTATTTCTTGGAAGCAATAACCACCAACATTAATAAAGAATCTTAGAGTTCTTTGACTAGCCATAAGCATGATACAGAATCGTAGAATGAACTGTTTGTGAAAAATCTGATACTCAAAAACCATGATCAACAGACGCAAGCAAATTCTCGTCAACATCGATGCACAGGTATGGTGCAGAGTTGCATACCGACGGTGGACAGTGATGGTGGTGTTGGGTCTGGCGGTAGTAGTAGTGGTTTTCTTGTGAAAACTGATTGAGAGAAAGAGAGATGGAGAGAGACTAGCCATGAAAGAGAAAGGGAAAGGGAAAGAGAGAGAAAAGGGATGGATTTATGGAAAGGTGGTTGATCATTTTAATAAGTTTCCTAAATAAATGATAAATATTAAATTAAATCTTAAAATTTAACAATATATTATTAAGCATTTCCAAAACGCCCTTAATGCACCCTTTGTAAACAAGCAATGCATTTTTGGTTCCCATTTGGTTCCCGATGCATATGGTGCCCCATAGAACCTCAATATATATATATATATATATATATATATATATATATATATATATATATATATATATATATATATATATATATATATATATATATATAGATTGAGGTTCTATGGGGCACCATAATGCATTGGGAACCGGTGGGAACCAAAAATGCATAATAAAATACTAAGGGTGCACTAGGGGCATTATTGGATTACTTATTACGTTAAAATTAATTAATTTTTAAAAATAGAATAAACTATATTAAGAAGGTAAATATAAAAATTAACTACATTTCTTATTTAATCCCACATTTCTCTCCCTCACACCTCTCTCTCTCTTTCTCTTTCTCTCTCTCTCCATCCATCGGACCACCACACCACCACCACCACCATCGCACCACCACCACCTCTCTTGCGACAACCCACCTCCACCACCACATCACCATTGCGGCAACCTACCACCATTACCATTACCCCGAGAATCCACCACCACAACCACCATGGCATTGACAATCCATCACCACCACCACGATAATGCACCATCACCGCCACGACAACCACCACCACCGTGCTTTTGTTGAACGAATATGATGAAAACGAAGAGAAACTAAATATGTATGATGATTCAAACATAAACTTGTTGAAGATGAAGATGAACACGTTGAATATGAACACGATGCATTCGACCATGAAGATGAACATGTTCAAGAAAGATCATGCATAGTGAGATGATGAACGTTCAAGAAAGATGATGGATGAGATGATGAACACGTTCAAGATGCATTGTGTTTATGAAGATGCATCATGATTTTTGATGAATCCAACGAAGATGCATCGTGTTTATGAAGATGAATTCGATAAATATACATCGGATTTTTAATGAATCCGATGAAAATGCATAGTGTTTGAAGATAAATCCTATAAATTTGCATCATCATTTTATTGATGCGTGATTGTGGGACGAATAAGATGATGAATATGGCCGAAGATGAAGATGAAGAACCAAGATGCATCACGAATTGAAAGATAAACAATGATTGCATTGACCTCAAATAATCTTTTTTGAATTTGTTTAGATTTTGTAATTTTGGAAGTGTATCAATTAATTTAATATAGCATTTATTATTTAGCTATTTGATAGAATATTCAATTAATGTAAAATTAAATGTTATTTGACCAAATATATTATTTTTCCCAAAATACCCCTATGCGTACAAAATATGTGCATCGCGTGATGCACCAACGATCATTTAATCTAAGGGTTGTGGTTGGTTCTTTTTTGGTTCCCGATGCATATGGTGCCCCATAGAACCTGACTCTCTCTCTCTCTATATATATATATATATATATATATATATATATATATGTATATGTATATGTGAAGAAAAAATACCACATGACCGCTCTCTCAATGTACCTATTTTGATTTTTCATAATTTTATCATTATTTTAACCAAATTAAATGTTAATAAAGATAAAATCTAAATACTATAATATCAATACTTATTTATATGTCTAATTAAAAATACTTTAAAATCAATCTAATCAAAACTAAATTATATTTCATCCAAATCTTATCTTATTAGTATTAATCTATATATCTAATTGAAAAAATAGTTTATGTGTTTATAGACATATTAAAATATATTAAAAATAAATACGGATTATACAAATATTATTGAATATTTAAAAAGTTATATAATGTTAGTGCATACATATGTCATAACATTTTGTTGTAATAAAATGCATAAACATTTTGTTCTATATAAAATTAAAATCTCAAATTATATTGATTAAAATATAGAAATTTAAAAATGAAAATTTAAAAGAATGATAATAAAAGCAACTACAATGATATATATTTAAAAGTCAAATATATAATAGTTATAACAAATAACAATGTTATTTTTATTTTTTCTTTTAAATGAAATTAACTTGTATGTTTTAATTATAACTTTATATATATTATGTAGATTATTTTCTTAAAATACTCTCATGGCTCATAGTAGGTAGGTTAATCTATATATATTACAAACGAGAACGCACAATCAATGTACATAATTTCGTTATCCTATTCTTTTTCAAATCCAATATGTACAAACTCATATGGTCTATCTCATAAATTTATGAGTTCTTTTATATACAATTTTATTGGTTTGTTGTTTGGATTTTTGATGGATAAATGCAACATACCACATGAGAATTTTGAAGTATACATGTCACTAAATTTTGAAGATACCATAAATCAAGTAAAAGACCCTTTTAAAATCAATGTAAAATAAATATCATCATCATTAATATATTTGAATATTTTAAATCAATTTTCAAATATTAACACGTGCAGTATTTAAATTTAAAAATAAAGTAACATCTCGGTGCATCGTACGAGCCATTTTGACTAGTATATACAATAAAAGAGAATCATATTTGTTATGTGTCGTTCTTTCGGACACATTTAATTTTATGTGTATATCTAAATAAAAAATAATATCTTTACTACTATATAAAGCATTTAGATGCTTTGCAACTTTTATTGCATGATGTACAATCATTTGATGCACAACCTTGAATTTTAAGACTTACAACTTCCAGAAGCACATTGTACAATTTTCTTTTGCGTAAAATTTGAACTTTTAATTTTGTTATCAGTATTTGAATTTTGAATAACCGGATATTGCATGCCTGGAACGCAAATTAGATCTTCCCGAGACAACTTTTCCCCTTCTCAATGCACCGTCTTCCCAAGACAACTCTTCTCCTTCTCACTGATGTCTCAATTAAATCATAACTCTGCGAAATTTGTTTCCCTCACCAGATTTGAAACACTGATTTAGAACCACGATGAATGAAGGCCAGGTTTAGTTCCGTCGAAGACCATAGAAGACCATCGAAGGCCTGATCTCGACCATCAAAGACCAGAAGGGTTTCAAGCCGAAGATGATCTGTGTATGAATCTGTATAAGGTGAGTTCAAATCGAATGTATGATTTATGTAGTGTTAATGGAGTCCATCAATTTTTGTAGTGCTATGATTTCCTTATCCTCTTCTAGCAGCAGAAGTCTCGGCTAGACCATCCCCTTCGAGATCTGACCTCCTCCGCATAAGCTGATCACCCCCTTACTCTCATCTTCATTCTCATCGTTGCTACACGAAGGAAATGATATGCAATCATCCAAATGCCCCCTCATCAGTTCTTCTAATCCCCTCTCAAAGTCATGCTTCTGTAACAGAGGTGGAATAGGTTTCCTTGTTTCAACTACCAACTAGCAGGTAGCGAATCCTTTAACCGATTTTGATTTTCATTTATGTATTTGATTCTTTAGGTTGTAATGGTAGGTTGGTATTTAGTTTGTTCTAGAGTGCATATCTTTCTTTCCTCCAAGTGCGGTGGTGACTCAAGAATTTGATATTGGAGTAGTCTATATTCATTGGTGACTTAAACCGTAAGTTTTTTTTAAGCTTTTCAAATTTTCTTTCTTAATGTGTGTCCTTTGATGATTGTCGCTTTCTGATATTTCCTAGCTTTGTCAAGTTTATGACTTATCTTTTCAATATCTTCATTCCATTCACTACACCACATCTACAAGAAGATTGGATGTAGTGGTGATATATACGTGTTTATTTAGATTTCACAAGTCACTTATTTTTGTTCACAGATATTTGCTTATTTAATCTGATTTATGATGAAATATTAGTGATGTTGTTTTTTGACAATGGATGTTGGTTTTATAGCAAATTTTTTTATCCGTTTCAAGTTATATTAGTGATTTTAAAGAAATATTAGAGATTTTAAAGAGTTCGTCTCTTGTTTGACTTGATAAAGTGAGTGTGCCTTCTTATTTGTTTTGAGTTTTAGAAACGTTGGCTGTAGATGTTTCATTTATTGATGATATAACTGATCATTTATTATTCATAACGTAACAGGTGTCTTATATTACTGGAGGTGTATATCTGAAACCGCAACAGCTTGATGGACTGTTCCAGTGTCTAACAGTAAGCAACCCTCCATCATTATAGGCTTATTTTTTCAATAACAAGATCAGTTGGATCTGCTATATTTTCAAGAGAATAATACGACTTTGGTTGGTTAAAACATCAAGTAATTTATAGACTTATAAATGCGACAAAGAACCATCCTTGTTGACCGGGTTAGTGAGGGTCATCCTAAATTCATTGTCAACAAAAATGCTTTAAAACATGTGGGTTAGGTAAACTAGAAATAATGTGTTTGAGGCAAAACAGTTTGGATCATGTTGGGATGACCTGTGAGCACTTTTGTTGATTTTAAAAAGGTTTTACAAATGCTTAGTATATTATGAAATGGGTTAATTGTTTAATAGTAAACCAACTTTACCTTTTGTTATTGTTTAAGGTAATAAGGTTTGTTTAAAAAGTTACTCTGCTATTGTCATGGCGTGGGATACTTTTGGTGAAAAGTTAAAACCATAGGTTTTTGTGTGAGTTTTGAAGTAGGTCTCTGTTTTGTGTTCCAAATGTTTTTTTTGCTGTCTAAGGTGTCTTATAATTAGAATGAGAGTTGATCTCTTATATTCATGACTCTTCCTTGATCCTCAATATTCAATCGCCTCTAATCCGGACTTATTTTGCTACTGAAATCAAAAGAAAACAGAAAGATTAATGAGTAGTGTTTTGTCCTGTGTTTGCAACTTTGCATTAGAATGTTTGTATGTATCTGCTGAACTACGAGACATATTTAAGGACTCGGAGTGTTGTAAACTTGCAACAGCCCAATAAGTAAAAATATACATGCATAAATAGTCTAAATGTTGTGTGAACAAGGGGACTACGAGAGAGTGTGTGTGTGTTATGAAACAGCAGCAGCACCCTAAATTATTTCAGATTTATATCAGGTTTCATGTGTTTGTGCTTATATAGAACTCCGAGACTTAGCTAAAAAGCCAAGTCTCGGACTAGACAGAAAGAAGGAAGCAAGCAGCATCTACTGGCAATACACACATGCATAAGATTTAATTGTTGATTGGTGTATTAACACCGAGACTCAACCTATGGCCAAGTTTCGGACTGTTTAGCCTAGCAAGCATCAGCAATTAAGACCTCTGACCTCATTTGCATCTATAAATTAAGTATGTATAAGTATGTGAAGTGTGTACTGATCGAATTGATCAGTGAAATAGAAACTGAGCAGCAATAGCCCTACATATTTCTACTAATCTATGTGTAACACGTTAAAGCTGTTGGATAATGATGTTTCTAAATTTATTGTTAATATTTGTATATGAAAATCTAAGTATAAATTTGTGTAATGAGTTTAGTTTCTGATATACATGGAAAATGTTACTTATGTTGGAGTTTTTTCTTTTTTATGATTCTAGACTGAAAGTTTTCTGTTGTGGTCTCTGTTGGGGACGTATTTAGCCATTGTTCATCGGTAGGGTGTTGCTCTTGGGATCTACGTTTAATTGCCTGATGCGTTATGCCCATTTGCAGGCTTCATATTGTTGTTATTTGCTTTTTTTTTCTGATAATTGTATCCAAATAATTTTGAGATTTTTTACATGTGATATTGATAAATTTGTTGTCCGTTGTAAGTTAATTTCATTGATTTCTTCCCTGTTGAGAATTATTTGGTTATATATAGCAGCCATGAACCAAACAACCTTTGAGATGCTAATATAAGAAAACTTATTTTGTAAAGTTTTGATATTAAAACAATATTTCTCATGATTTGCTTATATCAGAAGGTACTACTCAGCATAATTGATGTTTTTACTTGAAAAATAATGAGACATTATAAGGGAACTTCTTACAAGTTCAGACGTTCCATTTCACTCAGATGTTCTGTGCATAAATGTGTTACTATTTCCATTTCTAATACATATATTTTCATTGCAGGTTGTTTACAACTCACTCTCTAATTTGGTAAACGAGAAAAAAAAAAATAAACACAATTGGCTTCACTTCTATCAGCTGAAAAATTATAGAAGTCAAAAAGACAAAAAGTGAAGGTGCTTTTCTTACTCATTTTAAGTCAATATAATGCAGTCTTTGTCAGAATATTGCTATAAGCATTTCTTACGGATTTTCTTTGCTTTTCTTTATGGAACAGACTGGTGAACTTGTATTAAACGAACAAAGGCATCGAACTCAGTAATTATGGAACAGACTGGTGAACTTGCTTTTCTTACGGATTTTCTTTGCTTTTCTTTATGGAAATGCACCCTTGTGTTAAACGAACAAAGGCATCGAACTCAGTAATTATAAAACACCACTCGATTCTACCTTCTTGATTGTACCTAATTGGTGCAGACATTCTGCCATTAAGTTCCATACCTCTTCAGTATTTTTAGGAAAACCTAATGTTTGAAAAACAAAGAAAGTTAAAAGGATAAAAAGAAGCCAAAAGAGGTTGATAGAGACACCATTTTTAAACAGGCGTTCTGCTCAAATGAATAACAAAGACGCCGGTGAATGGACGTCAAATCTCAACTCGACACCTTCTGATGTGATCATAGCAGCGATGTCAGTTCTGATATGGTCCAAGGTATTTAAGGTTCAATTTCTTTTTTTTATCATACAACATAAGCAGACTAGACCCAAAAAATTAAAACAAGAGAAAATGTTGTGGACCTACTTCACAGGCATGTATTAGTGCATAACTCATTTATGCATCACATCACTTATTACGCTAATTCGGTCTACGTGTAGGGCCTATTTCAAAAAGGATGAAAGGGCCACAGCCTAACGAGCGTGGTTGTTGTGTGCCGGATATGTGCTACCAAACGGGCATTGATTACAGGGGGTCAACTGCCGGATCGATATATAGTTCCACTGTTGCAACCTAAACATGAAGCTACTGCATTTCTGGACAATAAAGCATCCAGTTGTGCATGTGTGTATATTTCAACGAAGAAGCACGCTCACCCTATGTGAAGAAGTTTAAAACCATCTTACATCCTGGAGAGGTATTTTCTAGGTGGCATCGAATCTTATTTTGACATTCATTTCTGTTTCTGATGACAATGTTCTTCGTAATCATGGGTGGTTAAATAGTCTATCTATGTAACATATTTCTTTGAAAAATGATATAATGAGTTGATGATTACCGTTGAAAGTAGTTGCAAATGCAATGAACGATAATACCTGATTTGTGAAGGAAACATGTTAATTTGTTATACCACAAGTATGAAAAATCGAATCCTCTTGGTTTGATCGTTTGAGTTGGGTTACTATCTTGATCCATGCATATTTGGCATTATAGTCTACTTTATTAATTCAATGTTTTTTTTGGCTTCCTCATATGTGCAGCTAAATCGCATCAGGGAACTTCTTCAGAACAGCAATATAGTAGCTACACACAGACAGTCCCCCGATATATGGGAGACAAAGATATTTAAAAATGCAAATGTTGAGATTTACATAACATTTGTCTATAGAAAAACATGATGTTGGCATTATAATATCATCCTTGTGTTTATTTAAAGCCAATATAGTGTCTACACCCACCTTCTTTCTTTATGTCTTTTGTTGAAGGATGTGCTACTTAACGAACATGTTACCCAAAAAAACTATTCGTCACCGCTGCTTTGCGCGGGTACACTACTAGTCATACATAAATCATATCTCTATCTATATCAATTAAATATATAAATTATAAATAAAGAATCTTAAAAGAATATTATATATAATATGAGAATGAGTTCTACTAAAACTATTTACGTAGGTAAATAAACTAGTAAAACTAGTATTATTATAAGATACTTTTGACGTAAATATATACGTATATATAAAATATCCAAAAAAAATTGAATAGATACGTAGCTAATTAATTATTGGAAGCTAGGATATTTAAAGAAAGAGCTTGAAGAGATTTCAAAATTGTATCAAGAACATACATGAACGAATAGATAGATAAGTATATATTCTCTTATAGAAAGTAAAATAACTTTGTGGCTTGAATAATTTTTTAAGGTAAATATAAAAAAAATTACTTTTCGGATATTGGATATCATATTATGTTGAATTGTTGATAACTAAGGCCACAATGTTGTCAATCATATAATTACACTTAAAGCAAGATTAATCTATTGATTATAATTGAAAACAAAAGTAGGAAGAGAAATGAAAATTGAAATTGTAGATTACGAGATCTTGGATGTTGATGGAGAGGAAATGAAATTGACGATAATCCTAGACATGGCAATGGAACGGGACAGAATGAGACGGGATGATCGAGAATTTTAATTCTCATCATCATCTCGCTTCTTACTCGGCTCCTTCTCCTTAGTTCCGTTCATCTTCATTGAAAAATGAGATTATATTCTCATTCCCGTCTCAATCGGGGATCCACATCAAGAAATCGGGTTTTTCAACCCTAATAAAAGATTAGTAATTAAGGTCAACTATGAATTGTACTTTAATAGAAAAAATATGTAAATAAAATTTAAAATAAATCAATTCAAACATTTTTTAGTTATTTACATGTATAATTTATAATAAAACTAAAACAAAAAAGCCTATGAAAAAGACTTATAAAACCCATATAGAGAAATAAAACAAATAATACTTTAAACTATTTGAAAGTTATATCCATTGATTAAGGATAATTTATATAGAATGTAATGAATAATTTACATTGTAGAATTAAATGTATACAATAATTTATATTATAACATAAAATAAAACTGGGATCGGATTAGCGGTCGTGGATTAAAGTGTTCCCCGCCCCATCCCTATTATTTTAAATCGCGGATTCTCCGTTCTCTCCCGCATCCCCGATCAACTCGGGGATTATCCGGTCAAATCGGGGTTGAGTTTTGGGTTTCCCTACAGTGATGAGTTTTTATCCAAACCAAGACACTACGACTGATGTTTTAATGATTGGTGAGTTTTGTAACACCTTACACATTTTTTCACAATTAAAACATTTGGGCTAAAGCCGTAGAATAGTTGTGTACTTTTTAAAATGTATCGATATGGTACGTGTACTATTTTAATTATTCATATTACACCTGTACTTTCTGAATCGTTCAAATTTGATACGTGTACTACATTTTTTCATACCAATATGATACATTTGGTAACTGGTTACTGGCTATACATGTTAAGAGTGAAATTTCTCTTTTTATTAATGTTCAAATTTCCATAATTGAAGCATCAAATACACTTTCTCGTCCTTTTGATAACCTGGTAGGAGAAATCACACAGCACAGCCAACTTCAAACACCTACAGACCTCTGCAGAAATATCCAATGACGATCTCCACCGTCCAGATAGAAGAACTATGTGTTGTGAAGTTTCTCCTCAAATTTCACGCAGATCCAACGGTGAACAAGTTCGTACCGACGATTCTTCCACAACTGCGTAAAGCTAGGCGAAATAATCGTTCATAAAAAGTAAAGGTATCATATTAACAATATAAAAAGTACACGTACTATATCGATACACCTTAAAAAGTATACTGCTATTGTATAGCTTTAGCCCTTAACATTTCCATACAAACACCTCATTATATTTGATGGGATACACTACCGATCCACAAAGTCCAAAAGTTTACATAACAAACATGATTCTTATAAATTTTAATTAAACTTCAATGCTACACCCAAATGTAATCTCCATGAGGTTACATAACCGATATGTACCCAAAATGAAGTTTAACCAACTCTTTTATGGAGTAATTACCAACAACAAAATATAAGTATTTGTTTGTAAATACTTTTATTTTATATTCGTCAAATATTTATTTTTCATATTTATGTAGATTAAATTTTTTGCTAACTTACTAATATGATATAGACGTCTTTCAAAAAAGATAGTATTGTTTAGGGGATATCTATTATTAGATTACGAAGATGGTATTCGATGATATAAACATTAATCTAACTAGTTTTTTTTTACCTGGGCGGTGCCCGGATTAATCTTAAAAAAATTTAAATTCTTCTATATGACAATAGTATCATGTGTGTGTAAAATTTAAATGATATAGGTGCAAAAGAAATATGGGTATAAGAATTAGGATGGAATGCATGTTGTGGTAAGGTTTAAAAAAAGAGACAAAGATGATAAAGTAACTAATATAATTGTACATTAGATGCATATCGAAAAATATAAAAGTAATGATAAAATCTGACATATACATGTGCAAAAATGGACTGGTGAATGCGAATAGCCCAAAAACGCCTAACCCGAGTTGCAAAGCAAGGAACCAATTTAACTTCATACAAATACGTCTTATTCTTCCAAAGCATGACCTAAAAGCGCCGGTATGAGGAAAAAAAATTACATGCTGCCTGTACAACATGTTTCATAATCTTTAGTACTCGTTGTAGCATTAGGAGCCGATTGATGATCATCTTGCATAGGAGCATTTGAGTTACGGCCGGCTTGACAATACAAAAGAAATGAGCAGTTCGTCAATTCATATGTTATTATAAAGAAAGCAGCTTACGAAGGTTACATTTTTGTGAGATGTGGATGTGGTTTATTGGGTGGTTTTAGATGTGGATGTGGGTTAGTGGGTGGTTTGAGTTGTGGATGTGGATGTGTGTTATTGGGTGGTTAGTAGTTAAGAATGTAGTTGTTGCATAAAAAAAATTGTCCTTTGTGCTTTTCAAGAAATACACATTATCAATGGTTATCCTTAAAAAGTGGACACATCTGACGGTAGAGATTAAAACATTATCTCTGCTCCGCAAACAATATATATATTTAATTAGTAATTTTTCAAAAAGAAAAGAAATAAATAGTTCATTAATTATTACAAGCATTTGTAATTAACATTACATATTTATTTCTTTAAAAAAATCGTTACTTCTATTCATGTAACATCCCGGATTGAGCCTGGTACGTGGATTTAATTTATTGGCTCATTATTTTAATATTATTGCGTTGTTCCAATTAAATTCCGTTTCGTGGATTAAACATGTCGAGACCGAATGATACGTGTCTCCGAGTTAATAATTAGCGGATTATTATTAATTATGAGATCGTGAATTTAATTGGGTCCGAATGATATTAATTGTGAAAAAGTGATATTGGGTCCGGGACTGGCTATGTATGAGTTTGGTACTATTATGTTGCTGAAATCGAGTGTGAAGGGTTTTGAATCCCCTGGTGCAGCCATGAAAATCGCAGGTCAAGGTGTAGAGCACCGCTTGGTCGCGGCGCGAGCCGCAGCCTGCAGGGGAAATCCAGTTTGGTCATTGTGGGGGAGTTTTTGGGTCGTTGGTGGTCTGAATTCCTTCGGGGTAGTGCCGGGTTGAATTATCCAGGGTTTTGGGTCTCGGTAGGAGTCTCGTAAAGGGATTTTGGGGATCGATTATCCGTCCGGGAGTGTGTTTCGTGTTTAGTTTAATTGTGATAATTATATTCGACTTGAGTTATGTGGTTATTGAGCTTGTGTTAATATATGAGGTTCGTGACGTTACAGGTTCTAGCCGTTCTCGTGCCGAGCCGCGTTAGAATTTCGAGTTCCAGTTGCAAACGGGTAATCGGTGAGTACTCGAGTTCTTTCTAAACGCACGTGCAGTTTATGAGTCATCTATGTGATTGCAATATATGTGTATGAGATTGTGGTAGCGCACAGGTATGAGTTTCTTTACCCTATACGTGCTATATGTGTTTGAGTTGAAGGTGTCCGCGATATGTGATCGCGCAGGCTGACTGTCCCTAACCAGTCACGAAGTATGAGACTGTATATATACAGCAGTGTTATTGCCAGGTCGCTCCTGTGCCTATTGAGTAGCTAACCGCTGCTGTGTGCGGCCTGTTAGCTGGGGAACGGCGTCCCCTTTTGAGCAGAGATGTGTGTCGTGTACCGAGCTGTATTATGTGTGTTGAGACATATGTGTTGTGTATGCTATATGTGTTTATCTACAGAATCTAACCCTCGCGTACTCACGAGCCGTACAGCTTATGTTTTCGAGTCTTCCGTGTCTCAGGCAGTCGTACTGTGGGATCTCAGTCGCAGCAGCCGCCGAAGTAGGAGCTGGGTTTAGAGCTGTATTTTGTGTAATCGGTTGCATGTTGATATTAGCTTTGAGAATTGTTACATCTGACCTGTCTATGTATGATATTAGTGTTCAGTTGTGCTTGTATATCAATATCAGCATGTGACGACTTTGTATTAAAGTTTTAATTAATAGCAAATTTCAGTTAACCCTATGACATGTGCCTTATGAGATGCTTGCGTTATTGTCACTTATGATGATGTATTGACGTGGCATTTGTGTGTTAAATGTGGGTGTTACAATTCATTTGTTAAAAAAATGAGAGTTAATAATAATAATGATAATAATACATAAATCGTAGTTATTTCTGTTTTTTAGATTAAAAGAAAAAAGATTAATGTAACGTTTGGTTCACAGATTTTTTTCTCTGAGATTTGCATTTTGTAAAATGATTTGCGTTATGCAGCATTTGCATTTGTCAGGATTTTGTCAAAGAATCTGCATTAATTATCTTTTAGAAAAAAAATTGTTAATCTGAAAAATGCAAGGTAAACTGAGATTTAAAATCCTAGGGGGAGACTGAGTTTTTAAATAATAAAGAAGGAAGTAATTTAAGAAATTCTAATATTTTAAATCCTTACTTAAATCTACGAACTAAACACAAGATTTTAAATGCAAATACTAGTGAATTTCAAATTTTAAATGCAAGTTTTAAACATGTTTTATTTTAGTATTTGCTTATTTTAATTAGAATATTATAAACGGATATATTACTTAATAAAATTGATATTATTTAAACTACCTAACCTTAATTATGTAATAATTTTATGAACCATCAATTAATTTTAACATCTACTTTTCTTTTTATAATATTATGTTTCGATTAAGTATATATTAAAAGTGAAAGTGAATTTTTTTTAATTTATGCATGGTCATTTAACAAATTTAATGAATAATCAATTGTTTATCAACTTTATAAAACTATTATTAAATAATTATCATTTGGAAAACTGACTTCTTTTTGTCAGAATGAGTTGATAATAACATCACAATAAAAATTTATAAAAGAAAATATAATACATTTATCAATTTTTTTAAAGGTTATTTTGTGCATTTTTACATTGTAGCTTTCAATTTTATATTTTATATCAATTTAATAATTTTTACACCAAATTAATATTAATGCATTATTAATATTTTTAGCATCATTTTAACTATTTGTTATAAAAGAATAATTATCAATAAAGCATACCCATATAATATTGGGGAATCAGGTTCATCAGCGTACCTATAAGATTCCAGCGTACCCTAATGTGAATGATCATTCACATATATTTTTATTTAATAGACATATATAAGACAACATTATAAGACTTTTTTTCAAAAGAAGCAACATCATAAATCTTGTGAATGGTAAAAAAAAGATCATGTGAATGGTCATTCACACCATTCACATGGTGTGAAATGATCATTCACATAAATATGCATTGAACATTCACATAAGTTTTAAGAACACAGAAAGTGTGAATGTATATGAAATTCATATATCATGTGTATAACATTAAATTAAACATAGTTATTTGAAAAAAAAATTTAAAAAAGTTTTTTAAGGTTGGTACCTTCGGGTGCACTTGATTTCGAGAGATACCTTTTTGAACCTAAATCTAATATTGGGTAAATAACTAAATATACGAGTAGTATCTCATAAAAAAATCGCACGCCAAAACTAGGGGTGAGCAAAAACCGAACCGGAAACCCAAAAAACCGAAAAATCCGGAAAAACCAAACCGAAAAAACCGAAAAACCGGGAAACCGAAAAAACCGGAGTAAATGGTTTGGTTTCGGATTCCATGTCAAAACCGAACCGAACCGGTTTCTTAAATTAATTTAATTTTTATAAATATTTTATATATTTATTGAGTTATTTCTATTTTCACTCATATTTGATGTTATGTTCTACTTTTATATTACAAAACTTCTTTTATTTACATTCACATTGAAGTATTTTTCAATTATATATGTATAATTGATATTTATGATGTTAAAATGTTAATTAATTGATATTGTTTATATGCTTATTTTAATTATATGTGATGTACAAAATGCTAATTAATTGGTATAAACATTCTTATTATAAATCTACATGATGAACTTACTTAAATTAATTCAAAGCCTAAGTTAGTTTAATAAATTAAAGTATCAAACTAACAAAATTAATATTTAATATCCAATTTTAGTAAATCAAAGTATCAAACTAACACATAAGTCGATTAAAAATCCAAACGTTAGCAATTATTTTTTAATGATTTGTCAATAGTGTTTAACATAAGTAAATAAAATCATAACTTTAGTAAAGAAAAACTCAAATTTAGTAAAAAAAATGTCTAAAATTTTTCGGGTTTAAACCCATAACCCAAACCGTTTTTTGAAAAACCACAAACCAAGAACCCACGGGTGTAAACCGAAAAACCGATAATCCAAACCGGAAAACCGAAAAACCGAAACCGGGAAAAACCGAAACCGAACGGTTTCTCCATTTCAAAAACCGAAATTTTCGGTTTGGGTTCGGTTTCGGCCAAAAACCAAACCGAACCGCCCCGTGCTCACCCCTAGCCAAAACTATTTAAATTGTCTGGGTGACTCATATTTGCAACAAAAAGCCAAATATATTGGCATCAAATCACTAGTTTGTTTTCTTGTGGAATCTATGGTTTGACCAAGATATTGACTTTGTACTAATTTGTAAGGACAAATTCAAAGATTTTGATGTTTTTTTAAACGATTAATTACTATTTAGTGACATAACATATGTGTAATTATTTGTAGATATTATGGGTTTAAATATTATAAAATAATTAATATAATAAATATTCTTTGCTTTGCATAAAACAAATAAATACTATAATAAAATCCGTAAAGATTATTTGTGAGATGATGCTTCTGGTTTTTAGGAGTCGTGGAATATCATACTTTATTCCTTATGTTGGGACTAATTCTTTATATTAAAAATACAAAAAATATGATCCTCAATCGGTGAGAATACTACTTGAAAACAACAAAGTAGGGGTGTCAATTTGAGGTTATTCAAGCAAACAGGTTAAACGGGTTAACGATCAAAAGTTATAAATTTTACGTAGTTTTGAAAAAAATTTAAAAAATAATTTTTTTAATACACAATTTTATAAATTTTCATTTCTAAAAAAAATATATATTCTATCTTAATTTTTTTACAATGGGTGCATTTAAGTTTTCGGCCCATTTGATCCGATGGGTCAAGATTGTCACCCCTACAATAAAGTTACAAGACTAAAATTATGTCAAAAAGACATAGATTTTCCAAAGAGTTAATTACAAAAATGGTCCCTGTGGTTTGTCCTAAAATTTGAATTTGGTCCCTGAACTTTCAATTTTGCAGAAATGGTCATTATTTTCATAGTTTGTTTGCAATTTTGGTCCCTCAACCTATTAACTTTTCTAATATGACCAAATTACCCTTATTTTAATGCAAACTATAGGGACCATTTCTACAATTAATTTTTTAACTCTTTTTTATTCTTAATTAAATAAATTATTTTTATTGTTACTTAAATTTAATAAACTATTAAAATAGAGAAGAATTATTTAATTATTTATGTTGGTTCATAAATGATTTAGATATCTTTAGTCTTATTTAATTTTAATTTACGATAATCAAAGTGTAAACCAATCAAAATTATAATCGAAAAAATCATTTATGTTTAGAAACTATTTTCTAGAGGTTTCTTATATAAAATATTATAAAAATATTTGACTCTATAAATATTTATGTTGGTTCATAAATTTATAATAAAAATATGTTTTTTGGTCAAATATATTTTACTTTCTTCTTAAATAAAATCGGCCAAAAATTCTATTTTATAATCCGTTCACATTTGTATCAAAGCAAGGTGATAATGGTAAAGTGATAAATCTGAATGGTTTAAATTTTTAAGGTGTCGATTTAATCGGATTAAAATGAAATGTCAAATTGAAAGACGAAAAAAGATTAAAACCTATTTATATTTCTGGATTTTTATGTAAAGGTTTGACAAACCAAAGTTTGATGATTAAAATTGTTAATCATGAATTTCAAAGAGGTTGTATGGACCTAAAATTTTAAATCGTTTTTGGTGTAATTAAAAATTAAAACGATAAAATAATTGATACGTTAAATAAAAAAATTTGAGTTGTCTTAGACCATTTGGAAGTTTTTTTTAACAAGGTCAAATTTAACGTTAAATTTTTATTTATTTAAGTTCTTTAATTTTTTTAACTTTAATTAAACTGTTGGCTCATAAATAATTTTTTTTTATAATTTATTAAAGTTAATTAACACTAAAAATAAAGTAGAGTCAATTACATAAATAGTCTTTGATGTTTGATCAACATAAAATTTTTTTTTTTGTAATAAATGTATGAAACAATATAAATAATTATAGAGAAAAAATTTCTTATTTATGAAACCTTTAAAAAATAATTTCTAAACATAAATGATTTTTTCGATTATAAATTTTGATTGGTTTACACTTTGATTATAGTATATTAAAATTAATTAAGACTATAAATATCTAAATCATTTATGAACCAACATAAATAATTAAATAATTCTTTTCTATTTTTATAGTTTATTAAATTTAAGTAACACTAAAAAATAATTTATTTAATTAAGAATAAAAAAGAGTTAAAAAATTAATTGTAGAAATGGTCCCTATAGTTTGCATTAAAATAAGGGTAATTTGGTCATATTAGAAAAGTTAATAGGTTGAGGGACCAAAATTGCAAACAAACTATGAAAATAATGACCACGTCTGCAAAATTGAAAGTTTAGGGACCAAATTCAAATTTTAGGACAAACCACAGGGACCATTTTTGTAATTAACTCTTTTCCAAAATTTGATGATTGTAAAGTAAATACCTAATTAAGAAGTAACTGATTTAATTAAGTAGGGGAAGATTAAATCTTGTTCTTTCAAGCTAATAGTATGCTGAAGGTTTTTTTAAATATAAAATTATATGTTTGGTTTCAATCATTTTTCTAATTTAAAAGTGAAAGAAGTATAAACTATAAACTAGTACTTTCAGACGTATACAGTAGATGCATGTGTTGAGTTACGGACATTGTCGGTCCATTGGGGTGTGCAATCTGGACTACTGCCCAGAGCCCAACAACCAAAGGGGTCCAAAAAGTTTTTTTTCCTAATATCTAGGCTAATAGTCTAATACTAGTATTTTAGAGGCTTAAACAATAAAAAAATTTTAAATAAGACAAAATTAGTTTAGGGACTTAAACAATAAAAAATTTAGGGACTCAGTCACGAAAATAAAGAAAGTTGATGGAGATTTTTCAATATTAGCCCTAAAAATTAATAAGAGAGACGCGTTGGTGATGTACAACAAATTTTTAACCCGTGTACCAAAAAATTTATGTTAAACCAATAGAAACAAAATATCGTATCAATATCAAATAAATTTTTCACCCAACCATACTATATTAAAAACTATGGTGACATGAAATTTCATAGTTGTGTCAGTAAAAATTTTAAGTGATATACAACAAATTAATAAATTACTAGATAAATAAATGGATTAAATGTTACATATTTTGATTACAAGTTCAAACAATCGCACAAATCGGTTTAAAATAATTTCGTTGTGTAAGTTGCTGAAAGATGAAAAACGTTGTTGCATTATTTGATAACAAGTTCAAATAGCATTACATAAATTGTGCTACAGTGATTTCACTACATAAATCGATAACTACTGAAAACATTATTGTATAAACACGTAGTTAACCCATTTTAATATCGGATTTTAGGAAAATAGAAGGTGCCCACTGCCCAGTGGCAAGCTGACAACAAATTAAAGAGGTGTTGCTTTTTTTAAAAACATAAATATTAAATCAAATGCAAGAGAACTAGTTTTTAGGAAAGAAAAAAGTGACAAATAATTTTGGAATTTTATAAACCTGAGAACATAAATTTAAACTGTAAAAATAAAGTTGTTTATATCAAAGATCCAATAAATTGTTGTCTAAAAAATAAAATTTATAATTTTTTTCTTGAATTCCAAATTTCTATATTATATAACGCGAAAGTTTGTTTTTTTCTCAAAGCAATTTTTATTTTTAACTAGTTGAATTCTGAATAATTGAATAAAAAAAATAAACTTTTTGTGATCAAATGTGATAGATCTTTAACAATTAATGCCATAAACCTAAAAGTTGGTTTTAGTACACTTCTATTATAAAGATTAAGGTTGTGTTTGGTAGTAAGAATTGAAGAGAAAAGAAATGAGAACAAAATCCTAGGTGTTTTAGACTATGAAACTTGAAAATACAATAACCTTATGATTATTGTAAGTCTCTTTCTCTAATTTTAGCTTTTACTTAATTCTTCACTATTGTTAAGGAAATGAGAGAATTGGATTTTAAGTTGTATATTGATGCAACTTGAGATTTCATAGAGAATTGATATACATAATTCAAGTCTCATAAATAATAATTTGTCTTCATTTCCTTTCTCTCGATTCTCTCTACCAAACACAACCTAAGTATATATTTTATCAATTATTTATCTGATTTTAGTATGCTACTATCTTTTATATTTTTAATTAGTAAACTTTAGTTTACTGTTATATTTAGTAAAAATGATTAAAATTTAATGGCTTAATGTATACAATTTATCCATAGTATAGTGGATGAATATGTATAATTAAACTTATGGCTATATGTTTACCAACTAAAGTCTAATGAATATATATAGGGTTGGAATCATTGTAAAACCTTAATTTAATGCAATACTATAGAACTAATTTACTCCATAGGATTATAATATAACAGTAGGGATAAGATGGTAAATATGTAATTAACATTAAATTAAAGGAGTCCACCAAGTTTGACTACTAATTTTAACCATTATTTCAAAATTTTAACATTGAATATACATGCAGTGTTGCATATATGATATATAATGTTACTTCGACGTTGAATATGTGATATAAACTGTAATTCGACATTGAATGATCTCGATACAATATATTGAATAGTCGTCTGGGTAAAAAAAATTACGAAAAATAAACACGTAAACTTTTTTCGAAAAAAATATATAATAAACACGTAAATTTTTAAGGTCATGTTTGTTTACCTCTTAATGACCATTAAGAAGTCATATTACTTTTAAGTGGCTTCTTAATGATTCCTTTAAGAAGCAAATAAACAACCCTAAGTTTATGGAAGGAAAATTTTTATCAAAGATTATTTTCATAAGATTCAGTTCATTTGACACTTTTTTATTAAGGTTTGCTTCCAGTTTCATTATGTAACATTTCAACTCTCTTCTTCCTTTCTAACCGAAAAAAATTATCAACAACGGTGCACAGTGATGGTTATATTGATTATTTGAATTTTCTAACTCTTTCCTAGTTTTAAAACATATTTTGAATCCATATTTCGAATTTGTGTATACGATTTGTTGTTGGATGAATAGTCGATGATGACATTGTAAGCTATCAAGATGTTGATGATCCAAGACTGACAAAATGAGTCATTATTGAACTCCTCAGAAAGAGATTTTTTTTGTTATGTATAAAAAATACAAAGATTTAATTAAATAGTAAAATATGTAGATGAATTCATTTTTTTAGTCCAGTAAAACATTATTATTAATTAAATAGTTTATTACAATTATCTTTGTGTTTATTATGAAAAAAACATGTTTTCACGTTTTTTTGTGTTTTTGTCATTCCATGGTATTTTTTCCCATAAAAGTTCTTCAAGTTAATTTTTTCTTTTTGGTTAACTGAAATTTAGATATATGAACCTGGTTTACTAATTATAAGTTTATAACCGGACTCTAATATTCAAATTCACAAAACTAAAAAAGATTAACTTAAAGATTTTTCTTGAAAAAAAATAACATTAAGGGACGAAAACGCAAAATTCGTGATAACATATTGGTTTTTTTAATAGTAAACTCATTGTCTTTTTCCAAGTAGAATTCTATGACATGGTTTTCCATATTAGTACACTCTATTATTAATTTATAGCTAAATTTGTAGTATATAATTATAAAGATAATGTCATACAATAACAATATATTTTTTAGATTACACTCATATAATACATGAGTTTTTCTTACACATATGATGCATATGCTTTAGTTCTTTATATATGGTATATGTAATTTACTTTTTCGATGGTCTGGTTGAAAAACCAATCTAGTAGGCTCTATTGATGTGACAAGTCGAGTTCCATGTAAAAATGTATTGTATTGAAAGAATACTAAAATAAATGTATCATATGTGTAAAAAAAGTTCATTTACTATATAGGTACATTCTGAAAATTATATTTGTATTGTATGACGTTAGCATAAGAATATAATATATATATATATGGGTCGGGATCAATGGGGTACCATGTTAGACTGGGGAACCGGAGTCCACCCATGTTTGGTTATAAGTTTAAAAGGGTAATATAGTCAATTAGATTTATATTAAATAATAAATGACTACTAATAATATAATAGTTTCCTTAATTATAGAGATTTACTTACATAACATATCTATAATAAAAATTTCAAAATGAGTTTTAATGAACATATTCAATTGGATTCAACAATGGGTATTAGTGAACATGTTCAATCGGATTCGACAATGGGTTTTAGTGCAGATGTTCAATTGGATTCCACAATGGGTTTTAGTGAACATGTTCAACCGGATGTGTCAAGTAAAGGTATTTATTATTTTCTTCAAACCGTTCGTGAAGGTTCAATTTCATTTACACGTTATTAAACATGTGCAGTTGGAGTTTTTTTTTTTATTTTTTTGTCGCTGTTAACCGTTTTTGTGATAAACCAATATTGACGGTATTGAACATGTTCAATTGTGGTTTATGGAGTGTCATCATTGTACATGTTCAATATGGGTGTAGTAAATGATATTAACTAAAATAGAGATTTTCATGGGATACACAGAATCTTTGATTTTAATTTAATTCTTTTAATACCATTTTTACCCTAACATTAATTAATGTGGGAAAGAACTTTAAGTAAAATTTATATTATATTTTAATGATTTTAAAGATAAATGATTGGCTATAAATGGTTTCCCGGTACCCCAGTCTAACATGGTACCCCATTGATCTTGAATCTATATATATATATATATATATATATATATATATATATATATATATATGTGTGTGTGTGTGTGTGTGTGTGTGTGTATATATATATATATTTAAATGGGTTTAATATGAAAAAACAACATATTTTTCATGTTTTTGCGGTTTAGTCCCTCAGTGTTATTTATTACCAATAAAATTTTAAGTAATATATTTGTTTGTGATTTTTGGAATTTTTCTTTATTTTTCCAAAAAAGTCTTCAAATTTGTGGACTTTTCAGATAAAAATAGTGAAAACATGTTGATTTTTTTTGGAAAAAATTAGGGTTGATTATGAAAAAGAACAAAACTTTTCCGAAAACCGGATTGAAAACAATAACTTGAAAACTTTATTAGAAAAAAATAATACTGAAGAACTAAATCGCAAAAAATATAAAAACATTTTGGGTTTTTTTTCATATTAAACCCTATTTAAATAATAAAATAAATAATTATTTTTTTTACCTTAAGTTGGTGGGGTAGGTTGTGCAATGGCATATTTGGGGGGAACAAAACTGAGTTTCCAATCTGTATAGATAGATATATATGTGATGTGTGTATGTATTTACACAGTCAGAGTGTACCCAAATGGGAAGGGCACTGTAGCTTTCTTCTATAGGGGTAACTGTCCCAAAATGTGATTGCATGTTGCATGGAATGGGACCTATCGTAGGGCTGTGGGACCTACTACCACTACTAGATCATGTTAATCGGACGGCTGCAGTGTCTTCATTCATTATCTAAGGACATTCTGTCGAAAACAAACTCAGACCATCCATCTTATTGGTCATCAACATCTGGGGCTGATTTCATGCTGCAACACTGTACTACTGTGGGCCTTACCTCATAGGAATGGCATCTTTACAATAAGTTAGAAAAAACTAAATAATTTAATAATACAAACAAATGTATAATTTATAGGTTCAAAGATTTTCATAGACTGAATTTTCGACATAAAATTTAGACATGTTAATTTTAACATTTTAACAAGAGGTACCAAACCCTTTTTTATTTTAGTTTTATTATGAAAAAAACAATAATATTTTCACGTTTTTTGTGTTTTTATCCCTCTATGTTATT
Source organism: Centrapalus pauciflorus (assembly GCA_020465985.1). NCBI lineage: Eukaryota > Viridiplantae > Streptophyta > Magnoliopsida > Asterales > Asteraceae > Centrapalus > Centrapalus pauciflorus. The sequence continues at coordinate 105,352 of JAANYP010006104.1, forward strand.
TTTTTCATAAAATTCCTCAAGTTAAATTTTTTTTCTTTTTGATTTAGTGAGATTTGGACGTTAAAACCCGTTTATTAGTAAACCCGGTTTTTAAAAACTGAAAACCGGATTCTAATGTTCAAATTTCATTAAACCAAAAAGAAAAAAATAATTTAAGAACTTTTATGGGAAAAAATAAGGTTTAATATGAAAAAAACCAACATGTTTTTCACATTTTTGCGGTTTAGTCCCTCCGTGTTATTTTTTGCTAATAAAATCCTTAAGTTACATATTTGTTTGTGATTTTCGAAATTTTTCTCAAAAAAAGTCTTCAAGTTTGTAGACTTTTCGGAGAAAAATAGTGAAAACATGTTGGTTTTTTATGGAAAAAGTCAGGGTTGATTCTGAAAAAAAAAAAAAAAACTTTTCCGGAAACCGAATTGAAGACAATAACTTAAGGATATTTTTAGAAAAAATTACGCGGGTGGACTAAATCGCAAAAAAAAAACATGAAAACATGTTGGTTTTTTTCATATTAAACCCCAAAAAATAACATGGATAGACGAAAACGTAAAAATGTAAACACAAGTTGGTTTTTCACCAATAAAATTTATTATTTATTGAAAATCATTATCATGTTATTTTATATAAAAATCGACATAAAAAGAACAAAAACTAGCTTGAGACCAAAGAACCATAAAGAAAGAAAATTCTAAGCAATAAAGCACCGATTTCAACGAATCATATCTATTTGGATAATGAGATCAAAAGCTTTAGTTACAATAATCACTTATACTTTAACTTCCACATAAAACTTATTCAAACGATAATGATAAGCTAATCTTTTTTTATTGAACAATACAATTTCATTTGAATAATAAAACCTACTTTCATATATATATATATATATATATATATATATATATATATATATATATATATATATATATATATATATATATATATATATATATATATATATATATATATATATATATATATATATATATATAGAGGGGGTTCAATGAAAAACCAACATGCATCGGAAAACATTGGAAAACCTCCATTCACCACCACAAATGCATCACAATTCCCGCGTGATGCATCGAATTCTCGCGTGATGCACCAACTTTCTGCACAATGCACCTGAAAATTTGTGAAAACCGCACTGCACCACCACAAATGCATCAAATTTCCCGCATGATGCATCAAAATCCCGCGTGATTCATCAAATTTCCCGCGTGATGCAGCAAAATCTCGCGTGATGCATCACTTTATTACGATCATGCCACCGCGTTTTTCATGAAATGCATCAAATCGGACGGTATGCGTAGGTTTCCACAGTTTTCCGGTGCATAGTGGTTTTCCATTGAATCCACCCCTATATATATATATATATATATATATATATATATATATATATATATATATATATATATATATATATATATATATATATATATATATATATATATATGTATACTATTAAATGAGTAACTAGCATGTCGCGTGTCATACTCTTATTTGATTTGTCACATGTTGCTATCTTTTTATGCCGATTTATTTACTAAATTTACTTTAAATTTTAAAATAAATTAAATCTATCCAAATCTAATATGATTAATTTAATAACTAATTAATAAAATTAAGCAAACTTAATTATTATTACAATTATTATATTATACATATTTATAAAGAATATTTTTACAATTAACTCATGTAATACATGAGTATTATCATATATATATATTTATAATAAAAAGTATAAAACAGAACATCCGGATGCTACGTGTCACATTCACATTTTTTCAGAAAAGATAAATATAACTTATTATTATTGAAAAGGCAAATATAATTTATTATTTTTAAAAAGATAAATTCACTCTTATTTTTTAATCTATATTATATATATATATATATATATATATATATATATATATATATATATATATATATATATCTACAATTTATCATTATCTAATGATTTCACTTGTCAAATATCTTTTTATTATTCAATAATTATTAGATGTTTGAAAAGTCAAAAGTAATTAGCAAAAACATATATCATAACATTTTTTACGAAATGAAATATATATGTATTATATCATATATAAACTAAAATTTCAATTTATATTAGTTAAAATTTATAAATTTAAAACAAAAGGTTTAAAGAAATATGAAAAATAACTACTATTTATATTTGTTTATAATCTTTATTTAAATAATAGTTATGACAAATGATAACACTATTCTTGTATTTTTCTAATAATTAATAGTTATGTGTTTTTATTTTTACTTAATATATATTTTATACAAATACTTTATATTAAAAATATTCACGTAATGCATGTGTCAATAAACTAGTATTATACTATATTATATTATATATATTTGTGTATGTATATATTCTTCTTAAATTTTAAATTATCATGTATATATCCATAATATAATACAACATGTTTAAAGCATGTTTTATGTGTGCATATGATATTCAAATTTAAAAAGAAATATGTATGAAATTGTTTTTTTAATAAAAGAAAAGGAGGGATAATTATTATCATAATAACAATATCATCCACCTAGCATAGGGGTGAGCTCGGTACCGTACCGTACCGAACCAGTACCGATCCCGAAAATACCGAAACCGAATTATTAATTTTGAAAGAACCGAATACCGAACCGTATAATTTTATATGGTACCGGTTCGGTTCCAAATACCGAATTTTAGCTAATTTAAAAACCGAATACCGAACCGAGAGTACCGAATACCGAATTTTAGCTAATTTAAAAACTGAATACCGAACCGAATATATTAATTCGGTATCGGTCGGTACCGGTACCGGTTCGGGTTCGAGAAATAGTACCCGTCGCTCACCCCTAACCTAGCATTACTTTGTGTGTGTGTGTGTAGACACACCATTTAAGTCAATTCACATATACAAACCATCTCAATTTATAATTATCCCAATAAAAATGTCGTCAAAAGTGTAAGTTTGTCACTAAAAGGGTTACTAAAGCTTAAAATGACGGTAAATGTGTCTTGAAAATTCCACAATTACAAAGCCTCATTTGTTTTCCATTAAGAGTCTCTTAAAAACGTTTGAAGTCTAAAGTTCAGATCTATAATAAATTAAGATTGTTTGTTTAAATTCAGATTTAAGAGGTTGAAACCTTTGAATTTTAAGAGGATGAGAGTTGTCTTAATTAAAATTAAGAATCTCTTAATTTCAGATGTTAAGGCATCCTCTTAATTTCAGACGTGATTTTCAGACTTCAGACATTTAACATTTTAAAAAACAAACTACACAAAAACTGAGATGCATTTTGAAAGTACATACTTCATTTATAAGAAAAATATACAATGAATTAAATAAGACTAATAAATAACATGTTTTTATATGTTAATAGAAACTATAATATTATTGTAAGCAAACTATTGAAATGACAAAAGAAAACATAGACCTTTTTTCCATGGCTCAAATTCCGAAATCTTGAGCTATTTAAAACTATTATTGCATGATGTGAAATTTTAATATTAGGCTATATATGGTTTTGAATACAGGAATTTGGCTTTTGGAAAAAAGGGTTTAATTAAAGATAATTACAAGCATAATTACAAATCCAAATTGATCAAGAGGATCAATATAAAACTAAAAAGAAGCTTCTTTATAACTCATTCTCTACCCATCTTGCAAATGTCTCCATCTCTCCCTTTCATTCCCCAACATTGAGAATGATAGTCACTAGAGAATAGGGTAATTCAAAAAAAATTAAAATTAAGAAAATTACAAAAATAACCCTTCATAGTATTCTAACCCATACAATTATAGTGTTCTAGAAGCCTATTGGCTTCTCTAATACCACTAAAATAAGCACCATGAGTTGTAGAATAATGAGTTCTATGTGTGGCTTCCCCTGCGAAGAGAATTTGAAGTGGGTGCGAACCACTTTTGGGCAATGGCTCAGCCAATGTGTCCATGTCACTACCACTTGAACCAACTGCAACAAAACTATATGACCCCATAAATAGTGGATCATGACCCCATTGACTCTTCAAAACCTTTACAAGTTTCAATTTTGATGGGTTCTTGATCACATTCCCATTACATTGTTCAAGGGAATCGGATGGATTCGACAAAAACGTCGATAAAGTTGTGGAGACTTCATCAAGAATCACTTCATTTGGAAGTGTTTCTAGCTTAAGTGCCTCTTCACCTGCAAACCAGGATAACAGCACTCTTGATTTCCTATAAATTGGTGAAATGGAAGCCGTCCTTCTAATCCACCATGGGATATTCGGGTTCTTAGCTTCGGAATCACATTGGTGGAATACCAATTGTAGAAATGGGAATTGGTCGAAATCGGTAAACTCAGGGCTTAATTGCAAGAAAAGCTTGTTGACTACCCCATACCCAAGTCTTGAAATGGATTCAATCTTGTAATCTGGAAGTGGTGGCTTGAATTTGAGCATACCCAAGTCATCGGAGTCGGTGATTCCAGCTTTGAGTACACCTAATGAAACTGTGACAATTACATGGTCTGCTGATAGAGTTGTACCATCAAGGAAGTGTAGCTTCACTGGTCTTGTACCATCATCATGACCATTTTCTAGTATTCCCACTTCTTCAGATTTAGTAGGCTGCCACTCAATTTTACAAACTTTTTTGCCTAATTGAATGACCCCAGATGGTAAAACTGATGCTAATGATTCTATAATGCTTGAGTATCCTTTAGCAATGGTGATTTCCTCACCAGGACACATAACATACTCACTTTCTGCATTATAATCAAGATTTAACAAATCATTAGCAGCTGTATAAGTCCTTTGGGTGTTTTCTTGCATTGCAAAAATTGCTTCTTCTAACAACTTCCTATTCCATTTCTCTTTCCTATTACTATTACTATTCCCATTCACCTTTTCTTTTTCATTTCTTGATTCCATTTCCCAGTAATCTTCTAGACCTTTTTTAAGAAAAGACCCAACACTCATATTCACATTTCCATTCCCAATTCCAATTCCAATTCCAATTCCAATTGCTTTTCTTTTTCCTTGAGCAAAATCCATTAGATTCTTGAAGAGATTTGAAATAGGATCAACAAGAGATGGATTTAACACATACCCATTTTCCGCAATGGTGACTGGATCATCATTATCAAGAAACCCATCCATACACTCCCATGGCTTGTCTGATTCCAAGGAATTGATTTCTTGAGCTATTTTATGAACTGGGCTACCACCAATTCCATGGATCCAAGTAGCCCCCATCTCAATTCTGTCACCACCAAACTCTGAGGTGTTAATCCTCCCTCCAATTCTATTCCCACCTTCAATAACACAAAGCTCAAATGCTCCTTTTGAACCACTGGATTTGTAAAGCTTGTTTGCGGCTGTTAAACCTGCCATTCCTGCCCCAATTATCACTATTCTTGGCCTCTTCACCATCATTTTACCTTGCTACGCACTATGATTTTCAACTCTTTTTCAAGGAAATGATATACAATTTGTGGGTTTTTAAAAAAGAAAAAGATATAAACTTTGTGGGTTTTCAAGAAAAAAATGGATCTTTTTGGTTGGGCAAGGAAACTAGGAAAGAATTGTGAGCTTGAGCTTATTTCACGAAGAAGATCAAGATAATGAAGAAGAAGTGAGGGTGAAGAGGGTCTAGCTGAGGAACCCTAGGGTTTAGTTATGGAGAGAATATATAATGGTAGCGAGAGTTTTAAGGGAGGAGGTTACTGGAGTAAGCAATTTATATTTTGTGTATGCACTGTGGAGTGTTGTGGAGTGTCTAATCATAGTGTAAAAAACTTGCCGTAAGAAGCCAAACATACTGCACAGTTAAATGAACCTATTATAAAAAACTAAGATAGAACATAACTTTATTTTAAAAAAGAAAATTTTTAAAACAGTGTAAATTTAAAATTATATAAAATTTATGACTTTTGGACATCAACCCGTTTGACCCGTTTGTTTGAATGGGCTCAAATTACCACCAATAAATCACACTTGCTCTTATTTATGAATTTGATATTAATTTAATGTTTAACAAAAAAATTTTAATTATAAATATGATATTTTATATATTAAAACTATGTTTTTTTTATTAAAGACTGTATATTACTTTACTCAAATTACTTAGATGATTAATTCAGTTATTTTTTATCTTATTGATGTTTGTACTTAAAATTTATTGTTGAGATAATACTTTTTCTACCGGTAAAGATCTTATATTTGTGTTTTTAGAAATAGTAAAAGGATCCATATGCTTTTGTGGATGTTCTAAATTATTTATATAGATAGATTAAAATCCACGTAAATCCATGTAAGCATTGTCATTTGAATCAGCAAAAACTGTCATATAAGCATGGATATTGGTTACACGTTACACGTACCATGTCAACAAGTTATTTGGAGTACAAGTACCATCTGGTTAAATAAAAAGGTTAATTAGTCATTTAGGTAGATTGAGAAAAGTATGTTACATTTGTATGACTTTACCCTCCTTTTTTTCTTGCAAGTTTTGAAAATTTTGAAAAAATCATATCTATCTGGTCTGATAAAAAAGTAATGTGTATAATTACGGTAAATATATATTCTAGATTTCATTGTTATATGAAAATTCCAAAAGATTTACATACCCAAAAAAAACAACTATAAATTGTAACCAACGTTTCTTTTTTATTCAAACTAGTTTATTACCCGCGTATTACGCGAATATTTTTAATATATATAATATGATAAATTAAAAGGTAAATATATAAATATTGTTTTTTTAAACAAAACTATATAAATATACATATGAATAGTAATTATTTGCTTATATCTTTTAACCTTTTATTATATTATATTATAATTAATAAGTTATTAAAGTATTAGATTTTGTTTGATTTGATTTCAATTTAAAAGTAGATCATATTAGATTTGAAAAGAATTCAATTAAATTTCTTTAATATTTTTAAAACTCATAAATGTCATGTATCGATTCATAGTGATGACACGTGACTTCACAAGAAAAGAGTAAAGTTACTCTTTTATTAGGGGGCGTTTGGTTCGCAGATTTTTTTTCTCTGGGATTTGCATTTTGTCAAAGGATTTGCATTATGCAGCATTTGCATTTGTCAGGATTTTGTCAAAGAATTTGCATTATCATATAGTAAAAATTTGTTAATCTGAAAAATGCAAGGTAACTGAGATTTAAAATCCTAGAGGGAGGCTAGGATTTTAAACAAAAGAAGGGAGGGATTTAAGAAATCCTGGTATTTTAAATCCTTACTGAAATCTGCGAATCAAACACAATATTTTAAATGTAAATCCTAGTGAATCCCAGGAAATCTGCGAACCCCTTAGTATTTATTATAGATATATAGATTAGCTAGATTATTAAGTGTACTATTTATATCAATTCATATTTTCATTCAGATTTTTTAGAATTGATAATTTCTTATATCTGCTATTTATAAGTAATAATAATAGAAAATTCTAAGAATAAAAGTAGATTTTAAATTCTATAAATTAGTTTAAATTTTAAAATCAATACTTTTGTAGAATTTTTATGAATGAAAACATATGAAATATATGAAGGAATAATTGTATCTAATTTGTCAACATTTTATACTTAATATGATTTAGCTAAAAAAAAGTTATGTTATATTAATAAATAAATATTTCTTTTAAGATATAAATTATACAAATTATTACAATTATTATATGCATCTTTCGAATTTTAAAGACAATATATATGTTTTAGTTATTAGCAACCTATTGGATAATTGGTTTTAATATAATAAATTGAAGTGATTAGTGTAAGGAAATAAATTAGGAAAGAAAGATAAAATGTTATTTATATATTTTTTCAATTATTGATTTTAATTAGGAAAGAAATATAAAATGACATAGGTATAATTATTGATTTTAATTAAGGGTATAAGAGACATTTCATAAATAATTATGAGTTGTCATTAATCTGGACCATTGATTTCTTTCCATCCAATGGTCCAGAAACTCCAAGTGGTTTTCTTATTTTATATAGTATAGATGGTTATATATACTTACGTTTTTGGATAGTATACTATCAAGTTTTTAAATTTTTTATATTATAATCATACGTCTGGTAATGATGTCATGTTTTTATAGGTTTTTCATACATTGCAAATTCATTTAATGACAACAAACTTTTGTTAGTGGTGAAGTTCATAAAATCACTCTCTTTAAAAACAATTGATAAACCATTTGAATAAATCTATAACAAAATATTAAGTTTATACAATTTTTAAAATACAACTATTTATAAGTATCACATGTATTGTACAAGGGTTATTAAACTAGTATTCTATATATAGAAATATAAAATATAAGAATATAAAACATCATTAAAAGGTATAAAACAAAAAAAAAATTAATATAATTAATGTAACGTAAAAATAAGTTAAAATCATAAATCAAAATAACAATAATATTTATAAAAAAATCGAATAAGTTATTGATCAGAACATGGAACAAAGATTTTGAAGGGAGAAGAAAATAAATAAATAAATAATATATGTGTGTTCAAATGAATATCACCTGTTACGTAGCGCATCAAAATGTATCTCTCTTAAAATATTTTTTTCCCAAAAAAAAGTTCATAAAAATGTTTTAATTAACATTACAAAGATAATATATAAATTTCACGTATATTCACACATTCTAAGGGTGAAGGGAGTGGTCACCATTCACACTCCCCGCCTTTCTGTACACCTCAGCGTCACGTCAGATTTTCTCTTTCTACCTTTCCCACTTTTCTAACTTGAAAATACACATCTTTCTAAACTTTTACATCTTTCTTAATTTTTTTAAAAATAAATCCATTTTAATTAGTAACACAATTAAAGATAAAATACTTAATTTTATAATCATTTAAAACTATTACATAACTAAAATTAAAAACTACAATTAAAATACGAAAGAAAAAAATTACAATGCTAACAATACAAAACTGAAATTACGAATGTAAAATAAGAAACTGAAATTATGAACGTAAAATACGAAACTAAAATATTAATAGAACAATTAAAACTATAATATTTAAAATACGAAACTGAAATTACAAATGAAACAACAATTACAAACGTAAAATACGAAACTAAAATTACGAACGAAACAACAATTACGAAACTAAAAATAAAAAATACAAACATTTACGAAACTATAATAAGAACAACAATAAAAACATATATATATATATATATATATATATATATATATATATATATATATATATATATATATATATATATATATATATATATATATATATATATATATATATAATCTATATATATAGGATTGTGTTCTTTTAAGAACCTTAAATAATGTGGGAACAT
>JAANYP010006104.1:125873-422056 GCA_020465985.1 Centrapalus pauciflorus
AACATGTCATTAATTTAAAGACACCACTTATTTGTCCCGTATGATAGTCAATCACTTATAATTACTAGATCATAACCTATCTTAGTTCAGATCATTACTTAAACCACTACATATCATTACCTAATGTTTGAGATCAAGACCTCACGGACACTTGAATCTCAAACAACTGCTCTGATACCATCTCGTGTGACACCCTTGCCACAACAACCACCATTTACAATACTCCCAGGATTAATCATCAACATGCAATAACATAATGATCTAATAACCTAAATTAAGTGCGGAAGCATTAAAATACATAAATAAAGTAGTGCAACAGTGGCAAACACCCTACGGTGCTACAAGGTACCAAGTCTAAGTCTACACACCCATTACAATTATTACAATCATCCAGAATGTATTACAACATTGTCTCATAACATAATTACCGATTAAATAGTACCAAGTCTTCCAAATCTTCCCCAAATGACCTAACTAGAAGGTCCGGCAGTAGACTTTCCCTTTCCTGTAAAAATACAACAACTGAGGTATAAGCAAAGGCTTAGTGAATACAAAGATTACGCATTTTATAAATTTTTATGAAGCCCAAGGATAACACAGATGACCAACATCGGATATCCTCTTCGTACACAAAGTAAGGACCAGAGCCGCAGCCCCTTCGAGCTCAAAGCTCGGCATTTAAACATACCATCTGAGACAAACGTACGATCGGGGATAACATACTGCCTACCGGGCCTAGGAGGGATCAGCTCCAGGTCATATAGCACAGTAACATCAGAGTAATCGATGCGACCCACCGGTCCATCACTAGATGCACAAATACCGAAAGGACATGCAACAAGTAAGAATGTGCATCTAAATCTACTCAAGTTAGTAGAATTCCAAACAATCAATGAAACAACAGGTCTCAGCAGACAAAGCTTACATAAAACAAATATAAACATGCGAAATCTACTGTACTCATAGTGGGTGCGTAATTTATATTTCAACCGATATTATTTCTCTTCGGGCTTTCAACCGGATCCTCCAAGTACCCCACTGTGGGTTAAACAACACCACAAGGGACCTGTTAAGTTAATTACAACAATACCTCGTGTCAATAACCATTTAAATCCATAAAATCAAGTTTCGTAAGTTTGGCGATATTTTCCCCTATTTCGGGTACATGTCTAAATTCGAACTATAACTAAAGTTTGAACCCATTTTATGTTCATAAATTGTCCTTTGAATAATTCTTGCCATTTTATGTGTTATTTATGAGTTTCATTCAAAATACTTGAGTTTAGAGAGTAGTATTCTTAATTTTTGGCATTAAACTCGAATTTAATGGTTAGATTCTACTACATTCGAATCTAATGACTAGATTCGAATTCCATATGTAGATTCGAACACCCCATAGCACAAATTCAACTTCCATTCGAGTTTAGGTGATAGATTCGAACCTCATGCATTAGTTTCGAACCCCATTCGATTCTGGGCATAGATTCGAACCCTCCATTCGAATCTAGGGTAGATTCGAACCCCCCCTTCGAATCTAGTGTTACACTCGAAAACACACTCGAATCTAGTACCAAACTCGAGTTTGTTCTTGCATTTCGACTCTGTTCTTGACATATTCGAGTCTGTTCATCATTTCAGCTTAAATCCTTCATTTCTAAGTCAAAAATCATGCATATATCATGTATGATACCTAGATTCGATTCTATTATGCATATACTATCATAATCTTGCAATATTTCAAGCAAAACAAGCTCCAATTTACATAAAATGACAGATTCGAATTCTAATTTACTTCAAAAACCGAAACTATAAACTTAAAAGGATCGATTCTTACCTTAATTCGTATGAAATCAGAAATCCGTTTGTAGATTGTTGTTGTACTCCTCGATACCTTTCCGTTGACGTATAATTCTCGATAATCGGACGGTCGGTTTATGAGATAACTTAAAGAGATGTAGAGTGGAAATTCTAGAGAGATAAAGTAGTGAGAGAGTGTAAAATAGAAAAATGAAGCCTTTTGCCCTTTTTATACAACTTTCGTCATTTTTGCACATTTCACCACTCGACCTAACCGGTTCCATAAAATACTGATTTAATCTTAGAATTATCATAAGTAACTTTTAATTCCTTTATATTCCATAACAATGATTCTGAGTTCAATTTTCTTAAAAATAGCAACAAACTTGCTAAATATCCAAAATACATAATAATCGCCCAAATTTCAACTTAAATATATAATTTTTTCCACTTAATTAACCAAGAAACATCAAAATAAATCCGAGGATGTTACAGCAATAAACGAATCAACACTAACCGAATGCTTCTATTGATGATCTTGATGATTACAAAATGATCTTCGTGTACAGTACTGCTTTTCTGATTACAATGCGTACAAAAATGATATTCTCTGACAGATCTATCTAATTTTAAAAGTCAAAGAGGCTATTTATACCTATTTACAAACTATTAAGAAAATACACAAACAGCCCCTAGACTTTGTTTTTCATCAATTAAACATATTCTAACATTCTCCTCCTTTGATGAAAATAGCAAAGTCTTCAAACCGATAAGCCCAGCTTTTGTTCAAACCTTCTGATACTTTTACGATCCGAAAGCCTCCATTCAATTTTTGAAATAAACTCAACCATGAGTCTTCGGTCGTTAACAGATAATGCTCCTTTCTTTGTCTTCCTTTTCTGATCTGCAGCAAGCTTACCTTTCAAACCATTCAAAACTTTAATCAACGTACCATCAGAAAACTTGTTCAGCTCCACACTCCTCATTGCTCTCAACTTCTTATTCCTATCTTTATACATGACTGCTGGATGTTTCACCATGATCACTTGAAACTCTTTCAGCTCACTAGCAAATTTAATATCTCTGTGAGGAGTAGTCATATTTATCTTCCTCATGCCTCTTTCAACCCCAATCTGTAGATCTTGCACTGACATTAATACCAATTTGGTATGCATAAAGTGAAACAGTGTCTTTAGTGCAAATCTACAGTATTCATTCCTTTTATTTCTGCACAGTTCGTCAAAAAGATCTTCAATATCGACCAAGTGCATGTTGAACATGTCAGCTTCCGTGAACACATACGTATTTCCATCTGACCTAGTGACTGTGAACTTCAGATAAAAAATCTTGACAAATCTTTCTTTATCAATCTTCACCAGATCCACTATTCTGAATTCGCTCTTAACCTTCTCAACCTCTTGTGTCTTATTTCTCAGGAAACTGGCATAGTTAACCAGATTAGGCATATTTGGCTCTAGGACTCTGAATAACTTGTGAAATGAGCATGGAGCTTGCTTTTTGCAAAAGATCCGTTTCTCCAGAATATCTTCAATATACGGCATCTTATTTCTTTTTCTGATAAATTCCGCCGATCTGTTCTCAGGCAGTTCAAGCTTTTTCACCTTCTTCTTGCTTATCTCATCCTTATTCAGCAAAGTTAACATATCTTGAATCTCCCTCTGTACCACTTGTTGTGCTTGAAATCTAAGTCTGTGTTGTTTCTTCGACTCATCAGCAAGCACATATTCATTGAAAAACCTATCCATCACCTCAACTTCATTCAAAACCACTGTTTCTTGAGCCACACTGCTCTCAACAGGAAACTCTTCAAATTCTTCTTTAATTTGTACAACCACCTCAGGCTTTTCAACCGTTGGTGTTGATTCAACATCTTTCATAATTTCCTCGACTAACACTTCCTCCTCTTCGATTCTTTCAGCTCTAAAATCTACATCCGTCAAAGTGATTATGTCATCATCTTCAGAAATTTCAATATACTATTCTCTCTCTTCTCCTGTCCCTTGAATACTCAATTCTTGATTTTTCTCTTGAACGTCTTCATCTGAATCAATATACTCTACAAAGTGATAGATATCAGACTGAGTGTTCAAAGGAACTGGAACATCTTCATAAAGAATCAATCCCAGCTCTCTCTGTTCACCAGCAGATTCTTTAGATCCCCCAGCTTGTTTCTCCTGAGCTTCCGGCTCCTTTTCTGGATATGTTAGCATTAGAATCCCCGGCGTTGGTTGATCAAGCTTTCTCCTCTTCTCCCCCTCATGAGGAGCATCATCGGAGTCTTCATCATGCTCATCATGTTTCCTCTTGGACGAGGAAGCTTGAGCCTTGCAGGTTTCTTCTACTGCAGCCACTCTTTCTGAAAGATTACCCAACGCAGTTACCACTGTGTTTTCTAGACTGATCATACGCTCTCGCATCTCATCAAACTGCTCAAAAACAAAATCCTTCAACTCTTCTATAGCTTGCTTTGAGTCAGTTTGCTTGACAGACTCCTCTGCAACATCTTTTCCCTTTAAAAATTTCTGAATATTTGTCATTTGAGCCATTACTTCCGCTAACTGATTAGAAACATGAAAATTGACACCAGACACAGCTGCATTTAGTGCACTTGACAATGTTGATTCTGTAACAAAAGGGGATAAACTCACCACTGGGTCACGTAGACTTCCAGTTCAACAGTCGAACTTGTATAAAGAACTTCTGTGTGGCCAGTGCTCAGAGTTGGTATTGGCGTTTCTCTGACTGGACTTCCACCCTCTTCAAGTGACGGAGCAACAAATGCTTCCGTTACTAAGGGTGTTCCGGTGGAAACACTAAGTTCAGCCACACTTACTTCAACAAATGAAGTGGACTCAAGTGTCCTAAACTGTATAGGATCTAGACTTTGTGATTGCAAAGAAGTCGTACACACGGGCAGTTGTGCACTTGTTTCAATATCCATTAAGTCCAAGTGACTTTCGGATAGATCGTGTGGTTCATCCCTGTGCTCTATTGAAACAGTCTCCTGTTGAGAGGAGACTGAGTGGATAGTTGGGTGTGCAATTGTCAGTGGGATACTGACTTGTTCAATGCTAACTCTCATAGGAGAGCTAACAGTAGACATGGTTAAATCCCGGCTTTCTAGGGTTATGGTCTCCCTCACACTCTCTACAGCCATTTGTACAATATCCACCATCATTCCTCCTCCCTCATGATGATCACCTCCATTATCACCATCATCATCATCATCATCTCCTTCTCCCTCTTCTTCTTGAATATCAGACAATGTCCTTTCAGAATCTGACTTTTCGGCTTCTTCCTCACCACCCCTCACACTACCTTCTCCCTCACTCTCAGAATGGGCAACCTGAACTTCATCCCCTTGCTGAGGTTCTTCTATCCTTAAAGCTCCTGGGCTAAGAGATCCCGGTTCCTGGGTCTCTATCGGAGCATGATCTATTCTATATAACCTCACATTCTCACTCTCAGGATCTGCATACTTCAGCAAAGATTCTGGAATCGGCATGATATTCGCATTAGGAGAATCCGGCACTTCATGCAAACTCATCATGACATAGTCTGGGCATCTCTGAGAATTGGCTCGCTTTGGAATATTTTCATTGGCCCTTAAGATCCCTCGGATAAGAATCTGTATAAACCGCTGAAGTGGAACGAACTTCCTTGCTCTATTTGTAGTTTTAGCCAGTACTATCTCCTTTAGATCCTCCCAGATACACAGAGCATAATCATAATGCTTATTGAAAGCAATTCCATGAACGATTCGTAGACAGTGAATGCTACATCTGTCTATACCTGTATGCTTAGATGTCATACATCTATTGATGATCCCAAATAATGTGTACCATTCGCCATTTAATCCATTTCGATGAAATTTGGAGCTTTTTGGAAGTGGTTTTGAATAACCCAAGCATATCAAATCATGAACCAGCTCCTCATCAGAAACAAAATCTTCAAAGTCTACCAACTCTGGGAAGTTCACAGTGTCTATTCGTCTCGGAAGAAATAGATTGTGACGTAGTCTTGCAAGAGTGATTTTCGTCTTGAACTGATCAATTGTCACTTTAAAATGATGATTTCCGTCAGCAGGAACAAATTTGACAGTGTGCCAAAATTGTTGTAAATATACTTGTGGAATAGACGGTTTGTACTGAAGCAGATAACCGAGTGGATGACCTTTCAGAATGTCTACAATTATTGGATGGCTTACTTTAATAACTTTGGTATCTAAACGATGGTTATTGTCACGGAAAGGAAGGCAATGTTTTGGTTTGACAAGTTGGTTATCTGGGATAATATGTGTTTGTGATGAACGGGCCACTGAGGTAGATCTGACTGGAGTAGATACAAGGGTATGATTTGACGATGAATGGGAATCAGAGGAATTTGAATTTTGGGATTGTACTGGGGATGCCATTTGAACACCTGTAACCAAAAATAACATCATGTTAGTCATATCAAGTACTCAAATGACATCTGTCAAAAATGTAGAAAAATTGTAACATTTTAATAGAAATTGTAAAAACTTGTGATTTTCTATTTAAAGCATCGGGATTCCTGACAATAATTGAAAATTATTGAAAGGACTCCAGAGTCAATCGTTTAGAGACCAATGTTAGAAAAACACAACTTTATAACAATTTCTTAAAAAAATGTGACATTTTTCTTAAAACTTTACAATTCTACACTTAGAAAAATTTTCTGATGTAACTCGAATGAAACTACAAGTTTCTCGAATTAGTCTTGAAAAATGTCGAGTAACTCATGATCCAACTCGAATAAGCCTATAACCACCTCGTATAATATATATATAAAACTCGAATAAGTCTTTAACCAACTCGAATAATATATATATAAAACTCGAATAAGTCTTCAACCAACTCGAATAATATATATATAAAACTCGAATAAGTCTTCAACCAACTCGAATAATATATATATAAAACTCGAATAAATCTTCAAGTACTTATGATCTGAAAATTTTCTAAGTGTTATACATCCTTGTCAACTCGAATGAAACATAAATGTTTCTCGAATGTAATATGTCATAAACTCGAATACCTCTTAAGTCTATATGAACCAACTCGAATTAGTCATGATGAAACTCGAATAACACACTAATGCAACTCGAATGACTCTTAAGTCAACTCGAATGAATCTTCCATGCAACTCGAATGACACTATAATGCAACTCGAATAACACCGTAATGCAACTCGAATAACACTGTAATGCAACTCGAATGACTCTTTATTCGAGAAATGTCTGTTTATTTTCCTACAAGTCTAAAACACACTGATTTTATGAATTTGAGTTCAGAGATGTTTTTCAGTGTTTTAAAACTTGTACCCCCCTCGAAAATGTGTTTTAAACACATTTGTTTTACTGAACTTTGAACAAAAACAACTTTAAAGTTGTTAAAAATTCAAATTTCAGTTTATTCAAAAAAAGTCGAAACTGTTCCATTAAAAAATCAATGATTCTGTTTTTGTGAGGTACAAATGACTTTGGAAATTTCAGATTCATAGTCATAATACCCACACGAACATCATCACACAATTAATTTCAGTTTCATGGACCAATCAAATTATTTGCCATTAACGGTCAAGAACACAAAACACAGAAATAAGAACAGATACTCACATTCAAACAAATACACTGAAAATATGTACATACAAACTGAAATAATAAAGAAAAACAAACTTTTACTCACAATTTTTATGAAATATAAAACTGTCGGTTGTGGGTTTGTGAGCTTTCTTTGAAGTGAAGGAAGCTTTGTGGAGAAGATGAAGTTTGAATTTTCCGGAAAAAGTAATTGTGAATTTGCAAATTCATATTTATATTCAAATTTTACCCGGCCCACACATTAAATTTTCAAATTTTGAAAATTCGGCCCATTAGCTAAACCAACTTAGCCCACATACCCATTTTTCAACAAAATTTGAATTTAAAAAAAAAAAAATTTAACAGCACACAAAAATAAAAAAATTTAAAATGGACTAAAAAAAAATTCATACTTGAAAAAAAATTTCACATAAACATCACAAATAAATGAAAAAACACACACAAAAAAAATTAAAAGCATTAACAAAATGCATTTGCTCCCCCTTGAATTTCTGAAAGTTGCTCCCCCTCAACTTATTATTCAATTGCTCAGCTCTGCTCCCCCTACAAAATAACAGATAAGTTTTATCAGATTTATTCAAAATCAGATAAATTTCTTTTCTGCTCCCCCTGCACATGACAGTCCAGATCTTGTAAAATTCTAAAGAATATAAACTTTTTATGATTCATGAATTTAACATCAGATAAAAATCACTTAAAATTGAAAATTTTAAAATTATTATTTTGAAACTACTGAATTATTAAATCTTAATGATTCAACATACCTAATTTGTATACCAAAAAATTAAACCGCTTTTCATCTAACGCTTTGGTAAACAAATCAGCTAGTTGATATTCAGTAGGTACAAAATATAATTCTATATTTCCATTTTCTACATGATCTTTTATGAAATGATACCGAATGTCAATGTGTTTCGTTTTTGAATGTTGCACCGGATTTGATGCAATAGCTATTGCGCTCTGAGAATCACAATATATTGGAATTTTCTTTGGTGTAAACCCGTAATCACGCAGTTGGCTCTTCATCCACAACACCTGAGAACAGCAGGAAGATACAGCAACGTACTCTGCCTCAGCTGTAGACAATGAAACACAATGTTGTTTCTTGGATGACCAACATACGGGTTTGTCACCTAAGAATTGTACTGCTCCTGACGTACTCTTTCTGTCCATCTTATCACCTGCGTGATCAGCGTCAGAAAAAGCAGTCAGATTAAATGAAGACTCTCTAGGATACCACAAACCAAGATTTGGAGTTCCTTTGAGATATCTTAAAATTCGTTTTGCAGCTGTTAAGTGTGATTCTTTTGGATTTGCCTGATATCTAGCACAGACACATGTAGCAAACATAATATCTGGTCTACTGGCTGTTAAGTACATTAATGACCCAATTATACCTCGATAATGAGTCACATCTACAGGTTTCCCTGAGATGTCCGCATCGAGTTTTGATTTTGAATCCGGAGCCATGGGAGTTTTCATAGGAGTACTATTGACCATGTTAAATTTCTTTAACATGTCTTGTATATATTTTGACTGATTGATAAAAATACCATCAGTTAATTGTTTTACTTGTAATCCTAAGAAAAAATTTATTTCCCCCATCATGCTCATTTCGAATTTCTGGGACATTAAAAATGCGAATTTCTTACAAAATTCTGGATTTGTAGACCCAAATATTATATCATCTACATATATCTGTATAACTATGATATCTGACCCCTGACGTTTTATAAACAGGGTTGTGTCAACTGCACCTTTTGTAAATCCACATCTCAACAGATATGTTGAGAGTGCATCATACCAAGCACGAGGTGCTTGTTTAAGGCCATATAGTGACTTATCTAAAATATATACATGATCAGGTTTCGAAGGATCAGTAAACCCTTCCGGCTGATATGTATATACTTCATCTGTTAGCTCCCCGTTTAAAAACGCAGTTTTGACATCCATTTGATATACTGTAAAATTTTTATGAGCGGCAAAAGCTAAAAACATCCTTATAGCTTCAATTCGTGCAACTGGTGCGAATGTTTCATCATAATCAATCCCTTCTTGTTGGCTGTATCCTTTGGCCACGAGACGAGCTTTATTCCGAATAATGACACCATGTTCATCTTTCTTGTTCTTGAAGATCCATTTCGTGCCTATTATGGATTTGTCTTTTGGGCGCTCAACAAGTCTCCAGACCTTTAACCGTTCGAACTGGTTGAGTTCTTCTTGCATCGCCACAATCCAATCAGCATCCAGAAGGGCTTCTTTTACATTTTTGGGCTCAATCTTACTCAAAAAATTTGAAAATAAGCATTCATTTATAGTAGCCCTTCTAGTTTGGACTGACGCAGATGGATCACCAATGATGTTCTCTATTGGGTGATTTCTTGTCCACTTAACTGTATGTGGAAACGGTTCTATTGGGTCTTGGTTGGGATTGAGATCTAGATATGGTTCGGGAGTTACTGCAGATGTTGTAGGTGGAACATCTGAGGTAGGAGCTTCTGAATGTTCAGAAGTAATGGGGGTTTCAGAAGAATGTGGAGGTTCATTTGGTTGTACAATCTCAGTAGTTGACTGCACATTTGCTGTTGAAGCTTCTCCAGTTTCTTCTGAACTTTGTTGTTGAGAAAGATCTGAAACTATGACTGGATCTTCAGTAATCCTGTCAGGCACCAAATTTTGAACATTAGTTTTGGGCTTTTCAAAATAGTCATCATAAAAATTCTCAAACAACTTATTTAATTCAGAAAGTTCAACATTTTGTCCAGTTGACTCCAATGAAGTCTGCATATTAGGTTCGGGTCCTGAACTGGTGTGTTCAGAAGCCATCACCACTCCTTCGTCGAATTTAACATTTACGCTCTTGTTGACTGTCTTGGTTCTCTTGTTGTACACTCGGAAGGCAACCGACTCCTTTGAATACCCGATGAATATTCCTTCATCTGCCTTTTGATTAAACTTTCCAAGGTTGTCTTTATCGTTTAGAATAAAGCATCTGCAACCAAAGACATGAAAAAATTTAATATTAGGTATTCGTTTATTAATCAGTTCATAAGGAGTCTTTCCGAATCTTTTATTTATTATTGAACGGTTTTGTGTGAAACAAGCTGTTGCAACCGCTTCTGCCTACAAGAACAACGGTAAATTGGAGTAGGCCAACATCGTCCTAGCTGATTCCACTAGTGTCCGATTTCTTCTTTCAACGACACCGTTTTGTTGTGGAGTTCGAGCAGCTGAGAACTGATGTGTAATTCCTACTGAATTCAAGAACGAGTCAAGTGATTTGTTCTTGAACTCTGTTCCGTTGTCTGAGCGGATTGTCTGAATTGTGAGTTGCAACTTTACTTGTATTTTCCGGATGAAGTCTATGATGGTTTCGGTTGCATCTGATTTGGATCTCAGGAAAAACACCCATGTGTATCGTGAATAGTCATCAACTATCACCAATACATATCGTTTCTTATTTATGCTTTGTACTCTCATTGGTCCACACAAATCCATATGCAATAACTCCAGTGCTCTCGTGGATGAGTGTTCTGTTTTGGATTTGTGTGTGGCTCTTGTCATCTTTCCTTTTTCACATGCCGCACATAATTGCTCTTTTTGGAATTTGAGCGCCGACAGCCCTTTAACTAACCCTCCTTTTGCTAGGTTGGTCAGCTCATTGAAGTTCAGATGTGAAAGGCGACGATGCCACAGCCATGCTGTTTTAGATGTAGCTTTTGACAATAAGCAGACATCTTTCTTCAGATTGATCGAGGCTAAATCAATGGAGTACAAATTTGTTTTCCTGTTTCCTGCTAGAATTTCTTTTCCTTCTGCGGATCTGATGCTGCACCGATTGGCTTTGAAGTTGACTTCTAACCCCTTATCACACAATTGTCCAATACTAAATAGATTGTGTCCAAGACCATCAACATAAAAGACCTTTTGATGGTGATTTTGTCATACTTCAGACTTCCATATCCTTTGATCGGACAAAACTGATCGTTTCCAAATCTAACCGTCCCACAGAACTTTTCTACAAAGTCCGTGAGTGTGTCTCGTTGTCCGGTCATATGTTTGGAGCATCCGGAGTCAAGGTACCAGACATGGTTTACCTATAAAACGAAGTAGCACATGAGGTACCCACTTGTAGTTGGGTACTTTTGTTTTAGGTAAATCATGCATAGTATCATTTGTTTTTCTAACTGATATGGCTTTTAGCTTATCATTTGAAGTTATTTTAGGTACCCATTTTTGAACTGTTCTTTTGGGTATCCACTTTTGTACAATTCGCGGTGGAATTGTTTTTGAAATAATTTTCTTTGGAACCCTTTTCTGTTCATAAATTGGGTCCTTTTTCTTTGGTTGCCATACGAGCTTATTATATTTCACAGTTTCAGGCTTACAAACACAAGAATTCAAAGCAATTAATTTCGTTCTTGAAAACTTAATACAAGAATTATTAACAAGTTTATCATTATTACAGACAGAATATTCAATTTTGCTATTTCTATCTGTAACAATTTTTTCTTTCACGCGCCATTCTTGTTTTATAATCTTGTTTTTCTCTTCTCTTTTCTTCTTTCGTCATACTTGTTTTCTCGAACCGTTCACAATGATATCTGGCATAAAAGAAGTATGAGAATTAGTAGATTTAGAAACTCGTTTCTTCTGTAAGTTTTTCATACCTTTTGAAGATTGGACTTTACGTGCAATTGAGTCCGTTGATGAAGATGATTCACCCTTTTCAAAGTTAGGAGACTGAACAATAATTTTTGTTTTCTCCTTCTTTTGTTTTAATGATGGTGAATTTTCAGATGACTTTAAAGAATCTGTAGTCATTCTTTGCAGAATTTTAACAGGTTCTTTATTATCAGTTGATTGTTTGTTAGTCAAAGGTTTGATAAATTCACCAATTTTACCAAACATTTGATCTAATGAATTATCATCAGAGTGCATGAACAGATCAAATTCTTTTTCTGAATTTATAGAATCCAGAGAAGTAGATGATTGTGGATCAGACAACTTTATGTTTTTAGGCTGTTCTTTCAGCACTTGTTCCATTTTTCTTAATTCAGCCTTGAGAGTTCCATTCTCTGTCTCAAAATTTTTAATTTTCAATTCTAAATCAGAATTTGTTAGATTTATTATTTCGATCCTAGGAGTTGTTTTGTAATATTTATTATCATTGTAATTTGTCTTGTATTTATTTCTATGTATTTCATGTTTAAGTAATAGTGTAGGGGCCAAAGTTGCCAAGTCTTGTAAGTTAATTAAAGGAGCCTATAAAGGCTCCTAGGGTTACTTTATGAAACACATGGTTGACCATTTTGAATATTCAATTTAGCCGCCACTGTTGAAGTTCTGTCATATTCATATTGTATTCTTCTTTATCACAACACATTTATTGAGCTTGTTTCTTCATGTGTTTGATGAGAAAATCATTGAGGTGCTGAATATATACGGGATTTCATCATAACAATTGGTATCAGAGCTCAGAGGGGTGGATTTAAACTGATTTCTTTCGGATTCTGCTGGGTTTTGTTCATATTCTTCGAGTTCTTCCATTTTCAACCGGTTAGATATTCATTTTCCATGTTTTTTTCGTGTTTCTTGTGTTATAATGGTCCTATAATCATCACATTATCATTATCTACTGATTTTAAACTCATTTACTTCCATATCTTTGTTAAAATCATCAAAAATCGACCATTTTTAAGCTTGAAAATATGGGTTTTTTAAGTGGGTTTTTCACGTGTTCATGCTAGTTTTAAGTGTTTTTTAGGTTGTTTTAAATCACCACAAGTTTTTAAAATAGTTTATAAATCATTTAGAACTGTTTTTAGGCATTAAAACTGATAAAAATCGGATTCTGCCCATTCTGCCTTAGAAAATCGTAAAAACCTGCTGTATTTCGGATTACATACTGTAGCATTTCGGATCACATAGGCACCAAATTCGGACCTCACAATCATCCTAATTCGGACCATACTTAGGTGAATTTCGGACCCCCCCCATAAGCCAATTTCGGACCTCAATTCGGTCCAATCCGAACTTCGGACCATCCGAAGTTCAGGAAAGGCTTTCCATTTTTCACTGTTTAGGACTTGTTCTTAAAATTTTCAATTTCGGACCTCACCATTTCGGACCATCCGAATTCAGTCCTTCCACTGTCCCTATTTCGGAACAATCAAATTCGGCCATTTCACTGTTCATCCGAATTCGGTTCATCCGAATTCGGTCCATAGGTCCATCCGAACTTAGTTCATCCGAATTTGGTCCCCCCAAGTACTACTTTCATCCGAATTAGGACATACTCCGAATTTGACCTTCATCCGAACCATATCCGTCCGAATTACTGTGCACCCATCCGAAATCAGGCCATCCGAATTCGTACCATCCGAATTCGGTTAACCATCCGAACCACTATTCATCCGAAATCACCCCATCCGAATCAACCCATCCAAATTCATACCATCCGAATTTGGTTACCCCATCCGAAACACTGTTCATCCGAAATCAAGCATCCGAATTCAGAATATTCTGTTTTCAGTCCAACCCATCCACGTTCAATTTCCACCTCTAAGATCTTCACATTCCTAATCAGCACCTATACTCATAATGTCTCGCGAAGCTCTAGTACTCGGATCTGAGAACAGACCACCAGTTCTCTATCCCGATGAGTACGAACAATGGAAAGCCCGGTTCCTGAAATTCGTTGGAATGCAACCTCTCGGGAATCTGATGCTTCAATCAATATCCGAAGGACCCGTCATCTACTATAGAGAGATTGCTGCCAGACCCTAAGCTGATCCTCCTGTCCAAGCCTCAAAAGTTGAAAGAGAGCCGGCAAATGAAGCCGAGAGGGATCGCCAGCACGCTGATAAGAGGGCCGAATATCTGATTTATCAAGCCCTCCCCACTGATATTTTGGTCGGTGTAGACAGTAAAATGTCTGCAAAAGAAATGTGGGACGAGCTGGAAATCCAAATGCTGGGGGCAGATCTTGATGATCGTGCCAAAATTGAGGAGGCAAAGGAAAAGTTTTCGGAATTCCGCGCCAAAGATGGGGAATCTCTGTAATCCACATTCACCAGGTTCTGTGCAGTCCTTAACGAATTAAATAAACTGCACATCAAGAAGGATAGGGATGATATCAACATCCAATTCTTTGTCGCCTTAGCCCCCGAGTGGCAGCTTGCATGTCGGGCAACGAAAAGAGTCTTGAACATTCCTGAGGTATCAATAAATGTCGTCTTTAAGGAGCTTAAGAAATATCAAGGGGATGTGGATCAACAGAAGCTGATGGCAAATCAGTTGGCCTCTCTACTGCTATCAGCCAACACAGGGTTGAAACCGAATGATTCGCTAGCCTTGATCACCAACACGCAGATTCCGACACCATCTTTTGCTCCAGGTTCTTCATCATCTCAGTGCAGGTATGCTTCTCCTCCGCGTGATGTCTATGATGCAGAGGAAGCTTCAATTCAGGAACAGATAGCCTTGTGGACCAATCGTCTCCAACAGCGACGGTTCTCCAACAAGACTAACAACCAACTCCGTTATGACACTGGTCCACGGAGGTACTCAGATGATAGGAGGGATGACCGCCGCGATGAAAATCGCAGAGATGACTACCGAAGGGATGACAGGGATGATCGCCGGTATGATGACAGACGCGACTATCGCGATGATCGCCGTTATGAAAGGCGAGATGAAAGGCGAGATGACAGGCGAGATGACAGGCGGGACGATCGAAGGGATGATCGTCGGGATGACCGCAGGGACCGGAGGCGTGATGATAGCCGCGAGCACCGCCGGGCCGACAAGAGGCCGGCGGAAAGAAGAGAGGAGAAGCCAAAAGCAGACGAGCCAAAGGCCACTGATGAACGTCTCTGCTACAAATGTGGCAAACCGGGCCACTTTGCTAGGGAATGCAAGAATAACTTCGAGAGAGACGTTGCTTACTACGAAAGAAAGCTCGAGGCTGCAAAGAAGAAATCGGATGCGTTAGCCCTCGTCGCCCAGGAGGACTACTGGGATGCTGAAGATTCTGAAGACGAGGATGACAAGGGCAAGAATTGCTATATGGTTGATCGTCTGGGGTTGGCGACTTGTACCGATGTCACTGCTGAAAATTCAGACATTGCTGCTGAGGGGGAGACAATGAAACATCCACCAGCATGTCTGATGGCTACAACCGACGATCCCGAATGCTCCACATCCGGTTCCGAGTCCAGTGAGGTATATTCCTATTACATTCCTGGACATGTAAATAAATTATTTGTAGATAATGAATGTACACTACACACACAAATACTTGATCTACAAGATAGATTAAAAGCTGAAACTGCAAAGTGTGTACAGGCTGAACATCAAGCTCATATTCTGAAAGAATCATCTGAATTATATCATGCAAAATGGTTAACTAATCATAATGTTATAAAACAGATGTTGATAGAAAAAGTAGATGTTCAGGATAGGAATATATACCTTGAATCTTGCATGGAAACGCTTTCAAAAGAAAAACTCTCTTTAAAAGAAGAAATTTCTGTTCTTACAAAACAATTAGATGTGGTAAATATGGAAAATATAGACAGTTTAGAAAAATACAAAATGATTGAAGAAGAAAGGATAAGTTTGTACGCAAGAATAAAGACCCTTGACGATGCATTTTTGAAAAGGGGTCAAACAGAACAAACTATCCATTTAAATCAGCCCAAAGAAACTAGGTTTTACCATTCTAAACAAGGAATTGGTTTTAAAAATCCTAAATATTTGGAAAAGGCACAAAATGTTTTACCTGTATTTTATGACATGAATTATATGGGAGCTGGTATTAAATCTTTCTTTTTTGAGTCATCAAAAGAAGTTTTAAACCAAGAAAATGAGAAACGTGTTGCGCGTAAAGATAAATAAATTTCTTTTAATTATGAAGAACTTAACGAGAGTTATTCTTCTAGAGTACCCACTTTAGAGGAAGATCTCTCGTCAACTTATTCAGAAACTGAATTGAACACTAAAACTGAAAAATCAACTCCTCAACTTTATATTCCTGCAAAAGTTCTTCAACAACAAATCATTGTTTTTGAAAAGGAATTGAAGTCGTCTCAAGAGAAAGCACTTGATCTTCAAGATGCTCTTCTTAAGAGAGAAGAAGAATTGGTAAATCAATCTTTTCAACAAACTGTGGAAGTCACTGTCTACAAAGAAAATTTTGAAATAGTTTCACAACAATTGAAAGATCTTTCAAAACAACAAACATTTTCTCATTCCCTAAAAATTCCATGTATGTCATCAGATAAAGGTAAGGCTACAGCTGAATCTTCTTCTATCTTTGTCAAAGGTGAGTGCTCAAAAGTTTTCAAAAATGAGGTTCGTAAAAAGACTCAGATGAAATCCAAGTCTTTTAAGAAACCCACTCACCACCAAAAAGAAAAGTCTGTCAAGTCTAAATCTTCCATGCTTACTGACTCTAATCGTTTTGTTCCTACAGATCATATAAGGAGAGTCCCAAAAACCACCATGCAGGATTTTACAAGTTTTTTTGTGAAGAAGGCTTTAATGCCAAGTGAATTTGTTACTAGAGATAGGATGTCTGTAATCTCTAAAGACAATTTGTGTAACAAAGTGTGTGACAATGTTTGTAATGATGTACCGAATTCTACTATTCCGTTAAAGTACTCTTTCAAGGATTTGTTTAATCTATGTCCAACTAAATATAGACGACAGGTTCCTGAAATGAATGCTTTTGTGCCTTATCCTGTTAAACGTATTCGGAAAAAGAAAACTAAAAATAGTGCATCATCGGCCACAAACAAAGTTGAGATATGTCCGTTGCCAAGGCCCAAAACCAAAGCAACGGTCAAAAAGGTCTCAACAAGACAAAAACCGAAGGCAATTTCAGCGCCTAAGGTTCCAAAACCCAATAAATCCAATCTTCAATGGATTCCAAAGGGTTGTGCATCTGGACCACACACAAATGCTAGTTGGGTTTCTAAATCTGTACACGTGCCATATAAATCTGGAAATCCTAACAAAAAGGGACCCATATTGAGGTGGGTACCCAAGGTTGTGTGATCTTAATGCAGATGGTTCTTGGTTACTTCTGATCAAGACCCGTGCTTCAAAGAAATGGCTTCTAGTTACCTTAGACTAGGACCCGTTCTTTTGCTTGTCGGTTGTGCTTAAACCGACACGTTTGGCTTCTGTGCACACAGCCCAGGACCCGGTCTTAACTCATCATGTTTTCTGAACATCTCGGTTCAGAACACGGTTTGATTGTGAATTAAAAAATGGATGTGTTTGAATGCATATAGATTTTCATTATATGAATTTATGTGTTTTTCAGGCTAAGTCCATTTGGTATATGGATTCGGGTTGCTCCAAGCACATGACAGGAAGAAGAGAATTGCTGACCAACGTTGTTGAACAGTATTGCGGAACTGTGAAATTCGGGAACAACCATCAGGCTCACATAAAAGGATACGAGGACTTAGTTCTAAATAATCTGGTCATCAAGGATGTTGACTACGTTGAGGGGTTATCTCATAATCTTTTTAGCATAGGACAGCTCTGCGATAAAGGACTAGAAGTAACGTTTAGGGCTAAGAACTGCAGTGTTAAGAACATGGATGGAAAAGAAATCTTAATTGGTTCCCGAAAATCTAACCTTTACACCATTGACGTAGCTAAGCTTGTAGTGAAGGATAACATTTGCCTACTATCAAAAGCCTCTTCAAAAGACTCTTGGTTGTGGCATCGAAGATTATCCCATTTGAATTTTGATAATATCAACAAGCTGGCTGCGAAGCAATTGGTCAAAGGGCTTCCTGAGTTGCGCTACGAAAAGGACCATCTGTGCGGAGCATGTGAGAAAGGAAAAATGAAACGATCATCTCACAAACCAAAGCCCGAACCATCAACAAAAAGAGTTTTGGAGTTACTTCATATGGATTTATGCGGACCGATGAGAACTCAAAGCATAAATGGAAAATGATATGTGTTGGTTATCGTTGATGATTATTCTCGATATACCTGGGTCAGGTTCTTGCGTTCCAAGGACGAAACAGCTCAAGAAATCATTGATTTTATCAAGAGTGTCGAGACCCAACAGCAGCTGTCAGTACAATAAATCAGATCAGATAACGGCACGGAGTTCAAGAACTCGGTAGTGGAGGGCTTCCTTCGATCCAAAGGGATTCAGCATCAATACTCTGCTGCTCGAACACCTCAACAAAATGGGATCGTGGAAAGGCGTAACCGTACGCTAGTAGAAGCCGCTCGCACAATGCTCACATACTCAAAGCTACCTCCGTTCTTGTGGGCCGAAGCCGTATCAACAACATGCTATACGCAGAATCGCTCCATCATCCATAAGCGCTTTAACAAAACTCCTTACCAACTCTTTTGGAATAAAGTACCATTTATCAAGTACTTACGTGTATTTGGTTGCAGGTGCTATGTGCTGAATGACAGAGACAACCTCGGGAAATTTAACGAAAAGGCGGATGAAGCGATCTTCATTGGATACTCATCCAACTCGAAGGCGTATCGCGCATTCAATACCCGAACCAGAACAGTCAATGAAAGTGTGCACGTCACATTTGATGAGTTGGCTGAACTGGCATCCGAAGTTGATCAATCAGGACCACGCATTACTCAAATGCCTGGAGACTCTTCGAATAATCCCATTTCTTTTTCTACTTCTGATTTGGTTAATTTATTTGATCCTTTTTATGTTGAATTTTTCGGTCCTAACGCTAGTGTGTCTAATGTTGTTAATAATGTAGGTAATCCTTCCAGTTCAACTGCACCGCAAAGTTTCTCCGCTCCATCTTCATCAACATATCCTCATCCATCCACATCATCCACCGACACATCCGCAGTTGAATCAACTCCAGTGATACCCTCACATATAATACCAACGATTCTTCCTTCACCTGAACACTCGGAAATTGAACCAGAACCTGTGGTACCATCATTTGAAACCATTGACCATGAATCCTCATCCATTCCCATATTAACCACAGAGGTTCCATCCCGAGCACCCCTTCCACACGAGATCAAATGGACCCGCAGTCACCCAACAGAGCAAATCATTGGTGACGTAACAACAGAAGTCCAAACTCGTAGGGCATCTGCTAATGAATGTCTCTACGCATCATTCTTGAGTATGATAGAGCCCGCTCGTGTGGATAAATCCCTGACAGATCCGGATTGGATAGTTGCAATGCAAGAGGAACTCAACCAGTTTGAACAGCTAAGAGTATGGCGGTTAGTTCCCAAGCCAAAAGACCGTACAGTCATCGGAACGAAGTGGATCTTTAAGAACAAACGAGATGAGAACGACATTGTGATAAGGAACAAAGCAAGACTTGTTGCCAAAGGCTACCGACAACAAGAAGGGATAGATTATGACGAGACCTTCGCTCCAGTTGCACGGATCGAAGCAATCAGAATCTTCTTGGCGTACGCGGCACACAAAGACTTCAAAGTGTACCAAATGGACGTCAAGACTGCCTTTCTAAACGGTGAACTTAACGAGGAAGTGTATGTTGAACAACCACAAGGCTTTGTTGATGCACATAAACCTGACCATGTTTATGTGCTAGATAAGGCCCTCTATGGTTTAAAACAAGCACCTCGAGCATGGTATGATAGTCTTTCGAATTTCCTTATTTCTGCCGGTTTCTATAAAGGTGTGGTGGACACAACTCTGTTCACTAAAAGGGAAGACCCACATATAATGCTAGTACAGATTTATGTCGACGATATTATATTTGGATCTACTGACAGTAATTTTTGTAAGGATTTTTCAGCCCTAATGGAGTCTCGGTTTGAGATGAGTATGATGGGGGAAATGAACTTTTTCCTCGGATTACAAGTCAAACAAATTAAGGATGGGATTTTTGTGAACCAGTCGAAATATACTCTTGACATTCTCAAGAAGTATAAGTTAGACTCTTGCTCGAGTATTGCAATTCCCATGGCCTCCAACTGTAAGTTAGACGCCGATCCTTCCGGGAAAAGTGTCGATAATACAACTTACAGAGGGATGATAGGATCCTTACTGTACTTGACTGCCAGTAGGCCGGATATAGTGTTTTCAACGTGTCTTTGTGCTAGATTTCAGGCCGACCCAAAAGAATCACACCTAACTGCGGTAAAACGCATTTTTCGTTATCTTAAGGGTACACCCGAACTTGGTCTTTGGTATCCAAAGGGAACCGATTTTGATCTTACCGCGTTTTCAGATGCTGATTTTGCAGGTTGTAGAGTGGACAGAAAAAGCACATCGGGAGGAATACAGTTTTTAGGCGATAGACCGGTGAGTTGGTCTTCCAAAAAGCAGAATTGTGTATCCACATCCACAGCTGAGGCTGAGTATGTAGCAGCTGCAAGCTGTTGCTCACAAGTGCTATGGATGAGAACACAATTACGCGATTATGGGTTTTCACTCACCAATATCCCTATTTACTGTGATTCTCGAAGTGCAATTGTCATCTCCTGCAATCCCGTGCAGCACTCTCGAACAAAACACATAGATATCAGGTATCATTTTATTAAAGATCACGTTGAAAAGGGAACCATTGAGTTGTATTTTGTTGGCACGGAATACCAACTAGCGGATATATTTACTAAAGCGTTAGACGAACCTCGTTTTCGGTTTTTAGTATCTCATATCGGCATGTTGAATCCACCTTCCAATTAAATATCAGATATTGTCTTAAATAATTCTATTTCAATCTATCATGATTGAAATTCATTTATTTTAGAAAATAACTGTTATTTAAATTTAAGGATTATGTCACAAAATTGAAACTCATTATTTCCTTATCTGCGCATATTTTTAATAATTAATGATCCTGATAAATTGTTGTGTGAATTGTTCATCATGGAGTGGGATGCAAACAATATCCAGGTTTGTCTGTATTTGTAAGATTTAATAAGGGTTGTCGCGTGTAAAATCTGAAAAAGGAAAAAGAAAAAAGGACCGGTATTTATTTGAGGGGGAGTAGAGTTAGGATGTTTAAATTTTATAATTCTGTGTTTCTTTTTATTTTATAGTTAAATTTTTTAATTTTAGGATAGTATTAATTTTTAATTTAATTTTAAGTGTTAATTTAAGAGGTTAGAAAATCACAAAAAGATTTTAACTTTCAAATTTATCAAAAAGCCAAAAAGATTTTACTTTACTTCATTTCATTTTATTTTTAATTTTCAAAATTAACAAAAATACCAAAAATATTTTTCTTTGGACCAAAATTTCTTTTTGTGTTTTAATTAATTTTCTTAAAAGCCCAAAGCATTTCTTTTGTTGTTACTTGTGTTTGTTGAGTCCAAAAAAACCGGCGGCCCATTTAAATGATCCGCGCGGATCCCTCTGACCCGACCCATGACCCGCGCGAATATATATGGGTGGTCAAACGGTCCACTTTCTTCATCTTCAAGAAATATCTCCTCTCCTTTCTCTTTCTCTCTGTCGTCGATAGCCACCGCCCACTTCCACCATAACCACCGATTTGAAGCTTTTGGACTTCCATTTTTTTCGATTTTTCTTGCATTATTCATCATCTGCATCACCAGGTAACACTACTTTACATTTATTTCAGTCTTTAACTTAGTATATTACTTGTTTGATTCTCAATTTTTTTTTTTTTTTTTGGTTTTCAATTCGGTTTTTACTCTTTTTAGGTAGTTTAATGTGTTATTTTTTCTTAGTTGTAGTTAGATAAAATGTTCCTTAGGTTGTTTTAGTTTAGGATCTGTAATTTCATGCATTTTCAGTAAGATTCCAACTATTCACGTTTATATTTTGCATGAACATTAACTGCACTCATGCAGTTTCGGATGTCCGAATTCGGACCACCACCCGAATTCGGATGTCCGACTTAGAGTTGTTTCAAAAATTTTCAAAGTACAATACTCATTTCGGACCACTGTTGATCCGAATTTGGTTCACTATTGATCCGAATTCGGACCATCACATCAGGGTCAAAATTTTCAAAAATTGAAAAATTGTCTAAGTCTGTTCACCACTATGCATCCGAATTCGGATGATACTCGGATTCGGTCTTCATCCGAATTCCAGGTACCATCCGAAATTGGGACATTTCCATTTCATTGCATACATTTTCACAAGTCACCATCC
The DNA here is from genome assembly GCA_020465985.1 of Centrapalus pauciflorus. Taxonomy (NCBI): domain Eukaryota; kingdom Viridiplantae; phylum Streptophyta; class Magnoliopsida; order Asterales; family Asteraceae; genus Centrapalus; species Centrapalus pauciflorus. Next base: position 148,451 of record JAANYP010006104.1, read on the forward strand.
GAATTCGGACCATGTTCACATCACATCCGAATTCGGACCACATTCAATCATTTCATGAATTACACTTCGGCCCGTCATCCGAATTCGGTCCCCATTTATCACCTCATCCGAATTCGGTCCCACTCACATCATTCATGCATTATTCCATTTCGGACTGATCCGAATTCGATGACACTGTTCATCCGAATTCGGACCATCCGAAATCCAATACTTAGGATTTTTTTTTTAAAATTTTCATTTTTCATGTTTTCCATTTCTGCATTTTCATATAAATTAAAAAATCACAAAAATAGCTCCATCCAAGTGCACCATTGATTAGAGTTAGGATCAGTGTTTGAGTGAAACGGTCTTATCTAACATCGGTCTCTTAACGATTGACTTTGGACTTTATTAGTGGAATTTTTTTTCTGCTAATAAAGACCCGATGTTAAACAGATCAGACAATTTCTATTTCACACTCATCTAGACTTCACATCAATGCATTATCATATCAAGTCTTATGATTCTAACTTTGTTGCACTTTGCAGGATAATGGATCCAGCAATCGTTCTTACCGTTCCTCATCCTCCTATCCCTAATAATAACGCTCAGCTACCCGAGGAAGCCATTCTGCCAAGCGCCGAGTTTGTCGAGTTTATCCCTCATAACTGGCAACTCGACGTCTCCATCCTCCCAAAAGAATCCCAAACCCTTGCATTTGACATCCTCACCCGCCATCCCATATACTATGCCCTTTCAACTGCCATAGTCGTTCCCCAGATTTACCTCCAACAATTCTGGAACAGGCTCCAATTCATAACCGACCCCGAACCTCACTTCACCTCCACCATTGACTGCGTTCCAGTCAAAATCACCACCTCAGCCATCCGTCACATCCTTCGTCTTCCCATACAAGACTATCTTCCCTTCATTGACTCATTCGATCCAAACCCATCCGTATCAGAAGCCCTCTCTGAAATTCAAACCCTAGGGTATGACGGCCCTCTTACCAAACCATCCGACTTTCGCACCAAAAACCTTCAGTCCCACTGGAGGATTCTCTTCGATGTGCTAAACAAGTGCCTAACAGCCAAGCATTCCGGTCACGACTCAGCGTTGGCCCAGGTATTAGCCATGTTCACCGGCTTTGCCTTCGACCGACACGTGGACTATGCGACTTTCTTTTTTGAAGAATTAAGAAGAGTCCACGTAGAAAGAAGCACCAAGAAAGGTCGCAAGTATGTCCCCTATCAAAGGTTCCTTCAACTCATTATTCAATGCGCAATGGATCAGGACGAAGACATACATGAGCGCCCGGAGGCTGATGTCTACCCCACCATGGCTATCCAAAAATTGACTTTGCCAAAGGGGGCCCTGACGGTACAGGTGATGAAAATTCCGTTATCTACTCTAACAAGGTCCAGGGGTACAGAGCGGGTAAGGGAATATATACGAGAGAATTATCCGGATGAGTCTCAGTCTGAATCGACTGAGACTAACCAGTCCGAAGGTGAGCAACAAGAGAGTGAGAACGAGGGAGAAAGGATGGATGTACTACAATCTATGGGTTTTGGTGAGAGGGAGGCTGAGATAGTGAGGGAGGGTGCTGTAGGTGAGACGGCAGAGACGACGGATTCTGAAAGAACCGTCTCTGTCGTAAGAGCGAGGGATATGCAATCTGAGGGTGAACCAAGCCCAATTAGCCGGACTCCCATTCAAAAGACAGTTAGTCCAGCGGTCGCAACAACCCCAACCATCCACTTGGTTTCCCCTCAAAGGGAAACCACTTCATTCCACGGGGATCTTCCACACACTCCATCGCCCTCTCATTCGGAGAGCGGCGGTGTTGAAAGAGGTCACACTCCTCCCCACGTGACCGAACTTCCTTCGCCCACGATTCCATCCCTACATATACACACCGTGCACGATGCCTTTGTGGCATCCCCAAGAGCTGCCTCCGTGGCAGCTCCACAAACTTCCGGATCTGAGCATCCCGTAGTGGAGCCAGAGATGACGGAAGGAAGACCGGGAGTGGCTCAATCAACGCCGTCCACTTCCGGCCATCTCCCCATAAATTTGGAGATGTTAACGGCAGCATAACGTGCTGCCGGAGTTATCACCCGGGCTGACCTGGACGCCCAAAGGGAGGCAGCCGAGGAACGACACACCGCCCTTCTTTCTCTTATAAAGGGTAAGGGTGTCGCCTCCGAAGCCGGCCCCTCACCAGGATCCCATTCAGTCCAACTTCAAATAGCTGAGCTCTCGGACAAGATCGATGCTCTCAATCGCCTAATTCTTCAAGTCCAAGAGCAGCTCAATTCAAGGATGGATCGCCTTGAGTCGGCGGTTATAGATCTTCAGTGCCGTACTCAGGCCGAAGCCCCTAAAAGAAAACATGACGACCAGGACGACCCTGATCGTCATGAGGGGGAGAAGCGCAGAAAAGTCCAATTTGAGGAGCCCATGCTGGGTATAGGGGGAGCAGAGACCGCCGAGGGGTCTGAATTTCAGGGGTCGGGGGAAAAGTCTCAGGAGGCTCAGGAGTACATGCTAATAGAAGACGAGCCGATGGTCGAGGGTCCAGCTCCACTGGATCCGATGACAGCCATGGTAGAATTTGAGGAGCCACACGAGAAGGTTGAAATCATATTAGTTTCTGATTCAGATTCTGATACCGAGGACACCCAACCCCTTTTAACTCCTAAGCCTGAGCCTGATTCTCCAACTAAAAAATCCTCATCCTCTTCTTTCGATTTCCTGAATTCACCACCCCGAGCCCATCAGGAAGATATACTCTCATCCATCCAAGCTCCCCTGTCATTAAAAGAATCCCACATTACTATCAGCCCTCCACGATCCCCAAGCCCACCTCCTGTCCAACAAACCCAACGTTCAGGTCCCTCCCCAACAAAAAGGGTCGATTGCTTCGATGAAACTCCGAAGGGCCCTGGCATATACAGAAAAGATGATTTATTTTGGGTAGATCACTACACAAAAGGCAAGGTTCATACACTGCCGCAGGAAGAAAAAGATCAAATGCGACAAGAACGGCGGGGGACTATTATAAAGCTTCTCGAAGCTAAAAAGGACGAAATCGAAGAACCCCCCGTTCAAGGCTTGAAAGAATTCCTGCAGAAATTCCCCCCGGAGCAGTTTCAGAACCCTTACCTTGAAGAAAGAGTCAAAATGGTATTCAGAAAGAAGCCTGGATCCTTCAGCAGACGCCTACTCATGGAACTTACAAACGTTACCAAAGCTGAACAGGCAGAATACTACCAACTGATGCTCCGGGAAAGAAGGTCGAAAGTATCCAAATCGAAGATAAAGTCACTCATTTCTATCACCATGTGCAAAAGGGCAAAAGTATACTACCCCGCTTTTCAAGTAGAAAGAGAAGACGGCACTATAGATGAGTTCTTCGAGAATGACTTAGACTTCATAAATGTGGACGATGTCGAATTTCTACACGAACGATTGAAAAATCGCATTAAAGGACATATGTCTCGCATGACTGCTTTGGGTGCCTTAGTTCGAAGTACGAATCGCCGATCGATCATTATGTGCCTCAGAGATTTCCAGATGGCGATTGAGAGTGCATTAGTCAAAGTGGGTCTGAAAGCTCTTGAACAAGATGTATTTTTGCTAAACCACTATCCGGCTTACAAAGTTTTGCTTCGAGGACAGCCAGGGGTTATCTTTTTGAATCAGAAAGGACATAAAAGATTTATGCGCTTTGAGGATCTTCCTTGTTACTCCGACGGCACTATCAGATTGGTTCGAGCAGTGCTTACTCAGAAAGTTCAAGACTTTGACGCTCAACCAAATCCAGAACTTAGATGCTCGCCACGGGAGATACAGGATACACTCAGCGGCATTGAATACCTGAACGAGAGGCTACATATAAGACAAGTAACCAGACGCTTCGACGTCATACTTGGTCTTCGAGAATCTACCGACCATGCCCGAGTTCCAGGACCTCCTAAGTGATCGAAAAGGGGGAGATTGTTAGATTTATTATTTCGATCCTAGGAGTTGTTTTGTAATATTTATTATCATTGTAATTTGTCTTGTATTTATTTCTATGTATTTCATGTTTAAGTAATAGTGTAGGGGCCAAAGTTGCCAAGTCTTGTAAGTTAATTAAAGGAGCCTATAAAGGCTCCTAGGGTTACTTTATGAAACACACGGTTGACCATTTTGAATATTCAATTCAGCTGCCACTGTTGAAGTTCTCTCATATTCATATTGTCTTCTTCTTTATCACAACACATTTATTGAGCTTGTTTCTTCATGTGTTTGATGAGAAAATCATTGAGGTGCTGAATATATACGAGATTTCATTATAACATGACTAATTAATTAACGAGAAAAAATAAAGTCAACATTTAATGTAATTATAGTTAAGGTGTTAAATTTGGAAAAAAAAGGTGAAAAATAAATTTTTCTTGTATTGTAGAAGTGACATATGACATGAATTGTTTTGTTTTATTATAGTATATAGGTTAATCAACCCATGCATTACATGGGTTGATTTAGAAAATACATATATTTTTATATTTTAATAAATTATTAAAAAATTTATATATAATTAAAATAAAAAGAAATTGAAAGGCAGCTAAATTAAATATAAAAAAATACTTAGTTGTTTGATATTAAATAAAAAAAATATTATTATATTGTATTATTAAAAACAGATATTATGTGTTTGCAAAAAATGTTTCTTTTAATTTTATTAACTTCAAATATGAAATTTCAATGTAAGAAACAAAAAACTTATGTGATGTACATATATTTTGAAAATGATCAAATATAAAAAATAAAATATTTTAAAATCAACAATCAAAATTTATCATATTCACAATTGAAGTTTTATCAATTAAATTTTAAATCTTGTTAGCAAAATAATTAACAAAATTTTTTAACTTTATTTACTACACTTCTACATTTAAATCAAAATTTTACATTTGAATTTAACAATGATCATTAAGTATATAATGACACATATTTATTTTAGGTAAATATTAATTGAATATTAGTTCATTAATGAAAAAATTAAAATCAAAATTTAATGTAATTAAGTTAAGGTAGTAAATTTGGAAAATGAATTAACAAAATGACATAAGTATAATTATTGATTTTAATTAAGGGTATAAGAGACATTTCATAAATAATTATGAGTTGTCATTAATCTGGACCATTGAATTCTTTCCATCAATGGTCCAGAAACTCCAAGTGGTTTTCTTATTATATATAGTATAGATAGCGTCTAACACAACCCTTTTAGTAACCATCTTATAGCTATTGGATCAAGTCGATCTCGTGACTGATGCAACATATCATATGTATTTAATGAAGGGTAGTTTAGGAAAAGAAATATCTAGTTTAACTAATTTTAATTTTATATTAATTGTATATTGCATCAAATATATAAATAATAAATGTTAAATAAAATTAATTACTACACTTTCAAATTTAACAAAAATAATACAAATTCAAATAAAATCATGAAGTTTATGTGCATCGTTGTTGTTCATCCTTCGTGTTCATCATCTTCATATTCATTATTCGTGATGCATCAAATGTGTTTATCTAAAACCTATCCAAAAACATTAATCTAATGTGATGCTACAACATCCAAAAAACTTAAACTAACGTGATACAACGACAACTTATTCATCCAAAAACCTTCGAACATTTAAACCTTCAACGTGTATCACAATGTATCATTCATTCAAACATGAATCGTGTAACATCCAGAGACTAGCATCAGGTACGTGTAATTTATTTATTGGCCTTGGGAGTGATCCTAACGAGTTGAAGAAATTTATATGGTTAATTACACGTGACTTGGTGAAGTAGATAGCTATTATGTATAAATTTAATCGGTTGAGATATAAAAACCGGTTTAGTAGTAATTAGGGGTTTGGGGATGTTTTATTGTACTAATTAACATTCTAAACCCGAAGTGTTAATATGTGGATTAATTGAGTTAACGGGCGTTTATCTAGTGAATATTGTGTACTGTACCCGTTTTAATTGGGTTTTGGACCCAAACGGTAGATATAGTCGGTGGTTTACTTCCTTTCCTTCATTCTTGCCAACACTCAAGTGTGTGAATGTGTGTTTTCCCAGCTGAACATTAGAGAAAGGATAAAGAGGAGATTAACAACTACTACAACTAGGGATTTAACCGCATCGTCGTCCCCTTCGTTTCAAGGAGGGAAGCGTTAATCAAGGTTGGTACTCGTTGCCAAATTGGGTTATGTTATAATAAATAGTTATAAGCTTCTGGGAAGGGGTTTGTACCCTGTGATGTTTATGAGATCGAAGTTTGGAGGAGAAACCTCCATGGTTGAGTTAAAAACAGAGACTTCTCTGTTCTGTTCGTCGTCGCATCGCGACCGCGCTCCCCTGGTCCTGATCGCGATCAGAGTGAGTCAGCTGAGGTTGGTCGCTGGTAGTGGAACGCGATCGAGATGATGATCGCGGGTCGGGTGAGCACGGTCGCGCTCGGATGAACTCGGCCACGATGGGAGGGACCGCGGTGACTGTCCGCGATGAGAGGGACCGCGACCGCGATTCCGGCCGTGCTCCTGACCGCGTTCATGGGGTTTGACCTGCTGACTTGTGTTGAGCTAGTGGGTCTGGTAGCATAGTTGTTTTTGAGTTCGTTAGCTAGTCTTTATATTGTAGTTGTGTTTATTGTTCCAAATACAAATTTCCCAAAACAAATCAGAGTTTTTATGCGCTTAAAACGCCCATGGATCTAATAATCTATACATAAATATGACCTTGATTATATCTAACCAAAACACAAGGTTCAATGCCACCTATTACATCATTTGATGACCACAAGTTCATCTTAATCAATGGAATTAAGTACATCAACCTTCATCAAGCTTAAATAGTCATAAGACAAGATGAATCATATCATAAGGGTGATCTAACCATTCCTAAAATAGAATGCATATAAATGTACCAAAAAGGGCTAACCTGCTCGAAACTCCTACTTCAGATTTCACTAGTGTCTATCTTCTCTACAAATTGGGTATGTTGAATCACTAAGATTTAATAATTCAGTAGTTTCAACTTATAATTTTAATTTTTACAAATTTTAATTGATTCTAATCTGATGTTAAATTCTTAAATTTGAAAAGTTCAATATTATTTGGAATTTAACAAGATCTGGAATGTCATGTGTAGGGGGAGCAGAAAATGAATTTATCTAATTTTGAGTAAATCTGATAAAATTTATCTGTTATTGTGTAGGGGGAGCTCAGCTGAGAAATATGCTAGACATTTGAGGGGGAGCAACATTCAGAATTTAAAGGGGGAGCATTTTAATTTTTTTATTTTATTTTTTTATTTTCGAATTTTTTTTTGATTAATTTTTATGGGTGTTAAGTCTTGGTTTTGTGTATTTTCAATTTTTGTTACTTTTGTTTAAATCTGTTTTCAAGTTTTTTGATCAGAATTTTTTTTTGTTTGTTTTGTTTTATTTTTTTGTTGTGTTTGTTTTTTTGTTTGTCTAGTTACAATTTTTTGTTGAAAAGATGATTTGGGTTTAAATAATTGGGTTAATAAAAGTGGGTTTTGGAAAGATGGGCTGGTTAATGTTTTAAAACATGGGCCGGTTAATCCATTCTACAAATTTGAAATTTTCAATTTCAAATTCACCTTTTCGGATACTAGCCTATTCATCATCTTCTCCAAAACTTTCTTCACCTTTTAAAAAACCGAAAACCCACACATATCTTCGAAAGATTCAAGAAAGAATTTCTATTATATTGTGAGTAAAATAAATTGTTTCTTTCATTTTTACATCGTTTATTTGAATAGTAGCATGTATGTGTCTGTTACGGGTTCATGTTCGTATTTTTGGTGTATTTTGAGTGTTAATGGTGTTCATAATTTTTGTTCATAAAACTCAAATTAATTGTGTGGTTTGGTTCGATTTGTCAAAGTGAACATGAATTTAAAATTTCATGGTTCAAATCAAACCACACAAACAGAAATTTGGATTTTAATGTCAAAAAGCTTCGAGTTAAAGGTTTTTCTTAAATTTGCATTTTTAACAACTTAAATGTTGTTTTTAATCAAAGTTCAGTAAAACAAAAGTGTTTAAAATTCATTTTCGAAAGGGATACAAGTTTTAAATCACTGAAAAACTACCTGGAATTAATTTTTGAATATTCAGTGTATAGAAGACTTGGAAATAAATACATAAGGAATTTCTCGATTAAAGGCTTCAATCGAGAAACTTCTAGTTTCATTCGAGTTGACTACAATGATACTCGAGAAAGACCAAGAGACATTCGAGTTGAGTAAAATGCTACTCGAGAAAGATCAAGAGTCAATCGAGTTCAAGTCTTGATAGACTTATGGTTCATTCGAGTTGGCCTCATGCTATATTCGAGGAAATTCCTTATTCATTCGAGTTGGACTAATTGAACAATAGAGAACAATTAAGACTTAATCGAGAATCCTCATGTTCTATTCGAGTTCAATTCATGAGTCATTCGAGTTGTTTCAAGACTTATTCGAGAATTACCATGTTCTATTCGAGATATACTATATTTCATTCGAGTTGGTACATAGAATAAGCCGAGTTGGGTCAAGTGTCATTCGAGAAGTTTTCATATATCATCCAAGATTTAACAAGAGTTATTCGAGATGGCTGTAGTTTCATTCGAGTTTAAATGACAATTTTTCCTAAGTGTTGGATATTTTTTTTAATGTTTTAAGATAAATGTCACATTTTTTCAAGAAATTGTTTTAAATTTGTGTTTTTCTAACATTGGTCTCTAAACGATTGACTCTGGAATCCTATCAATAATTTTTTTTATTGTCTGGAATCCCGATGCCTAAAACAGAAAATCACAAAATTTTATAATTTTTGACGAAATGTTATATTTTTCTACCATTGAATGATTTCATTTGTTTACCTGTCTTGTCAAACAAGATTCTTACTTGTTTACAGGTTTCAAATGGCATCTCCAAATCATTCCCAAAATTCCAATTCATCAGATTCCCATTCATCCTCTAATCATACACTTGTATCAACACCCGTTTTTTCAACCTCCGTTGCTCGACCCTCACCTTCAACCATCATCCCGGATAACCAACTTGTCAAACCCAAACATTGCCTACCCTTCAAAGACAACAATCATCGTTTGGATACAAAGGTTATCAAAGTCAGTCACCCTATCATCGTAGATATTCTCAAAGGTCTCCTTTGGGATATCTTATTGGCATACAGTCAAATTTGTTCCTGCTGATGAAAACCATCACTTTAAAGTAACCATTGACCAATTTAAATCCAAAATTACCCATTGCCAGACTTCGTCACAAATTGTTTCTTTCGAGACGAATAGACACAGTTAACTTTCCTGAGTTAGCTTGAAGATTTTGTGTCTGATGAGGAGCTGGTTCATGATTTGATATGCTTGGGTTACTCAAAGCCACTTCCAAAAAGCTCCAAATTTCATCAAAATGGATTAAATGGTGAATGGTACACATTATTTGGGATCATCAATAGATGTATGACATCTAAGCATACAAGCATAGACAGATGTAGCATTCACTGTCTACGAATCTTTCATGGAATTGCTTTTAATAAGCATTATGACTATGCTTAGTGTATCTGGGAGGATCTAAAGGAGATAGTACTGGCTAAAACAACAAATAGAGCAAGGAAGTTCGTTCCACTTCAGCGGTTTATACAGATTCTTATCCGAGGGATCTTAAGGGCAAATGAAAATATTTCTAAAAGATCTAACTCTAACCGATGCCCAGACTATGTCATGATGAGTTTGCATGAAGTGCCGGATTCTCCTAATGCGAATATCATGCCGATTCCAGAATCCTTGTTGAAGTATGCAGATCCTGAGAGTGAAATGTGAAGTTATATAGGATAGATCATGCTCCAATAGAGACCCAAGAACCGGGTTCTCTTACCCAAGGAGTGATAGGACGAGAGGAACCTCAGCACGGGGCTGAAGTTCAGGGAAGCCTGCAAGTGAGCGAGGGAGTTGAAGTTGTAAGGGGTGGTGAGGAAGAGGCTGAGAAATCTAATTCTGAGAGGACATTGTCGGATATTCAAGAAGGTGAAGATGAAGGAAATGATGATGATGATGATGGTGCTGATGATGATCATAATGAGGGAGGGATTGCTGTGATGGATATAGTGAGTATTGCACAGGAGAGTGTGAGGGATGCACCAAGCCTAGAAAGCCGGGATTTACCCACATTTGCTGTTAGCTCCCCTATGGGATTTAGCATTGAAGAGGTCAGTATCCCACTGACAAGTGCACACCCAACCATCCACTCAGTCTCCTCTCAACAGGAGACTGTTTCATTTGAGCACCGGGATGAACCACATATTCTATCCGAAAGTCATTTGGACTTGATGGATATTGAACTCAGTACACCTCTGCCCGAGTGTACGACTTTTATTCAATCACAGAGTATAGATCCTATACTGATTAGGACACTTGAGTCGACTTCATCAGTTGAAGTAAGTATGGCTGAACTTCGTGTTCCCACCGGAAGATCCTCAGCTACGGAAGAATTTGTTGCTCCGTCGCTTGAAGAGGGTGGAAGTCCAGTCAGAACGACCACTTTGCCATCTCTGAGTACTGGCCACACAGAAGTTCTTTTCACAAGTTCGACTGTTGTGACAACTGGAAGTCTAAGTGACCCAATGGTGAATCTATCCCCGTTTGTTACAGAATTTTCATTAAATCAAGCTTTGAATGCAGCTGTTGTAGGAGTGAATACTAATGTCTCTGCTCAGTTATCTAAAGTGATGGCACAGATGTCAAATATTCATAAGTTTCTGAAAGGTAAATCGGTGGCCGAAGAATCGATCAAGCAGTCTGAATCAAATCAGGCACTGGATGAGTTGAAGGAAGAGCTGAAAGAGTTTGTTTTTGAACAGTTTGATGAGATGAGGGAAAGGATGATAAGTCTGGAAAGTACGGTCATTACAGCTTTGGGAAATCTTTCTGAGTGGGTAGCAGCGGTTGAAGAAACGTGTAAGGCGCAAGCTTCCTCATCTAAAAGAAAGCATGATGAGCATGATGAGGTCTCCGATCATGCTCCTCATGAGGGGGAGAAGAGGAGAAAGCTTGATGAGCCTACACCCGGACTTTTAATGATAACATACCCTGAGAAGGAAGCAGAAGTAAAAGAGAAAGAAGCAGGGAGCTCAAAAGATCCTGCTGATGAACAAAGTGAGCTGGGATTGATTCTTTATGAAGATGTTCCAGTTCCTTTGAACATTCAGTCAGATATTTACAACTTTGAAGAATACAATGATTCTGAAGATGATGTTCAAGTGGTTAAGGAACATGAGTTAATGATTCAAGGCTTAGAAGAGGAAATAGAGGAATATGTTGAAATATCTGAGGATGATGATGTGATTACATTGACCGATGTTGACTTTCGAGGAGAAAGGATTGAACAAGAAGAGGAGTTAGTTCAGGATATATTGAAAGAGTCCTTATCGACACCGACGGTTGAAAAGCCTGAGGTTGTAATTCAAGTTAAGGAAGAAGTTGAAGAGTTTCCTGTAGAAAATGTTGTTATTCAGGAAAGAGTTGAGTTGAATGAGGTCGAGGTTATGGAAAGGTTCTTCAATGAATATGTGCTGGCAGATGAGTTGCAAAAGCAACACAGGCTCAGATTTGAATCTCAACAAGTAGTTCAATAAAGAAATCCAAGATATGCTTACATTGTTGAATAAAGATGAGATTCGCAAGAATAAAGTAAAGAAGTTTGAGCTTCCGACAAAACGATCAGTGGAGTTTATCAGGAAAAGGAACAAAATGCCATATATCGAAGACATTCTGGAGAAACGAATTTTTTGTAAGAAACAAGCTCCATGTTCTTTTCTTAAGTTGTTTAGGGTCTTGGAGCCGAACATGCCAAATCTAGTTAAGTATGCAAGTTTTCTGAGGAACAAGACACAAGAGGTTGATAAAGTAAAGAGTGAGTTCAGGATAGTTGATCTGGTTAAAATTGAAAAGGACAGATTCGTTAAGATTTTCTATCCGACATTCACTGTTACGAGAGCTGATGGAAATACCTATACGTTCACTGAAGATGATATGTTTAATATGCACCTAGTCGACATTGAAGATTTATTTGATGAATTGTGCAGAAATAAGAGAAATGAACACTGCAAATTTGCCTTAAAGACAATTTTCCACTTCATGCATACCAAACTGGTATTGATGTCAGTGCAAGATCTGCAGATAGGTGTTGAACGAGGGATGAGGAAGATTAACATGACAGCTCCACATAGAGATATAAAATTTGCTGGAGAGTTGAAAGAATTTCAAGTGATCATGGTAAAGCATCCAGCAGTAATGTACAAGGACATAAACAAGAAGCTTAGAGCAATGAGAAGTGTTGAGCTCAACAAATTTTCAGATGGTACACTAAATAAAGTGTTGAATGGTTTAAAGGGAAAGCTGGCGTCTGATAAAAAGAGAAAAACAAAGAGAGGAGCTTTGTCAGTTAATGATCGAAGACTCATGGTGGAATTTATTTCAAAGATTGAATGGAGGCTTTCTGATCGTAAAAGCATAAGAAGATTTGAGCAGAAGCTTGGATTGGCGATTTAAAGACTCTGTACATTCCATCAAAGGGGGAGATTGTTAGAATATATTAAATTTGATGGAATGTAATTTAAAGGGGTTATTGTGTAAATAGTTGATAGTTGTGTAGTTGTGTATAAATAGGAAGTTTGACTTTATAAATAGAGAGATCTGACAATTACTTTTGCACATCTAGATTTCAGGAAGATAGGGTTACTAACATTTTGTGTGAAGATCATCTCATTTGTAATTGACATTTTGACAATACAAACATTCGGTTCGTTGTGATTTCTATTATTATTCTTGATATTGAATGTTTATCTGATTGTTATAGAAACTGTAAATTCACAAAAACACGTATAAGACCCAAGTCGAACCAACCGAAGCTCAAAATTAATTTTGCAAATCAGTGGGTTGGTCACTCCATGACTAGAGGAGGGTCACGGCGTGACCATCTGTCCCCATCCCTGGTCTGCTCGTTTTTCTTGACTGCACATCACAATTCTTACCCCAAACTCCATTTTGAAACTTGTTCAACTTAAGCCCTTTTGCATAGACTTCAAATACACATTTTAAACACTTTTTAAACCCATTTTAACATCAATGAATCCTTCATTTGATTCCTACAAAGTCTAGGTTTAATAACCATTAACCCATTTGGGTTCATACAAGTTTCATCATCAACATCACAATGGAATCCTTCCATACACTTTCAAGAGTTGTAAATAACACTCATATACTTGAATGATTCATATTTAATGTACAAGTTTACTCTTTTCTTGGGTTGTCAACAACCTAGTTCTTCCATTGATGAATTCAAATCATGGTGAAGAAGATGATACATCAATAAGGAGAATGTTAGAGTTGAAATACTTACCACCAAGACTCTTTTCCTTCTTCAAGATTTCAGATTTTTGTTGAGCTTCTTCTTAGGGTGTGTTTGGTATGGATAAATTTGAAGGAGAGAAATGGAAATAGAAATAATTCTATTGTTTGTTTGGAAGTGAGAATTGCAACATGAGAAACCAAACAATTCCATTTCCCTATATTTGATTCTCTCTTAAATGGAGAGAAATGTAGAGAATTGTCAATTCTAATTCCCATTCTTTAAACCAATTCCATTTCTCTACAATTCCTATTCCATTTCTCGACATTTTTATTCTCTGTACCAAACGCACCCTTAGTCTCCAAGAGTGTTCCAAAAATCATGGGAGGAAGAAGGCATAAAAAGAGGATATGAATGCTCTAGACCAATCAAGGTCTTTCTATAATAAAATCTGATTTTTATTTTTAAAAATTGCAATTTAGTCCTCAAATTTCTTTCTCTCATTTAATTAGGCCACTAGAGTTTGATTAATACTAATTTATACCTATTTAGTCACAATTCCTATTCTTAATGATTGATGGCATTGAATCGTATGGTACAAGTCTCTAAAGCATGCTTATTAATTGCATTTCAATCCCTTGTTATTTATTTGGTAAGATAATAATTATTTAAATACTTACTTAGAAAATTTCGATAATATAAAACGGTACCTAATATGACGGATGTTACAATTCCTCCCCCGTTGAAAAGATTCCGCCCACGGAATCACTTCGAGGTAAACAACTCCAGATATTTAGCCATCATTTCGGTCTTTGTCTCCCATGTAAGATGTGCACCATGATGATGCTTCCATTTGACAAGAACCATCTCAATCTCTTTATTTCGGAGCTTCTTAACTTTCTCACCTTGAATTGACTCGGGCTCTTCTACATATCACAGCTTATTGTCAATTTGGACATCAGTCATTGGCACAGCCGAATCTGGTTCAACAAGGCATTTTCGTAGATAACCAACGTGAAATACATTACGAATCCCTGCTAACTCTTCACGCAACTTTAAACGGTAGGCTTGTGATCCGATTCTTTCAAGGATCTTGAAAGGTCCAATGTATCGAGGTTTCAGTTTTCCCCGTCTTCCAAAACGAAGTACTCCTTTCCACGGGGAAACTTTTACATCACATAATCATCAACTTTAAAGTCAATTGGCCTGTGCTTCTTATCTGAATAAACTTTCTGTCGATCTTGAGCTACTTTGAGTCGGTCTCGGATTAACTTGATCTTATCGTGGGTTAACTGAAGAATCTCGGGTCCGGACAAAGGCTTCTCTCCTGCTTCTTGCCAACAAGTCGGAGTCAAACCCTTCCGACCATACAAGGCTTCAAATGGAATCATCCCACTAGATGAATGGTAACTATTATTGTAGGTAAACTCAACCAACGGCAGGTGAGTATCCCAACAAACACCAAAATCAATAATACACGCCCGCAACAGATCTTCAAGAGTCTGAATGGTGCGCTCACTTTGACCATCGGTTTGGGGGTGATACACCGTACTCATTTTAATTCGAGTACCCAAGGGTTGCTGAAAGCTATCCCAAAAACGAGAAGTAAAGTGAGAATCATGATATGATACAATTGACTTAGGAATTCCATGGCGTGAAACGATCTCGTTGATATAGATTTGAGCTAACCGCTCCAGAGAACAAGTCTCTCGAATGGGTATGAAGTGAGCTGTCTTTGTGAGGCGATCGACTATTACCCGGATACTGTCATGCTGGCGCAAAGTCTTTGGCAACTTAGTAACAAAATCCATAGTAATATGATACCACTTCTATTCCGGAACCAGAAGTGGCTGCATACTACCATAGGGCTTTTGGTGCTTAGCTTTGACTTGCAGACATACCAGACATTTCTCCACATAACTTCCGTCATCACACTTCAATCCTGGCCACCGATACTCCGCTTTCAAGTCTCTGTACATTTTGGTACTACCGGGATGATATGAGTATCTGGAATTGTGCGCTTCTTGCAACAAAATCTCACGAAGCCCGCCTAACTTCGGAATCCAAATTCGCTCCTTATAAGTCTTCAACCCAAGAGAGTTATCGGCTAATAAAGACACTTGTCCTACAAGACGCTCGGCTTTGAGATTTTCAGCTTGTATTGGTGCTTCACCTTGCCATCTCTGTGTGTCATGAACGATCGACGGTCTGACCGACACATAATTGAGCACATAGTGAAGAGCTTCTTTTCGATCACTGTACATCTTCCAACTAAGGGCATCAGCCACTACATTGGCTTTACCGGGGTGGTATAGGATTTCACAGTCAAAATCATTAATCAACTCCATTGCTCGCTGCTGTCTCATATTTAGATTCGGTTGATCAAAGATATACTTTAAACTTTTGTGGTCAGCATATATTTGACAATGAGTGCCATACAAATAATGCCGCCACAACTTTAAAGAAAAAACCTGTGCAAAAACTCCAGGTCATGAACAGGATACTTCTTCTCAAAATCTTTAACTTGTCGCGAGGCATACGCGATGAACTTTTCCTCGCTGCATGAGCACACACCCAAGGCCTGAACTAGATGCATAGCTATAAACCACCAAGTCTTCATTGCCTTTAGGTAATGCAAGAATCAGGGCATTCACCAAACAATTCTTTAGTGTTTGGAAAGCTTTTTCTTACTCCTCAGCCCAAACAAAAGCATACTTCTTCTTAGTGAGAGAAGTGAGTGGCACCGCGATCTTAGAGAAATCGCGTATAAAACACCGATAATACCCGACCAATCCGAGAAAACTCCTTACCTCAGATGCATTCTTTGGTTGCTCCCAATATCGTATTGCCTCAACCTTGGCCGGATCAATAGATACTCCGCTTTCAGAAATAACATGCCCAAAAAATTGTACTTTCCGCAACCAAAAATCGCATTTGGAGAAATTGGCATACAACTGTTCTCTTCGAAGAGTCTCTAACATTTCACGCAAATGTGTAGCATGCTCGAATTCTAACTTTGAATAAATCAAGATATCATCTATAAACACGATGACCGACTTGTCTAACATAGGCCGACACACACGGTTCATAAGATCCATAAATGCGGCCGGTGCATTAGTATGTCCAAACGATATTACAAGAAATTCATAATGTCCGTACCGGGTCCGAAATGCTGTCTTCGGCACATCTTCTTCTCTTACTTTCAATTGATGGTAACCCGATCTCAGATCAATCTTGGAAAAGTAGGAAGCTCCTTGCAATTGATAAAAAAGATCATCTATGCGCGGCAGAGGATACTTGTTACGAATGGTCACCTTGTTAAGCTCCCGGTAATCAATACACATTCGTAGAGAACCGTCTTTCTTCTTGACAAATAAAACTGGCGCTCCCCACGGTGAAGAGGTTGGCCTAATAAAACCTTTGTCAAGTAATTCTTGCAGCTGAGTCCAATCTCCTTGATCTCTGATGGAGCTAATCGATAGGGAGCACGGGTTATGGGAGCCGCTCCAGGAACAAAATCAATTCCAAATTCAACTTGCCGATCTGGGGGAAGACCTGGCAATTCGTCCGGAAACACATCGGGGTACTCCCGGACAACTGGCACTTCGGATAACTGGGGCTGCTCATTCTTTGTGTCCACCACGACCATTAAATAACTAGGGCATCCCTTGCTAAGACAACGTCGGGCCTTAACAACTGATATGACATTCACACCTCCATGGCGTCTTTCACCGTATACAAACACATATTCACCTTCAGGAGTCATCAATTGAACTATTCGTTTATTACACAGAATAGTTGCTCCATGAGAAGCTAACCAATCCATCCCGAGAATCACATCAAACTCTCTCATTTCCATGGGAAGTAAATCAACGGAAAACTCATGATGATCTAATTTAAGCAAGCAATTTCGATATACAGTAGTTCATTAATGGATTTCCCATCGGCTATTTCAACATCAAAAGGAACAGATAACATAGAAGGCATGGTAGTAAGCTTGCTAGCAAACGACTCAGATACAAATGATAAACTAGCACCAAAATAAAAAATTACTTTAGTAGGAAAAGAGATTACTAAGATAGTACCCATGACGACATCTGGCACGTCCTTAGCTTCATCGGCAGTCAATTGGAAAGCTCGAGCCTTTGCTCGCGGTGGGTCATCTCTCTTT
Source organism: Centrapalus pauciflorus (assembly GCA_020465985.1). NCBI lineage: Eukaryota > Viridiplantae > Streptophyta > Magnoliopsida > Asterales > Asteraceae > Centrapalus > Centrapalus pauciflorus. The sequence goes on from JAANYP010006104.1 coordinate 166,029, forward strand.
GATTGGGATGAGATACCCCCGACATTGGGCTTCGACACTGATCCCTTGCTTTAATCGGATTTTGGATTCCTGCAGAGCTTTGATAAGTGACCCATAAGACCACATCGGAAACATGGATCATTCCTCTTCGGACAGTTTGGACGAAGGTGTCCAACTTCCCCATAGTAGTGACAGGTAGGACCTGCCAAATTACAAGGTTCAGAATGCATTTTGCCATAAGTGGAACATGTATTTCGCGATTCATATGATGAAGATCTGGCTTGAGATCATGATTGTGACTGGTTTTGTGGCATGGATTGAGATTGAGCAGGAATACGAAACTTAAAGGAATTCTAAGATGAACGATTAACATTCTGAGAAGTTTCATTCTTTTCTTTCTTAGGGGGTGGCAGATTAGGATCAATGCGAGATACTTTATACTCCCGAAGCAATGCAAACTCTACCGCTTTATCAAATGAAGGTACATCTCTATTCTTTACAAACTCGCGGATGTCCTTTCGAAGTCCCTCGACAAAGTAATAAGCCTTCTGTTTATCATCAGAAATCAACTCCCTTGCAAACTGGGATTTGGCATTATATTCCCTAACATACTCATCCACATTTCGAGTTCCTTGGTGCAATTATAGAAATTCCCTTTTCAGCTTCTGTACGGACACTTTGGGATAGAACCACTTGTTGAAGCGAGTTTTAAATTGTTCCCAAGTCATGGTCTCAATAAGATCAGCTCCAACGGTGTCAGTAATGTCATCCCACCATACTAATGCTGCGTCTTTGAACAGGCTTGATCCATACTTGACTTTGTTCTCGTCATTCACCTTAGTCACCCAAAACAATCTTTCAATATCCTTTATCCAATCGTGAGCTTTCTTGGGGTCAATACTTCCATGAAATTCAGGTGGCCTACATCCCATGAAATCCTTATACGAACAACCCTTCTTACTTGTCTAGGAAGAGGAGTCGTGTTTAGACTTTTTCTTGCCTTTCAATTGATCATTACCTCCTTCCTTTTCCATATTAATACTAAGTGTGGCTAGAATGATCTCCACGTGACTAGCCATCATAGCTTCTTGACGGCGAGTATGCTTCTCTAACATCTCTGTCATTCTTCCCAGTAAACGTAATTCTCTAGCATTGAACTCTTCATTGTCAGAGGATTCTTCATGGTCATCATTTTCGGGTACTCGACCAATCTCTTGGTCGTATTCCCAATTAGGGTCGTTCTCCATCTAGCAAAATAGATATTAAGATAAATGGGTTAAGAGTTTAGAATTTTCCTATTTTCTACCCATCCTAGGCAAGACCAATCCTTACTTATTACTATTAATAATAGCTTAGGCGTTTAGGTCAATATCATTACCTAGTTTAAGGCTAAGTACCTCAAAGATACTCAACTCACTTAAACCATGGGCTCTGATACCAAACTCGTAACACCATAACTCTCATTAACAATAATAGCAGAAATATTCAATATTTCTACCGAAAATTCGGCATGACCTATTCGTAAAATCAATAATCCAACCTGTATTTCCGGATTCAAAAATAACTACAAAATACATTTCTAATTCATCAAATTCCAAATATAATTTTCCTAAAACAAATCAGAGTTTTTATGCGCTTAAAATGCCCATGGATCTAATAATTTATACATAAATATGACCTTGATTATATCTAACCAAAACACAAGTTTCAATGCCACCTATTACATCATTCGATGACCACAAGTTCATCTTAATCAATGGAACTAAGTACATCAACCTTCATCAAGCTTAAATAGTCATAAGACAAGATGAATCATATCCTAAGGGTGATCTACCCATTCCCAAAATAGAATGCATGTAAATGTACCTAAAAGGGCTAACCTGCTCGAAACTCGTACTTCAAGTTTCACTAGTGTCTATCTCCTCCTTCCCTTTGCCTTCTCTACCTGAAAGGTGTAAATCAACGAAATGGTAATGCAATAATGCTTAGTGAATGACTAGCTGAATAATGTACCACATTCAATAGCTAACCGGATTAATAAACCTGAAAGGCATGAATCATCACAATAAAACATTATTATATAAGAGATATCAATGGAAATGAGACATATCAAGAGGGAAACTCTTGATAATGTCACGAAAATACTACACACTATTAGTACATCCAGTGAGTGTGTAGTACCAAAAATCATCGGGCCCGCAGTACCCGGCATCGTACTCCCGCCAACAATGAAGTACGACATCATACTCCGAGGTCATCAGTAGTATGGCTATAATGTACATTACACACAGTAATGTACTATGTAATAAACCATGTAATAAACATGTACATGTTAAGATTAACCACATAATTCAATTAAGGTAAATGGATAAGCATAACCATCACAAATAAGTAAGGTAAGGCATAAGCATGAGGCAATTAGCATGGTAATAAGAAACGAGCAATTAACATCATGTATGTGGTACACATATATCACTAGTACTCACAATCAAGGCATAAAAGATCCCATTAATATCAAACCCACTCAATATATAGGAATAGAGTTAGCACAAGTCTCGCCACAAACTCCAAGAGTCGCCAAAATTTGGTACAACACACCTAGACACATCACGAGAACACCAAACATGTTAAAAGCCAAGAACAACTCTTAAACTAAGCTTACATATACTTTAATGAACTTATAAATATGGTTCAAAGCTCATTATTAGAAATTAGAATATCCCTTAACCATTGTTTTAAGTCTAAAGTGATCAATTTTCATGTTTTAGTTTGCAATTGGTAATTCTAAGGCCTAAGCAATACCTTACAACACTTAAGTTGCATATATGCACATTTTCGGTTCCTTCAAGGAAGTTTCATACATCATTTGAAAGACTTATAAGTTCCCTAATCCTATTTTGACTTTACAATACTCTAAACCCTTAATTTAGAAGTGCAAAACACGTATAAGACCCAAGCCGAACCAACCAAAGCTCAAAATTAAATTTTGCAAATCAGTGGGTTGGTCACGCCATGACTAGGGGAGGGTAACGACATGACCATTATTCCCCAGCCCTGGTCTGCTCGTTTTTTTTTACTGCACATCACAATTCTTGCCCCAAACTCCATTTTGCAACTTGTTCAACTTAAGCCCTTTTGCATAGACTTCAAATACACATTATAAACACTTTTTAAATCCATTTTAACATCAATGAATCCTTCATTTGATTCCTACAAAGTCTAGGTTTAATCACCATTAACCCATTTGGGTTCATACAAGTTTCATCATCAACATCACAATGGAATCCTTCGATACACTTACAAGAGTTGTAAACAACACTTGTGTACTTGAATGATTCATATTTAATGTTCAAGTTTACTCTTTTCTTGGGTTGTCAAAAACCTAGTTCTTCCATTGATGAATTTAAATCATAGTGAAGAAGATGATACATCAAGAAGGAGAATGTTATAGTTGAAACACTTACCACTAAGACTCTTTTCCTTCTCCAAGATTTCAGATTTTTGTTGAGCTTCTTCTTAGCCTCCAAGAGAGTTCCAAAAATCGTGGGAGGAAGAAGGTATAAAAAGAGGATATGAATGCTCTAGACCAATCAAGGTGTTTTTATTTTTAAAAATTGCAATTTAGTCCTCAGATTTCTTTCTCTCATTTAATTAGGCCACTAGAGTTTGATTTATACTAATTTATACATATTTAGTCACAATTCCTATTATAAATGATTGATGGCATTGAATCGTATAGTACAAGTCTCTAAAGCATGCTTATTAATTGCATTTCAATCCCTTGTTATTCATTTGGTAAGATAATAATTATTTAAATACTTAGAAAATTTCGATAATATAAAATGGTACCTAATATGATGGATGTTACATGTTTAAATGTGCATCGCAGGTGCGAGGACAGAGGCTAGGGATACTGCGGGCACTAGTAGAGACCCGCCACGAGGACAGTAGCTAGTGACTACTTTAGTAAGTAGTCTTGATGTTTTGTGGTTTGGCTTATCAGCCAGTGATACTTTGGATGACTGTAACCAATAACCTTAATATGGTTGACTGACTTACTGATGAGAGTTGGTTCCCGTCTCGTTGATACCTTCTGCGTGACGTGAACATTTAATAGTTAAATAGTTTTTTTACCCTCGATGATGATGTTTATATTGGATGACGTGGACTATAAGTGCTACGTGGTATTAGTAGTAAAAGTATGGTGTTACAGCTTGCTACGCTCCCGGGATAGTCCGCATAGCCCACTCCACAAAGTAGCGGCTAAGTCAGGACCTTTGGGTTGGAAATGACCCAACAGGCCTTTACTCTGCGTACAACAATTATACGCGTAATCCTCGTACTCTGCTCTGTGCTAACGAGTGTCAACACATATAAAAAGGGATTCGCACTGGACCCGGATAGTAAACAACAAAGTAAGTAACTTCACTAGCTTCCCGCTGACCGTTGTTTTAAATGTGGATCTCAGGTTCGAGGACAGAGGCTAGGGATACAACGGGCACTAGTCGAGACCCGCCACGTGGATTGTAGTTAGTGACTACTTTAGTAAGTAGTCTCTGTATTTTGTGGATTGGGCGTACTCGGCACTGATGTTGGGATGACTTTAACGTATAACCGCGTTTTGGTTGACACATTTTACTAACGGGGGTTGGATCCTGTTTCATGGTTACCTTATGCTTGACATTGATGTTTAGTAGTTAAATAGCTGTTTACCCTTGTTGATGATGTTTATATTAGGTGACGTGGACTATAAGTCTTACGTGGTATTAGTAGTAAAAGTAGGGTGTTACAAATCGTTTATCGTTTCTTCAAATATTCATACCTTCAAATATGCATCTCATTATCGTGTATCATCATTCAAACTTTCATCGTTCATTTAAAAATGTGGTGGTTGTTGGCGGTGGTGTGTCGAACGAGAGAGGGTGATGGTCGGTGGGGAGGACGATGATGCAGCGGTTGAGAGAGGGAGACGACGGTAGTGCGATGATGCAACGACGGTGGTGCAGCGATGGTGCAACGACAGTGGTCCGCTGGCCGATGGTGGTGATCATCGAGAGAGAGGAGAGGGGGAGATGGAGGGAGGGAGGGAGAGAAAGGGGGAGGAATATGTGGAAGGTATCAAGGTAGTTAATGTGGTGATTTATCTTCCATATTTAACTCCTAATGATCTTTTAAATATTTTTAAATATTAAATTAATTATTCAATAACTACCTTTAATGCACCCTTGGTATAGTTACGGTGCATAAAAGTTCCTAGAGATTCCTCGATGCATAAAAGTTCTCAAATAGACCTATATATATATATATATATATATATATATATATATATATATATATATATATATATATATATATATATATATATATATATATATATATATATATATATATATATATATATATATATGGTCAGGTTGAAAAAAATATCTCTCGAAATCAAGCGCACCCGAAGGTACCAACCTGAAAAAAATTTAATTTTTTTCTCATAACCATGTTTAAATTAATGTTATACGCATGATATATGAAATTCACATAGATTCACACTTTCTGTATCCCTAAAAACTATGTGAATGTTTAATGCATATTTATGTGAATGATCATCCAAGTGAATGATCGTTCACACCATTCACAAGATTTATGATGTTCATTTTTAAAAAATCTTATAATGTTGTCTTATACATGTCTATTCAAAAAAAATATATGTGAATGATCATTCATATTAGGGTATGCTGGAATCTCATAGGTACACTGATAAACCCGAATATATATATATATATATATATATATATATATATATATATATATATATATATATATATATATATATATATTCAAGTGATTACTATATATTATGCGGCTAACCAGATCGTACAACTCGTAAAAATAATTTTTTTTAAAATTTATTTTCATAAACATTAATTAACATTACAAAAATGATATATATAAATTCATGTACATTCACACATTCTAAGTGTCTGAAATCATGGATCATATAAATGCACGTTCAAATATATGTAAATTTATGTAACTGTACGTTCACATTATTTTAAGGAGTTAAAAGATGTAAATATATGTAAAATTTACATATCATCTGAAACACCCATTTCAACATAATAGAATATTTAACTGAACTAAATTATGTTAACCAAGATTAACATAGAAATTAAGCCCAAGTCATAAGCTAATAGGAATCAAAGAAATATTGAGCATGACGCGTTTGCAGATTTCCAAATCCCTGATTTAGTTTGTATTTACAAAGCTTAAGCATTTTAAGTATATTTAAAAGAAAACTTGGAATTGAATACATCAACTATCATCAATTTTTGGAAACAAAATTACAACTGATGAATATGTAGGTGATCTACCCAATTCCCCAAAACGAGTATGCTTCAAGCTTTACCAAAATAGACTTCAATCCAGGCAACTAAGCCTTGGAACCTGAGTCGACAACTTCTTTGCCTTTACTACTACCTCCACTTGGGATATATGAAGTATAAACTGGTAAGCAAATAAAATTTGCTATGTGAGTTACTAGATCGATATGAGATGTATAACATAAAACATGCAACACCAATGATAATGAAGTATATAATACATGTGCAATATCTTAACCAAAATTATGTGGGAATAGAAATCACTCCAACAGGTCACGAGGCAGACTTGAGAACTTGCGCTTTGTCAGCCTGGGGATACCAAGACTAGGCAACCATAAAACTAACCGGCATGGCGACACCCGAAGTCCGACCACCTATGCCATAAGCTTTTCCGGTGCATGTATTTTATACGCACAAACACACATTAGGGCATTTAAATATAAATAATAATATGGACGTCCAATGAGGCCAAATGATCAAACATAGGCTCAACAATAGGGTTTAATCAAGTTTATAATGATAAGTGTCAAATGATTCATGCTGTCGGGATGTATCTGACAACTTAGTCACGAAATCTATGGTAATATGGTACCACTTCCATTATGGAATTGAAAGCGGCTATATACTACCATATGGCTTTTGGTGTTCAACATTAACTTGCAAACACACCAAACACTTCTCGCCTTAGGCCCCTACATCACGTTTCATTCCGAGCACCAATACAATCTCTTTAGTTCACGATACATCTTAAAACTCCTTGGGTGATAAGAATACATGGTGTTGTGAGCTTCCTTCAATATCACATCACGGAAACCACCATGTTTAGGAATCCATATACGGTCATTGAATACTTTCAACTGTGACACCCTTGTCACAATAACCAGAACACATCACCTAGGATTAAACATGTGGTTCCATCAGCCCTTATATCATGAACCGTTAATTGCATTTCTTTGTAAGCGTGAATATATTGTGGATAGATCTATCGGGAGTCATGTCCCCCATTCGGGTTAGTTCGGGTCGGCTAACAGCGAGTGCATATATATTTAACACACGGCATTACGTATGGGAATACTGCACATGGCAAACTCATTTTAATTAAGCTTCGGTTGCATGATGGTTTATATGTAATACATAACATGGAATTTATGATTTTATAAATTCAATCTCTATTATTGTTGTTCATACAAGTCAGATTTACATGTAAACCTATGAGCTCACCAACAATTTTGTTGACGTATTTTAGCGTGTATTTTCAGGAAATTAAGGCAAGTCCATCACATCGGTAGTATTTTCAAGCTTCCGCATTTAAGGAGTCGCACTCAGTTTCAAACCGACGGAGATTTACTTGCATTATTTTGGACAATTTAATTATGTATTTAAATCTCTGTATCTTGCGAACTACTCTTTATCATTTTCGGGTTATGTAAAACATTTATATCTTTTAAAGTTATACCGATGTATTTTTGAAAACGTCCATATAGTAGTCGTTCATTTTGATTATGGTTACGCTTCCGCGACGTCGCGCTTCGTTGCCAACCGGGGTAACGGGGTGTGACAGATTGGTATCAAAGCCATAGTTATAGTGAACTAGGTTGCATTAGTACCCTAGACTATAACTGCACTTAAGTTTTACTGGTTTTAAAAAATTTTTTGTAACTAACTAAAAGACTATGAATGGACCTTGATAGCAGAAAACATGTCCCACCCAGAGACCATCATCTTGTCAGATTCAGAGGATGAGTACACCCCTACGAGCCCCGCAGTCACTGAGGTTTTCACTGAAGGAGAACCATCTGAAGAAGACCCCTCCGAAGAACCAATGGAGGAGTCAGAAGAGGAACCGATGGAAGAAGATGACGACAGAGAGGATCCACCGCCCCCAGCGGTCCCCGCCCGCATTCCATACCACCCGGCAGAGCCATCATTTAAGCCATAACGGCCTTACCCAAACGACCCTAAAATGTTGTATACACCCCGAAAGCGGGTGATCACGCCGAGACGGGAGTCTATTCCCATCTCGACTCCCCAACCCAATCCCCACCACCACACCGACGTGTAGACGCCCGACGATGGGGCTGGACACCTGAAACCCTCCGTGAATGGAGGCAAGAGGAAGGAATCCCTTCCCACTTTGAGATTGGAGGACCATCCTCCGCACCTATTCCGTCACTCACTCAAGAACCCGCCGAACAGACCATACCACTCTTGGTAGCACGATCTTCCAGGCATGATCTCCAACTTCGGTTGCTTAACCAAGACATCGGTGAAATGATCGCTCGTTTAGAGCGGGAGGAGTTACAAAACTCCAACATATACTGGGCCAACCAGCACGCCCTCGCCATTCAGCAGGACAGACTAAATGAGCTTCGACAACGATTAGCCGAGAGCGAGGCCCGCAATGAGGAGCTGGCACAGCGCCTCAATGCTTTAGAAAAGAGAGAGACCCCTGATCACTCCCGCACCTAGTACCCCCCTCCTCTATCTTTGTAATATTAGAAAATTATTATGTAATAGTGTAGGACTAAAATTTTCGGGTAATAACCCGCCCCAATGTAAGAAAATTATGAATGATTAATAAAAATTGCAAGTTATTTATGAAATTGTGTTTGATGATTATAGTGTTGTGCCTTAAGAAAAATTTACATCTTTAAGATTCAACTTCTTACACTATGTTATTTTCTTTAAACTTTAAGATAATGCCGCCGAGACGAGTTATGAACGCTGCAGAAATTGAGGAACTAGTTGCACAAAGAGTGGCTGCTGCTATAGCCACTTATGAGACCAATAGAAACAGTTCAGCTAATGGAGATGGTGGTGCTAGCCGCACCACGGGAGGAACTGAAACCCACCCAAAGGGTTGTGGAATTAAGGGATTTTTGAGCTGCAAGCCCCGATACTTCAATGGAACTGAAGGAGCCGTTGGATTAGTACGGTGGTTCGAAAAGTTGGAGTCTGTTTTCCGTGTTAGCGGATGCATTGAAGGAGAAAAGGTGAAGTTCGCCACCCACACCCTGCAAGACAGCGCCTTGACATGGTGGAAGTCGTATACCCAGTCTGTGGGGATTGATGTAGCTTACCAACTCGCCTGGACCGAGTTAAAGCAGATGATGATCGATGAGTATTGCCCGAGGAACGAGCTACAGAAAATGGAGTCAGAGTTTTGGAATCTGGCTATGAAGGGAACGGATATAGCTGGGTACACCAACCGATTCCACAAACTAAGTATTCTGTGCCCTCAGATGGTGACCCCTGAGTACAAGAAAATCGAGCGTTACATTTGGGGACTCGCTCCTCTAATTCAAGGTAATGTCACTGCCTCCAACCCATCCACCATACAGGATGCCATCAGGATGGCCAACAATCTAATGGATCAAGTGTCCCGGAGAAATGAAGCCAAAGCCTGGGAGAACAAGAGGAAATGGGAGGACAAGTCCGGTAGGAATACGGGCTCGCAATCCAAGAAGCCCGAGACCATCAAGGCTTATGTAGCAGGAACTGAGTCAAGGAAGGGCTACACAGGTACCAAGCCTTTCTGCACCCAATGCACCTTTCATCACAACAAGGGTCCCTGCCCAACCCCTTGTGGAAAATGCAAACGTATTGGCCATGTGGCCAAAGACTTTAAATTTGGAACCCCGGGTGTCAATGGCGGCAATCAGAAAGGCTGCTATGAATGTGGAGCTGCTGGGCACTTCAAGAGTGAGTGTCCGAAGTTGAGAAATGGTGGAGGAGCTCAGGGGAGAGCTTTTGTGTTAGGAGCAGGTGACGCTCGTCAGGATCCCCATGTGGTATCAGGTACGTTTCTTTTAAATGACATTTACGCTTACGTACTTTTTGATACTGGGGCTGATAGGAGCTTTATATCTGATAAGTTTAGTAAGCAATTGAATTCCACTCCTTTTCCCTTAGACAACTCTTATACTATAGAACTGGCTGACGGCAAAATAATAGACGCAAGTAGTATTATTAAGGAATGCACACTGAAGCTGGCAGATCATCCCTTTAAGATAGACTTGATGCCTATAGAACTCAGAAGTTTTGATGTAGTAATTGATATGGATTGGTTGTCACACAACCAGGCCGAGATTTTGTGCGGTAAGAAAGTGGTACGGATACCACTCCACAAGAAGAAGGTCCTAACAGTCCAAGGGGAAAGAAAGAACCGACAGCTGAATGTCATATCCGGCCTAAGAACATTAAAGTGCCTTAGGAAAGGTTGCCATGCAGTACTGGTACAAATTGCAGAAAAAGAGTTGGAGAAGAAGCGACTCGAGGATATTCCAGTGGTTTGTGACTATCCGAAGGTCTTCCCGGAAGATTTGCCTGGACTTCCGCCAACTAGGCAAGTAGAGTTTCAAATCGATTTGGTGCCGGGAGCTGCACCGGTCGCAAGAGCCCCATATAGACTCGCTCCTTCTGAAATGCAAGAGCTATCCAATCAATTACAAGAGTTGATGGATAAAGGATTCATTCGACCAAGTTCCTCACCTTGGGGAGCTCCGGTCTTGTTCGTTAAAAAGAAATACGGATCCTTCAGAATGTGCATAGACTACCGAGAACTAAACAAGTTAACAGTAAAGAACCGCTACCCCCTTCCCAGAATTGACGACCTGTTTGACCAACTACAGGGATCTAGCTTCTACTCTAAGATTGATCTGCGATCCGGTTATCATCAAGTAAAGGTTCGAGAAAAAGACATTCCCAAAACAGCATTCAGAACTCGTTATGGACATTACGAATTTCAGGTAATGTCATTCGGTTTGACCAACGCACCAGCCGTATTCATGGACCTCATGAATCGAGTGTGTAAACCGTACCTGGACAAATTTGTAATAGTGTTCATAGACGATATCCTTATCTATTCCAGAAATAAGGAGGAGCACGAACAACATCTCAAGCCGATCATGGAGTTGTTAGAGAAGGAACAGTTATACGCCAAATTTCAAAATGTGAATTTTGGTTGCGAGAAGTTAAATTCCTTGGACATGTGATCAACAGCCAGGGAATTCAAGTTGATCCATCAAAAATCGAGGCCATAAAGGACTGGGCGATTCCTAGAACTCCCACAGAAATCCACCAATTTCTAGGACTTGCCGGTAATTATAGGCGATTTATTGAAAACTTCTCAAAGGTAGCAAGTTCCCTAACAGAGTTGACTCGGAAGGATGTAAAATATATCTGGGGTGAAGAGCAAGAAAAGGCGTTTCAGCAGTTAAAGCAAAGATTGTGTAGTGCACCAATTCTGTCCTTACCTGAAGGGACTGAAAATTTTGTAGTCTACTGTGATGCCTCACACAATGGATTAGGTTGTGTGCTCATGCAAAGGGATAAAGTCATTGCTTACGCATCACGGCAGCTCAAAATTAACGAGGTGAACTATACGACTCATGACTTGGAGCTTGGAGCAGTGGTGTTTGCTCTCAAAATATGGAGGCACTACCTGTACGGAACTAAGTGCACGGTGTTCACAGACCATAAAAGCCTTCAGCATATCCTGAATCAGAGATAGTTAAATATGAGGCAACGGCGTTGGGTTGAACTGCTTAGCGATTATGACTGCGAAATTCGTTATCATCCTGGGAAGGCGAATGTCATAGCTGATGCCCTGAGCCGAAAGGAACGGGTTAAACCGTTGAGAGTCCGAGCTTTGGTCATGACTATACAGTCAAACCTAAACTCTCAAGTCCGCGAGGAACAAGAAGAAACAGTCAAGGAGGGTAATCTACTGGATGAAGCCTTGAGAAGTATGGATAAGCAGTTTGAAATCAAGCCAGATGGATGTCGGTACTTCATGGGCAGAATTTGGTCACCAAAATTCGGAGGAGTAAGGAAGCTGGTCATGGATGAAGGGCATAAAACAAGATATGCTATTCATCCAGGGTCAGATAAGATGTACCACGACTTGAAAGGAATGTACTGGTGGCCAAACATGAAGGCTGACATTGCTACCCATGTCAGCAAGTGCTTAACATGTTTGAAGGTTAAGGCTGAGCACAAGAAACCATCAGGATTGCTAGTTCAACCAGAAATACCCCAGTGGAAGTGGGAAAACATCACCATGGATTTCATCACCAAGTTGCCGAAGACTTCTGTAGGTTATGACACCATTTGGGTGATTGTGGATCGACTTACCAAGACCGCACACTTCCTGCCAATCAAGGAGACTGATAAGATGGATAAGTTAACACGAATCTATCTTAAAGAAGTCGTCTCAAGGCATGGAGTGCCAGTATCAATTATATCAGACAGGGACAGCCGGTTCACATCAAGATTTTGGCAGTCATTGCAAGAAGCACTAGGTACACGTCTCGATATGAGCACAGCCTATCACCCGCAAACGGATGGTCAGAGTGAACGGACGATTCAGACGTTGGAAGATATGCTAAGGGCATATGTTATCGACTTTGGCAAAAGTTGGGATAGGCACCTGCCATTAGTAGAGTTTTCCTATAACAACAGCTATCACTCAAGTATTAAGACCACCCCATTCGAGGCACTCTACGGGCGAAAGTGTCGATCATCACTTTTTTGGGCTGAAGTAGGAGATAGTCAGATTACTGGACCTGAGATCATCCATGAGACTACAGAAAAGATAGCCCAGATTCGTAACCGGTTAAAGATCGCGCGGGATCGACAGAAAAGCTGTGCCGATGTTCGATGGAAGGATTTGGAATTTCAAGATGGAGATCAAGTAATGTTGAAAGTCTCGCCTTGGAAAGGCGTAATCCGTTTTGGGAAACGAGGAAAACTCAATCCTCGTTATATCGGACGATTCAAGATCACCAAAAGAATTGGCCTGGTAGCCTACCGACTCGATCTGCCCCAGAGCTTAGTAACGTTCATAGTACCTACCACGTGTCCAATCTTAAGAAATGCCTGGCTGATGAAACACTCATTATACCCATGGACGAGCTAGAGTTAGATGATAAGCTGAACTTCATTGAGCAACCTGTAGAAATAATGGACCGAGAAGTCAAGAAACTCAAGCACAGTCGGATCCCGATAATAAAAGTCAGATTGAACTCTAAGCGAGGTCCTGAGTTTACTTGGGAACGCGAAGATCAGTTCTGAGAAAAATACCCTCAGCTGTTCTCAAATACTCAAGCAGTGGAGAACACGAGCTAATTTCGGGACGAAATTCCCTTAACAGGGGGAGACTGTAACATCCGGCATTAATCCAGGTTAGCAACAATGACCTAATCTGTATTTAATAGTCAATTATAGCCTAATCAGTGGTGATTAGAAATTAATCAAATGATTAACAAGGTTTATTAGAAAATTCAACTCAATTAGAATCAAATTCATCGGTGCGATGAATAGGGAAATCAATTAATCCGATCAATTTACGATATGAGGGATTAATTCAACTAAGTACATAATTAAATTATGATTAGTGACACTAATCATACACTAATACAATTATATAACATTAATTATGCAAGACTAAAACAATTCATTAAAACAATGCATTCAAAAGTATTTATAAATTTACAAGAAAAAGGAAATACAAGAATACATTCTAAATACTTTTATACAAAAAAAAGAAAAATACACCAAAAATACACTACATAGGCCGGCACTATGTAGTACACAAGGACCAAAAGAATGTATTTTTTTACTCAACATTTCACCATCAAATCCTCCTCTTTCATTTCATCCAAGATTTTACACTATTTTCATCATTTCACCTGTCACCACCTTTTTCACCTCTATAAATAAGACCCCAACTTCACCTCATTTCTCACACCTTGCAAAGCAAATCACTCTCTCTTTTCTCTCTTCCAAAACCGGCCAAGGCCTCAAGCCAAAGCCAAAGTTGTGCAACTTTCTTATTCTTGTAAGTTTCAAGTGTTTTTGGGTGAAATCTTCCAAGAGTTTCAACTTCTACTTGGTTTCATCCTTCTAATACCCCAAAGTAAGTAAATACTAACTTATTTTATCATACATTTATGTTTATATAAGTCTTTCATAATATATATAATCACCAACAACAATAAGTTTCATAAAAAACTCAAGTTTATAAGTTTCTAGTTCTTATTTTTAAGTTGTTTCTTTAAATGTGTTTATGAATATATGAACACATTATAAACATGTTAATATTATGAAAACATGTGTTATATAACTTTTATAACTTTTATACAAGTAGTCTTTGAATAAACAACAAGAATCATAAGTTGTTTCAAGTTTATAAAACTGCGGATTTTCGGCAGAAAATTTATATCGACTTTGAAAAATCATAACTAATTCATAACTTAACGGAACGAGTTGATTCTTGTCTCAAAAGTTAGATCTATGTCTTAAATATAGATCTGGAATTTTTCATAATTTATTTTGGAGTTTAAGACCTCCAGAAATTATTTGGGAAACTGAAAGTTTGACAGCTCAAAAATGGCCAACATAGGGTTTTTAACGAGCTTTTTCACCAACCTAAACATCTCGAAAAATGGCCGTTCTTGATTCTAAAAATCCTTGGTATATAGTAGTTTAATGTCCTAGAAAACCAAAGCCTAAAACATTTTGGAGCTTGGTCAAAAACAGCCTCAAAGTAGGCCGAAATACCTCCGAAAAAGCTGGAAAATTATATATATATAAACTTGACGTTTTAGGCGAATATTATTTATAAACTTGTAATGTTGGGTGATTTAAGACATAAAAATATATAAATATATATATATATATATATATATATATATATATATATATATATATATATATATATATATATATATATATATATATATATATATATATCATCATCATATATTAGAGATATTAAGTCCTTATTATCATTTAGGACTCAATTAAACTCACGCGACGCATCATCCATCCATTCACGTTAAAAAGCTTTTTACGCTAGATTTTGCCATCGCAATCCCGGTGAGTTCTCATAGCCCCTATTTTCACACTTTTATATTTTGGGGATGAAATACATGCTTCGTTTTTATATGGACACGAAAACATCTTCATTTCTATTATGTATTACACATGTGGTTCCATCAACCCTTATATCATGAACCGTTAATTGCATTTATTTGTAAGCGTGAATATATTGTGGATAGATCTATCGGGAGTCATGTCCCCCATTCGGGTTAGTTCGGGTCGGCTAACAGCGAGTGCATATATATTTAACACACGGTATTACGTATGGGAATACTGCACATGACAAACTCATTTTAATTAAGCTTCGGTTGCATGATGGTTTATATGTAATACATAACATGGAATTTATGATTTTATAAATTCAATCTCTATTATTGTTGTTCATACAAGTCAGATTTACGTGTAAACCTATAAGCTCACCAACAATTTTGTTGACGTATTTTAGCGTGTATTTTCAGGAAATTAAGGCAAGTCCATCACATCGGTAGTATTTTCAAGCTTCCGCATTTAAGGGGTCGCACTCAGTTTCAAATCGACGGAGATTTACTTGCATTATTTTGGACAATTTAATTATGTATTTAAATCTCTGTATCTTGCGAACTACTCTTTATCATATTCGGGTTATGTAAAACATTTATATCTTTTAAAGTTATACCGATGTATTTTTGAAAACGTCCATATAGTGGTCGTTCATTATGATTATGGTTACGCTTCCGCGACGTCGCGCTTCGTTGCCTACCGGGGTAACGGGGTGTGACAAATTTGTCCTAAGACAAACTCGAATTGGTCAGTATAATTAAGGATTAACTCGAATAATTATTAGACTTTTGCAGAATTTCGGTGAGTAATTAAGCAAAGGCGATCTCGAGTTTACTTGTAATCAGAGAGTGTTTTCGGAGAGAATCATCGTGTTGGTACGTTCGTAGTCGTTCGTAAAACATCGTGGTAGTCTCCGTGTTCCGTGTGCGTGATCTTACCGTCAAGCCGCTAACGAGGATTCCGCACTCGTTGGACGGTGTCGTGTCTAGATAGATCCGTGAGTCAAAGACCTTACAAGTGGTATCAGAGCCATTGGGGTGTTGTTGGTGTTCTTCGTGTTCATAAGATACATCCTAGGCTTCTTGACGTTTTGGACGGATAATATCACGATTTTGAAGGTTTTTCAAGCTTATCAAATAGGATTTCGGGGAACACTTAGTTGTAGTTCAAGTTTTTGACCAAAGTCAGTATTTTTACTTGTAAAAATATTGGTTTAATCTGCAAAACTTGAAAAACTCGAAGTATTAGCCGTTTTTCGAATTTGCGGCGCTCGAGTTTGTTAAGGAGATATTAGGGTTTGCTCATTTTCGAGTTTGACTGAAAATACGCTCCTTTAGAGTTTCCTTGAAGTTTTCTTCGAATTTGGCCATTTCGAATTTGCTTGGAATTTCGAATTTACACTAAAGTCGAATTAGGGATCTCGAATTTAGTGGTCCTTCGAATTTGTTGTTAATTTTGAATATAGCTGAACTTCAAACTTAATTTTGAATTTAGTTCCAAACCAGTTTAAATCAATCAAATTCGAATTTATCTAAATTCGAAAGATTACTTTAAATTAATATCGAATTAAATAAATTAAGGTTGAATTCAAAAATATTTGAAACAATGACAAGTCTACAGAGGTTCATTGAGATGGATCACGAGGTTGGAAAAGCGAATTCTCCACCGAAGTTGATGAAAATAGAGGACTATTACTGGTGGAAGGATAGGGTTGCCGACTTCGCAAGGTTTAATGATATGCGAATGTGGATTTGTATCGACGAAGGATACATTCCACCTACAGCTGAGGTTGAAGGACGACAAAAGGTTGTGCCTTATTCAAAGATGAAGGATGACGATAAAAAGCTGTATGAAGCTGAGAACTGTGCCTTCGCTATCATTAGAATGACATTACCTCAGGAGATATTGCACACCTTCCGTAATCAGAAGACATCAAAAGAGCTGTGGGATGCGTTAGAAAAACGGTGTGAAGGTAACCCGAGGGTCAGAAAGAACAGAATGGAAATGCTCAAGCAGCAGTTCACCATCTTCAAAGCATTGAAGAACGAAAAGTTAGATGAGACTAACACCAGATTTTATCATCTATTGACTGACTTAGACAGCCATGATGTGGAGTATAGTGAATCAGAGAAAATTAACAAGATTCTGGATGCTTTACCGGCTAAATAGGAGATGTATGTGGCCTTGATAAAGCATGATGAAGACAAGTTCTATACTCTGACTCTAGATAATGCAATAGGAACGCTGAGGGCATATCACTTTGAGTTGCTGAAGAAGGAAACGAATTATGATCAAGTTCAAGATCCTGCTATGTACTTTGGGAAATCAAATCCTTCAGTCGCAACTGAATTGAAGACTGCTACAGCTTTCTTTTCAGGAGAAACATCGTCCCCGGCTGAAACAGAATACTTAGTAAGGCTTTCTTAGGGTTTGCTAGACCAGAAGAAAAGCAGTATCAGGCTACTCCGGCATCTACATCTCAAGGGTATTCAAAGATACCTATGAGGGCAAAATCTGCTGAAGACCATCTGAATCTGTTGGCTTCATTCGTGGCCGCCTACGACAATTGCGTTCAGGGCAAAATCAACGATCCTGCACTTTGGGATGAGGATTACGATCAGGTAGACCCTGATGATCTAGAAGAGATGGATCTGCAATGGCAACTAGCCATGGTAACTCAGAGAGTTAAGAGGTTCATCAAAAGGACGGATAGAAACCTTAATGTTAGTAACAATAAGATTGGATTTGATAAGTCCAAGGTTAAGTGTTACAACTGTCAGGGGTTAGGACACTTTGCTAGAGAGTGTCAGAGACCGAAAGTCGAGAACTACCAGGGACATTATCAAAATCAATTGCAAAGGCGATATCTACCGAGTAGTTCAGCCAGTCAGGAGAATATAGCTGGTCTGTTATCAAATGTCACATCAGACAGAAAGCTAGACGGAACTTATGACTGGAGTACACATCCAGAGTCGAACGCTAGAGCCTTTATGGCTGAAGTGACTGAGACTGGAAGTGAAGGAGCAGAGGAAGACAGGGGACAGTAGTCAGATTGAAAGCAGTCCGATGTGGGTAGAAAAGTCAGACGATCTGACGATTCTGGAGTTCGCCGCACAGATTGCCAACGTGGAATCCGATCACGCCAAGGTAACTCTAAACTTTTCTCTTTTCCATGATTTATGTGTTTTGTGTGCTACTTCTAACGATAGGTTAAATTTAGTACTTGAATCACATCAAACAATATCTGCTCAAATTGTATCGTTAAAATCAGATAATGCTAGCCTAATAGATATAAAGCAAGATCTTAGGGATAAGCTTAAGGCAGATGCGCAAGATGTTGTAGTTCAAAGGACAAACTGAGCGAACAGTGTGTTAGGTTAGAACTGATGTATGAACATGTTGAGGCATTGACCAAGGAGCTTAAAACCAAAGAAGTAGAGCTAGCAGAATCTAAGGTAAAGGTAGCTGAGGTAAATAGTAAACTTGAAAAGTTTAGGAACTCCTCTTTTAACCTAGGGAAGATCTTAGATGCACAGCGTCAGTCTAAGAAGCCTGTAGGTCTAGGGTATCATGAGAGTCCTCCACCTTTTAACGATAACTATGTACCTCAACCTCAGGAGAAAACTGAGAAATAAGTTGAATCAGAGGAAATACCGGAACCAGTGTCTGAAATTGCTAAGGAAAATGAAACTAAGGTGACTGCTAATAATATCAAGATTAAGAAGGTTAAATTTGTGCCATCCTCTAGTGATAAGCCTGTAGGACAACACAAAATTAACTTTAATGATCAGGAGATGAACCAGTCGCTATGGTTGAAACAAAAGAGCCAGACACTAGTGAGACACCTAAGTCAAAGGGCACACACAAAAAGTCAATTGACAAAATGTCTTGCTTTAGATGTCACGAAAGGGGGCATGTTGCTTCTAGTTGTCCATATAGGAAAGTAGATACTACACCTAAGACTAGAAAGCCGGAACAACTTAAGCCTTCTACGAGTGTTGCAAGCACTAGTAGTTTTCAGAATACCGAGAAAACTGTGCAAGCCGCACCAAAATCTGCTGTGAAACAAATACCTGTGTCAAGTCGACCCAAAGAAGTGATTAGGACTAATTCACCAAATAGAGTCATTAATCAATCTAGGTCGATCCGCAACAGAATTATAGGAGTACTACACCTAGCAGAGCTTACACTCCGGTTAGGTCCCACACTCCTATAAGACATCAAACACCAGGTAGAGCTCAGGGATATTAATCGGAAATGCCTTATAATAGAAACTATTTAAGAGCTACACAACAAATGTCTACACAAAGGCAAAGAGTGAACTTAAATCACTCGGCACCACAACAGGCTCAAATTCAAAAACCCAAGTCACCTGAACGAAGAGATGGGTATTTGAAAGAGTTTAAGTATGTGGACAAGAATGGTATTACCAAGTCAGTTATGGCTTGGGTTCCCCGTGATAACTAACCTATTTTCTTTCATGTGCAGGAGATAACTACAGGTCCAAACAATAAATGGTTCGTTGACAGTGGTTGCTCCAGGCACATGACAGGGGAGAGAAGTCTACTTGCAGACTTCAAGGGAGGGAATCGGGGATTTGTATCATTCGCTGGAAATAAAGGAGGAAATATCAACGGTACTGGAGTGGTCACTAATGGGACTATCAAATTGGATCAAGTTTATCACGTTGATAAACTGGTTCATAATCTCATTAGTGTATCTCAAATCTGTGATAAGAAGAACTCAGTACTTTTTACTGATACTGAGGCGTTAATGCTAAAACCGGGGTTCAAAGTACCTGAGTGGATACTGATGAGGGCTCCAAGGAAGAATGAACTGTACATGCTCGACATGAACAAGCTGGAATCTTCGATGGGACCAATTTTCCTGCTATCTAAAGCTTCAGAGACTGACTCGGTTTTATGGCACAGACGCATGGCACACTTGCACCTAAGGAAAATGAACTACATTACGAAAAATGGATTGGTGCAAGGTGTTCCTATGAAGAGTTTTCAGTTCGAGGATAAGTGTCTACCGTGCAATAAAGGAAAACAACACAAAAAGACACACAAGTCGAAGACTCAGAACTCAATCGCTGCCACATTCGATTTGTTGCATATGGATCTCTTCGGACCTATCAACAAAAGGAGTATAGGTGGTAGTTGGTACTGTTTAGTTATTACTGACGATTACTCACGTTTTTCTTGGGTTTTCTTTTTAGGTACAAAGGACGAGACGGCTGCCAAGCTCATCGGGTTCTTAGACCAAGTGGAAAATTCTTACGGAACGAGGGTTAAACGAATTAGAAGTGATAACGGAATAGAGTTTAAAAACACTGTTATTGGTGTATATTGCCTATCAAAGGGCGTAGTGCATCAATTCAGTGCACCATATGAGCCACAACAAAATGGGGTAGCCGAACGGAAAAACAGGACATTGATTGAGGCAGCAAGGACCATGCTATC
Organism: Centrapalus pauciflorus; assembly: GCA_020465985.1. Lineage (NCBI taxonomy): Eukaryota > Viridiplantae > Streptophyta > Magnoliopsida > Asterales > Asteraceae > Centrapalus > Centrapalus pauciflorus. The sequence continues at coordinate 186,769 of JAANYP010006104.1, forward strand.
GGATTCAAAGCTTCCTACCATGTTTTGGGGGGAGGCAGTGAATACCACATGCCATGTTTTAAACGGGGTCCTTTCTGTCAAATCATTGAACAAAACCTGTTATGAAGTTTTGAATAAACGGCCACCAAATTTAACTGACTTCGAACCTTTTGGGGTACCATGTACTATAATGAAAACAAAACATCAACCAAAGTTTGGTGAAAAGGCTGACGAAGGAGACTTCCTAGGTTATGTGCCTAATTCACCAAATAAAAGGGTTTTTAACAAATCAAATGGTACAGTAGAGATTGTGTATAACATTGAAGTCACAAGTTATACACATGAACCCCAAACTGGTCCGGAATGGATATTTGATTATGACAAACTGCTTGAGTCATTTAACATTCTGTTGGATGTAAATGCAGGTACAATCGAATAGGACTTGTCGTCATTAAATCTGAATGACGACAGTCACAGTTTTCCGAGGACCACCTGTCCAACAACATCCGGGCCTACATCAACTGAAGATAGATCTTCGGAAGAAAATGATTCTGAAGTGCCTACAAACGAAAATCAGACAACAAATTCTAACTCTGAAGACAGTGTCCATGAGGAAGGAAATGTGGAGTCTGAAGTCGTTCCCCCGTTAGGACAGATGGGATCAAATTTGGGAGATAATCTGAGGGTTGACGAGATAGAGACATCTAGGATCAACAAGAACCATCCTATTGAAAGTATCATAGGAAGTCCTAATGCTGGTATGAGGACTAGGAGTAGTTTAAATAACAACACAGTGTTGTTGTCGATGATAAATGACTCCGAGGCATTTCATACTTGCCTCTATTCATGTTTCATCTCGCAAGTAGAGCCGAAAGATGTGCAAATGGCACTAAAAGACAACTCTTGGGTTGAAGCGATGCAGGAAGAACTGTCACAGTTTAGGAAACTAGAAGTGTGGGAGTTAGTTCCGTTACCTTGAGGAGAAATAGCAATAGGAACCAAATGAGTTTTTAAGTGCAAAAGAGATGATCGAGGTATAGTCACTCGCAACAAAGCAAGACTGGTGGTAAAGGGTTTCAACCAAGAGGAAGGAATCGATTACAATGAAGTGTTCGCGCCAGTGGCAAGGCTTGAAGCAATTCGTTTGTTTCTAGCCTTTGCTTCCTTCAAAGGTTTTAAAGTCTATCAGCTAGATGTTAAGAGTGCTTTCCTTTATGGGAAAGTGAAGGAACTGGTATATGTGGAACAGCCGCCCGGGTTTACAGATCCGAATTATCCAGACAGAGTGTATCGATTAGATAAGGCTTTGTATGGATTATATCAAGCACCGAGGGCATGGTACGAGACTCTATCCAACCATCTTTTAGAAAACGGGTTTGAAAGAGGGAGAATAGATAGTACACTGTTCGTGAAGCGAAAAGGAGAACATTTCATCTTGGTACAAGTGTACGTCGATGATATCATTTTTGGATCATCAAACGAGCAGATGTGCACAGATTTTGAAGAGGTGATGAAGTCAAAGTTTAAGATGAGTGCGATGGGTGAGTTAAACTTCTTTCTGGGTTTGCAAGTCGAACAGAGGAAGGAGGGCATGTTTATTCATCACACGAAGTATGTCTACGACATCTTAGAGCGCTTCGGGATGGAAGGAACCAAGCTGACAGCTCACTTCAGCACGCCGATTCAAGTGAATCACAATCTCGGAGCGGGTACTGAAAGTGATACCGATGTGGATCCGACGTTATATCGGGCCATGATTGGGTCACTTATGTATATAACTGCTTCTAGACCTGATATTATGTTTGCTGTGTGTATTTGTGCAAGGTTTCAAGCTAATCCAAAGGAGATGCACATGAAAGCTGTGAAGCGGATTCTTCGATACCTCAAGTCGAAACCGAAGCCGGGACTTTGGTATCACGCAGAGGGCGATCTGGAATTGGAGGCGTTCACGGATTCAGACTACGGAGGATGTAGCTTGACGCGCAAGTCAACAACTGGTGGTTGTCAGTTCCTAGGAGGGAGACTCGTTTCCTGGCAATGCAAGAAACAGACTTCGGTAGCCGTGTCAACGTGTGATGCCGAATACGTTGCTGCGGGTAGTTGCTGTTCACAGGTTCTGTGGATACAACAACAATTGCGGGATTACGGTTTGACTTATACTCATATTCCTATTAGGATAGATAACCAGTCAACAATTGCTATAACTAATAATCCAGTTAAACACAATAAAACCAAGCACATAGACATAAGACACCACTTTATACGTGATTGTGCTGAAAAGAATTTAATTAAGCTGGTAAAAGTGGCAACAGATAATAATAATGCGGATTTATTTACCAAAGCTTTTGATAAGTCACGTTTTGAGTATTTAATCCAACTAAACGGAATGCGTTATCCAGAGTAAGTTGACCTTAGTAGATTTTTATTTCTTTTTATAGCAGTAGCATTTCTTTCTTTTTATAGTAAGTTTAGTAGCTTAGGATACTTTCCTTTTATAGTAAGTTAGTAGGTTATTTTATTTTCTTACTCTTATTAATGAAAAACAAAACAAAAAAAAGAGAGAAAACCATAAAAAGTTCAAAAAAAGAGAATATCAGAAAATGAGTTAAGTCTTATATGCATAGGTTCAAAGTGACGAAAATTAGCACCGTTGATATAATCTCTAAGTGTTTAGCTTTCACACATAATGCACCTAAAATTCTAAGTGTTATACATTATCCAGTTTGATATGTTGGTAGGCATAATACATATAGGGAGTCTCAAGGCTAATAAAATATTCAAGAAAAAGTCAGACGCGTCACTAACTTAGATGTATGACCAATTGGTCTTAATTTTTATGTTAGAGACATACAGACATTGATTCTAAATGAGGTATGCAAACTTTCTGGGGATGTATAGCAACATCAGATACATCTTAAAGAAATGGAAAGAATAGAAAATTCATATACTGAGTTGAGAGTCAAAACAAGTAACTCTGTTGTACGTAAGTACAGACCTGTTGCCTCTGGTTTGACTCGAGTTAGCAAGATAAGTCACTTTGTTGTACGTCGGTACAGACCTGTCACCGCTGTCTTGCTAGCTTTAAAAATAAACTTTAAGACAAACTAAGACACTTTGTTGTATGTAAATACAGACCTGTGTCCAACGTTTGCCTTTTAAAGAAAGTTTGCAATACCAAAAAGTTATAATCATTGTGTGTATGCCTTGATCATAAAAGTATGTCTAAGTATGAGTCACGTAAGATAATTTCTTGATAAATAAAAAGGCCAAGGGATATTCCGAAGTGTAACATGTTTAAAGGGAAAATAATAGCAACAATCGGCTAGAAATGTATGTCACGACAAACAATCAAAGGAATCAGAAATTCCTAAGTGTGAAAGTTTGAATACTGAAAGTGAGTATTTGACACCGCTATCTGATTGAACCTTTCTTTGACTATACTCGTCAAAAATATTATGTTAAGTGTTAAGTATAGGTTGTAAATGTTAAAATAATGTAGATTAGTCTAAGTTTAAAGTTTTGGTTCAAAATTTTAATTTTACTTTATTTTATTCTACTTTATTTTATTTTATTTTTACTTCATTTTTATTTTTATTTAGGAAAAAGGTCAAAATTAGTGAGGATGCATTCTTAGTTGATTAAAATAAACACTTTGTGCTTAGGGTAAATGATTTTTCATAGTTTATTCCGTTACACGAAAAAGTTGGAAAAGTTGAATTTAATTCAAAGATTTTCAAAGTTTTCAATTTTTTCAAGTCAAATTTGAGTTTAAGCCAAAATCGAATGTATATTCGAATTTGGCAGTAAATTCGAACTTGTTTACAAACTCGAAGGTGGTTAGTATAAATAGGTCAACAGTGACATTCATTATTCACCTACCTTCGACTTTAGTGCTTCGAGTTTAACCAGAGAGATTTCGAGATTACTGCTTCGACTTTGTCGTTTCGAGTTTTGCACTGTTAATCGAGTTTTTTGTCCGGTTGTGTTCGAGAATATTACCAAATCTAGGTATAATCAACATCATTGTACAAGATTTAGGATGTTTTAAACTCAATTTGAGCCAAAATCAACCGATTTTGAGGTTTTAATGGTGTGAACTTTGTAATCCAAAATAACAAAGTTTGAACCGGTGAAACATCAAATTAGTGATAAATATCTTCGATTAGAACCTTTTAGGACTAATGGATGTAATTTTCTAAGTCTAAAATGGTTGAAATCTTGGAATTTTGTTTTTAACATACCGACATTTCGAGTTTGATCGTGGCTTCGAGTTTGTCACTAAACTCAAACAAGCCAATAAACTCGAATGAAGGATGTTTCGAATATGTTATTCGAATTTATCATTAAAATTGAAATATTTGACAAAATTTTATATCAAGCTTGTAAAAATTCATGTGTGTTGGATTTAACTTACATAAGTTCAAAATAAAACAGATTTGAATTTAAACAAGTTTATGTTTATTTTGATCATTCTAATATATTATATACTTTATTGTGCAGATATGGCCGATAGAGTGTTTGTCCAAAAGCACAATATGGTCATTTCTCCAGACCGTGAGCTGCCTGAAGCTCAGGCATACCGCCAGATGGTGGATTTTTTGGCCGCTTCAAGGGTTTCATATGCCCTTTCGCATAACGTTCAAATAGTGCTGTCGTATGTCCGGGAATTTTGGGACCATCTGCAGGTCGATTGTCCTGTTACACCGACAGTATTAAGAACCAGGATCGCTGGACAACCTCTCGTGTTTTCAGCAGATGTATTACGTCGAGTTTTGCAGTTGGGTTCTGCCGAGCAAGAGGCTGGGCCGATAGACTTTCCATTGGAGGTTAGGCAAGCTGCGTTTATTAGAATGGGATATAGCCTTGATGTGGCAAAGGCTCGTATATGAAAAGCGGGCTGATTGGGCAATGGAGATATTTGGCACATGTTTTCATGGTGTGCTTCGCTTCGAAGAAAGCGGGTTTTGATTACATTGTATCGAAGATTCAATCGGCAATGATCGCGTTGGTCTACAACCAGAGGTTCAGTTACTCTAAAATGTTCTTTGCGGAGTTTGTTCACCAGATAACTGCTCCAGCAAGAGAAAGATTTTTGATGTACCCTAGGTTTGTGAAGATGCTGATCCGACATTTCTTGCCAAATCTACCACAACTGCCAGAGATTCAAAGCGTAGCAGTGATCGACAAAAGGATATTGCTGATTGTCAAGCCCACAGGGGTGCATTGGCTAGACCAGTGGAGGCACCACTCTTTGGTGCTGTGGTGAATCCGGATTTTCAAGCCCCTGAAGGTGCCAACTGGGCCGGGGAAGTTCAAGTTCAGCAACAGCCTCAACAGCAACAGCAACAACAGAGGCCTCCGCAACAGCAAAGGAGGAGGCAAAGACCTTCAGTGAGACAGACTCCGGCTACTAGGCCTTCAACGAGCAGAGTGCAAGAGCCAGAAGAAGCTGGTCCTTCAGTTGTAGCCCCCGTAACTGATCCACGGGCGGAAACAATGGAAGAGATTTGGGCATAAGGGCCGCATGCAAATGAGGAGATTACTTCTGAGCTCGTTGGAAATATTTTGGAACCTCCAGCTGGGGAAGAAGATATTTTTAGACAGATAGATGAGTATGTACCTGTTGAAGAAGAGATTGAGTCGGATTCTGAGTCGGAAGAAATGGAAGAGATTGAGAGAGAAGAAGTGGCTGAAGAAGCAGCAGCAACAGAGATAGAGGATCCGGCTGTCCGTATAGGCAGATATGGATCCAGAATCGTAGTTATTGATGATGAAGCAAGAAAGAGAAGAGCATCGAGGGAGTCAGATGCAGATGACTCGGATTTCAATGCTGAAGATATAGCTCCTTTGGTGCCTAGGCAGAGGGCCAAGAGGCATCGATTCATGCAGGGAGCTTCGTCGGATTCTGCTTCTGAGCCCGAAATTCAAACCTCTCAGCCATCAGCTCAAACATCTGTACAATCATCAATTCCACCACCAATCATTCCGACACCCATTCAAGCCATTCCATCCACATCATCCACCTTCATTGACAATCAACGGTTTTCTGAGCTCAGAAGCAAAGTTGATTTCCAACAAGTCCAAATATTTCAGCTCACTAAAGCCATCGGCGAGATCCAAGCGCATAATGCAAATACTGAAAAATAGAATGTAGAGTTGAATACATATGTTGGAAAGATTGAACAGGAGAATCTTGAGTTGAAGACATTTGTTGCAGATGAGGCTGCAGAAATCCGCACGATGAGGTCCCTTATTGAGCAATTAATGAAAAATCTAAAGGCTCAGGGGGAGACAAGTTGCAGGGATTCTGAGGAGCTGAGAAGGGGAGATGATGATGAAGGTAATGATCCTAATGCACCGAAAGACAGTGAGCCAATAGATTTTTCTGCTGTGCAACATGCTGAACTTCAGGGGGAGCCAAGTCAGAGTGGAGCTGGAGGAGGTGAGGCGAGTTCCTCAAAGGTCATGGAGAGCGACATGAACGAAATGATTGAAGCTCTGATGAATATTGAGGAAGAGGTGTTAGATTTTGACTTTGAAGAAGATATTGAAGAGCTGGAAGAAGGAGAAATTATTCCTGAAGACGTTCCTGAATGGAATCCTGACGATGAAGTATTGGGTGATGAGGAAGACGAAGCAAATGAAATCATTATTCATCAGAATCCCATCACCGATACATATGTGACGCAAGAACAAAATGTGATTGATATAAAAGCGGTTAAAGCTGCTTTAAATGTTGAATCACAAGGAGAAGAGCCTTCCAGGGTGCTTACTGATGAAGAACAGCGAAAGCTATGGTTTAGGGCAGAGAAGAAGGATATAGAATTGAAGGAAAAGATGCTGGTGCCTAGTGCTGGAAAGCTATCCGGAAATATACCTAGCTGGTTCTTTGATCGAGAACTGCAGCTGTTCATCATCAAGAGAAAGGATGGCCTCCAGTATCTCAAGAGAAGATTGAAGGATTTCAACTCACTACCGAAGGTTGAGATAAAAGCGTTGGCTTGGAAGGAGCTTATAAATATCGGAGACGATCCCTACGCTGAAATCATTGCTATGATCATTAAAAGGGAAGGGAGGTCGAGAAAATTTTGAAAGGCTCAATCCAAGAATTGGCAAAAGAGTGATGGACCATACTAGAATTGATCCTCTGACTGGTAGACCATGGATGAAAATTCAGTACAAACCAGTTAGATGTTTAAAGAAAGTCCCTCTAAAGCCGATGCCACAGAATGTCTTGAGTAATCTCAACTGGTGGTACGTTGAAAGCGAAACAGGTGAAGCGGTGATGGAAGACTTAAAAGAAAAGGTGATTCTTAGAGTGTATGATCCGCTGCACCTAGTTAATCTGTCCAAAGATGACCTTCAAGTGCTTCATACTCACAAAATCTCGTGTGATGCACATATGGAGTTTGAGGCGAAAAAGTATCAGAATGTGGTTAAGGTTTGCGTTGAACAAGGCCTGTATGCTGGTAGTAGTTTGAATTGACCAAGTACTTAATCAAAATGTAATTAGTTAGAAGCTATCGTCAAGGGGGAGTCTGTTCGTACACCCTGTGTGACGATAGCAGTCTAAGTATAGTTAGCATTTTGTGTAAGTCAAGTTACGTAATATTGAATATTGACTAGTGTTTGATATATCTGATTATGTGTGTTTGATATTTATTGATTGTGTGTTTGAACTTAGTGTAACGTATTACAAGAAGCTCAAACATAAAGTTCAAAGATGTATTCAAACATAAGTTAAAACATAAATTCAAATATAAGTATGATAGTGAAATTCGAATTTGGTCTAAATTCGAATTTGCACCTAAGGTAGATTCGAATTTGTCAAATGGACAAATTCGAATGGGCCTTGGGCCTGATTCGAATTTGTCCTAAGACAAACTCGAATTGGTCAGTATAATTAAGGATTAACTCGAATAATTATTAGACTTTTGCAGAATTTCGGTGAGTAATTAAGCAAAGACGATCTCGAGTTTACTAGTAATCAGAGAGTGTTTTCGGAGAGAATCATCGTGTAGGTACGTTCGTAGTCGTTCGTATAACATCGTGGTAGTCTCCGTGTTCCGTGTACGTGATCTTATCGTCAAGCCGCTAACGAGGATTCCACACTCGTTGGACGGTGTCGCGTCTAGATAGATCCGTGAGTCAAAGACCTTACACTAATAATATACAAATTTCATCCGGTAAATTTAATGTTAAAATATTTTCTAGTTATTCATTATTAAACAAATTATTATAAAAGTGGACTCTAAATATATAGAATTATACACACACACACATATGTGTGTGTGTGTGTATATATATATATATATATATATATATATATATATATATATAATTTTATCGTTAACACAAAATATACACAACTAATTACATCGGATAACAAGTTATAACTCATATATATACTAGATTATATATAAAAATTTAAAATAAGTAAACTAAAAAAAACAATAGTTATAAAACGAATGCAAACTTGAAAAAATTTGAAACTAATGTATTAGAAAACAAAAAATATATATGAAATTAAAAAAAACAAAATACGATACAACTATAAATTTTTAAGAGAAAAAGAAAAAAAAACATAATATGTAATCAGTTAATTGTATATAGATTACTGTACAAAAAAAACAAAAAAGAAAATATAATAAGACGATATGATTTGATTACAAACGAGCAAAAACATGATACAATTTTTTTATTTTTTTTAATGTTAATTTGTTTAGTTTGAAGAATTTATTTAGTAAAGTTTACAAAAGTAAATTATATAAAATTATTAAAAGAGATATGATATTTTAATTTAAGTTGGATAAATATGATATTTTGAAGTTTAGTCGAAAGAAGAAATGAGTAAGGGTATAATGGTCATTAATTAATAAGCAATATTAATTATGAGTTTTAAATATTATAAAAATAATTAAATTAATGAATTTGGGTATATATGATATTAATGATGTTTAAGAGGGGTATATGTGATATTAATAATTAAAATTGGGTATATATGATATTATGATGTTTAGGAGAGATATATATGATATTAAAATTTTAGGTTGGGTATATACGATATTATGAAGTTTTGAAAGGGTATATATGAAATTCCCCCTTAAATATATTATCCACATGAAGTGTTATATCCCCTTTCCGATTGATTATAGCTCACATGCATTTCTAACTTCATACCTCACATTTTATGTTCCAAATCTCATTTCAGATTAACATGTGTCTTACATGTATTCTCATACCCCCGTATGCTTTCCCAATAATGCTTTGAATTACTTTTCTTCTATAAAAATTACACATACTAATATTGAAACAGTCTTTTTGAATCCAGTTATATCATTGTTCTCATGAGCAGATTGTATCCTGTTGTTCTTAACCACAACATTTTAAATTAAAATATCAACACAATGTACCATGCAGTTTCTCATAATAAAAGCTAACGTTACTTGCTTTATGATAACCAAGACTAATTGTTATCAATCCCTCAAACATATCATATATGATATTAATACAGTTAGTTCCAATTCTTTAATCTATTGTGGTCGGACTTATATTTTAGTACAATTTCTATAATCATTTGTAAATTCTAAGATATCTATAGTATATTTCCAATTCAAAGCTTCGGAATCCACCTTGGCTATTCATTTAATGCCAATTTATATGCTCAATTATTTTCATTCACAAACATATTTATTTTTACATTAGTAATAGAAATTTAATATTACTCAAATCCATGTTAACTTCAAAATCATAAGACCTCAATAAGATAATACATGAGGCAACTTTTGAAGTAGACTTCTAGTTCCTCAATCAAGTTTAAAAAAAAATCATAACAGTAGTCTCAATGATCTCATCTCTTTTGTTGAACTTTTTATCATTAATTTCATCATGTAATGTTAGAGGAGGTTAATTCCTTGGTGGCAGTCTGCAATTTATGCCAAAATGGCCCCATTTCCCACAGTTATAACAAGCCTCCACCTTTCTTGAACATTCATCATCCTCATGTCCCAATTGGTTGAACATCGCCAACGTATTTTAAAGAGATTACACTTTCCACCGTGTCTTTCACCACATCTTTTACATCCATCACGTTTACTTGTCCTTGATATTGAATATGGTCCGTTAAGGTCATATACTCCATAATTTCTGATCTTTCTTATAGCTATTTCTTCATGATCAACATGAGATACAAAATTAGGCTTACCATATTGCCTACAAAACAACAATTTGAATTGTTCCCAACTAAATGAAGTAATCAACTCTGATCCCATTTCTTTTTCCCAATAATTCCACCATCTCTTGTCTTGTCTAATCAATTGATCCTTAGCTAAATATACTTTATATTCATCATTGCAATTAACCTCCGTAAAAATATGTTCCATAATTGTAATCCATTCTTTGGATTTCTTAAATCTCAACGATCCTGATAATGTTGGTGGTTGCAAGTCCTTGAATGATTTAGTTACATGATCCACATAATTTCCATCGATTATGGTTTCATACTTAATCTTTTCCTTGCCCTTGCCTTTACGTTCCACTTTATTTCCGATATCTATGTCCTCCAAAATAGAATTCCCTTCATGTTCCCTCTTTTCTTTTCTTTGTTTAACTTCAGCTTCATCACGAGCCTGAATTTGTGTGATTATCATCTGTGATTGTTCAGCCAGTAACTTGGCTTGCTTTTCATTATTTTGTTTTATCATACACTACATGTTTCGTATCATCTCTTGTGAAGTCATTCCATCTCTAGACATTTTCTGAAATTGAAACATATAAATCATTTAATAATCACATTACCTATTTAAGTACATCACCCGTTGTCTCCTATGAAAGTCAGATTCCAATAATTACTAAATCATATCCTATCTTAGTTCAGATCATCACTTATTATCACTACAATGTAATCACCTATGTTTTAGACCAAGTCCTCACAGACATTTGAAATCTCAAACTACTGATTTGATACCATACGTTGTGACACCCTTGTCACAATAACCACAACACATCATCCAGGATTAAACATTCAACCTGTAATTAAACATTAATCCCAAATTCTTAGTACATTACGTGAAATTGGAAATTACATAAAAGAAAGTTTAAGTCAAACACATTACGGAGTTACATGGTTCCATTCTAATTCTACATACTCAAAGATTTATCACCACCATTCCAAATGATTCCAATGAAATCTCCTTTATTTCGTTACCAAATTTAGTAGTAAAGATGAAACACCCATTTCAACATAATAATAATATTTAATTTAATTAAGTTAGATTAACAAGGAATGAAGCCTAACTATCGTAAGTACTATGATTCAAATGAAAATCGGGCATGACCCATTTGCACGGAGTCCATATCTCTGATTTAGTTTGTATGTATACAAAGAAGAAACAATTTATAACTATTTGTGTTCAACGATCATTGATTGTATCCATAATGTTATGGCAATTTAAAAAATTTCTATATATAAAAATAGCTTTCAATGAACACCATTATAAGATTTTGATAATCATATACCTTTTGCATAGTCATTCTATGTATATTTTGTAATAAAATCTAGCCACGGTAATAATACAGTGATCAAGGGAAGTCAACTACCCATTACCCAATTATCTTCATGACTGTTGAAATAACGAGTTCCACTTCACGGGATTCGAACCCACGAGCCAGATACTTGGCTTAATAACTTCTATCTACATACGATGATGGTACTTAAAATATGTGGTAACTAAGAGGGTAAGCAAATGTAATTTGCTTAGTGAGTTACTAGATCGATATGGTGCACATGACAAAAAACATGCAAGAATAGTAAAAGTGATTATAAAAGGACATGTGTAATATCTTAATAAAAGTATTGTGGGAATAGAACCCACTGTTTGCATAGGTCACAAGGGAGACATTGCTAGCCGGATTAAAACCGGTCTAGACAACTCCAACCGGCACCCGAAGTCCGTTCACCTACTCCGTAACCTTCCGGAAGTAGAAATTTATACGCACAAACACGTAGTAAGGCGTTTAAATATATATAATGATCTGGACGTCTAGTGAGGCTAAATGAATGAGCATAGATCACAATGGGTTAATCAAGTATAAGTATGTTAAGTATGAAAAGAGTGATCATCAAGCATAGTATGAAAGTCAGTGTATGTAATCGGTGGTATCAAATAAGGTTTTCTGGCCATAGGCCATGATCATGTAATAAATTGCCAGCCAGTGCAATGCATCATATGAGAGGATGACACCCAAGATATGTGCAACATGCCATAATTGAAAGTAACATGTAATATGTATGCAACACACACATCAATGCTAGAATTCACAACATTAGGCTAAATAGCCTTGAAGCATCCGTAATCGCCAATTAGTCTGTTGAGGCTTGATTTGTAGCAATTTGCATCACTAACCGATAACCAATACTAATATTTGATTCCAACCATAAAATTTTCATACTTAAGTATTTTTTTATAAGCTTAACATATCATATGATCTTGGTCGGAATTCATTTGATGCGATTAACTGTTTTCGAATTATCATTTTGAAGTTTATCGGAACAAATTGTGCTAAGTAATGTTTATATGGGTTTTTGGGAGTGTGGTTTAATGTTAGATGAAGTGTTATATAATATGTAATGATTATGTAATGTATTGAAATTACATGAATTTAATATGTTTTCTAGCTCGGAGGCATAAGGTCCGACATAACGAAAGAATAAAGAAACAAATATGAATAAAAGAAGTTGACTATCGCGCACTAGTTTCGTATTTTGGCCAAAACTGTTTAATACGAACTCACATTTAGGTGATTCAAAAGGCCAGCCGAAGAGGACACATGTGGCTAATTTTTTTATGTTTTGAGAAATGGTCCAACTGGTGGTGACTCGACGAGTCAGGGGAATGACTCGACGAGTCACACCCTAAACTCCACCAATTTTTATTCCTGCTCGTTCTTTTTCATTTCAAACTCGATCCCAACTCATTTTAACACTGAAATAACTTCTTTTTGTGCTCTATTTGATTAGTATAAACACACACACACACACACAGATATATATATATATATATATACATATATATATATATACATATATATATATATATATATATATATATATATATATAATATATATATATATATATATATATATATATATATATATATATATATATATATATATATATATATATATATATATATATATATATATATATATATATATATATATATATATATATATATATATATATATATATATATATATATATATATATATACATACTTTAACATATATAACATAAGAAATCAACCACTTTAATCATTTTACTTCAGGAATTTATTTAACTCAAACCAAACTTAAGTTTCATGAAATTCTTTGTTTCTTGTGTTTATAATTTCAGAATTTGCACAAGTAACTTGTTTATACACTACTAACTTCATGGAACCATTATTTCCTTGATTCACATATTATGTATCATCTTCATTTGGTGCTAATTAAGAAGGTTATGAAGACACAATTCAACACATACACTTTTAAATCATAGTAGAGAAGGCTACACTGTGTTTCAAAGATTGATTGCTTCACAATTCATGTATTCTCTTGCCAAGACCCATAAAATTTCTCCAACCCTAGGTTACTCCTTTTCTTCAAGTATGTGAAGAAACTTGAGAAAGGAAAGAATGAAATGGATGAAAGAGGGCCACGATTGGGGAGTCAATTTGACCCCCAATTGGTCAAATTTTACAATAAGCCCCTTCCAAGTATAATTCTTCTAATTTCAGCCACAAAGCTTTATTATTCCTCACATTTTAAACTTTCTAGACATTACATAAGCTTATCCCATTTGTTCACCAAGCTTTAAGTCTTGTACATATTTATATGGATTGCCAATTTTACAAGATTTAAAGCATCTAGTACAAGTGAGTGAAGCTTGTGGTTGATACTTTCCATGCTAATCATAATTAAACATTTAAATGCACTTCATTTGGTAATTTAACTAATTAAATTATTACCTTAATTGTGAAGGATGTTACAATTGTGTAACTAAATTTTGAAATCTATTATTAGATGATTATCAAATTAATTGCTTCTTATGTATTACTATTAATAGGTCATTTAATTTATTAGTTATATAATTAGTATTTTAAATATTACATCGAATTTAAGGAAGTTACAAAAGATCCTCGAACACTTCAACATTTGTCCTAGCTAGAAGGTCAGACAGCGGATTTTCCTTTTCTAGAAAAATATTAACAACTAACAGGTAAGCAATGCTTAGTGAGTAGAAAGATTTCATATTCCACAAGTCTTTATGTAGCACATATGAGTCACACTGATGACAAACATCGTGCACCCCTTCGTACACGAAGCACGGACCAATATATGAGCATATAGCTCCACCGTGCCATTGCACAGAACAAACACATCATCTGAGGTGAAATTATCAACGGGGATGTTACACTAATCTTTGGGACATCAGAGTGATCGACTCCACGTCATATAGCCTCAGTAACACCGGATTAACAGTTATAGCTCGAAAGCCCATCACGTTGATGCACAACAAAGAATAGGGAACATGTAAAACATGTATGCAAACAACAATATGCATCAAATATACGATAGTTGATAGAAAGTCAAACGAATAGAAATAACATGCCTCAAAGACTCACATCTATCATAAAACAAATGTGGACATATAAATCTAAGTACTCATAGTGGGTGTGATAATAAACTCCAATTATATATATCATTTCTCCTCCGACTTTCTACCGGAATCATAGTTATCCACAATAGTTCTTTAATCAATTTCACCCCACTGTGTGTTTAACATCACAAGGGACCTGTCACATTAGTAGTAGAAAAATTGCCATTAACTTTAATTACATTTCACAAGTGAAAATATAACTTCGGATCCACATCCGAAGTTCATAATTAAAACCTGAAGTTCAGATCTTTACTAGGTCCGAAGTTCCCCTCATTCAAAGTTCTTATAAAAAGGTAAAGTGATCTCAAAATTCTGATTTTTAGTCCAAAAAATGGGTCCCTTATATCAGGACCGAAGTTCTCATAAGTTGGGGCCGACTCGCCGAGTGACCCATCTCGACTCGTCGAGTCTAGGTCCAATGTTCGGATCCAACTTTGGAGGTCCACTTTAT
Source organism: Centrapalus pauciflorus (assembly GCA_020465985.1). Taxonomy (NCBI): domain Eukaryota; kingdom Viridiplantae; phylum Streptophyta; class Magnoliopsida; order Asterales; family Asteraceae; genus Centrapalus; species Centrapalus pauciflorus. The sequence goes on from JAANYP010006104.1 coordinate 201,898, forward strand.
ACCCGAAAATAAAACCCATCTCAAAGTTTGGGTCATATCTGAAGTTCGATTCCCACCTGAAGTTCGAGTCACAAACACTTCGAGAAAGTTTCAGATTGATGTTCATACCAATGATATTTTATTATATATTAAGTGTTTCTAAACCGTTTACCCTAACAATAACACTCATTTCTTTCCATATTTAACAAAAAATGAAGCTTCAAGAACACAAAACCTCTAACGATTCCATAATTCTTATCTTTTTGGTTAAATTCGTTGACGATTCTTGTTTTTAATGTTTCCAGAGGCTTCAATGGATGTTTTTCAACTATAAAATCATACATGCAACAACAATTTCTCAGATTTTAATTTCGTTTTTGTATTTTGATGTTCATCCAAGATGAACCCTAAACCCCCAAAATACCAAAACAATAACCTTAAGTATGACTTAAATCTCTGTATTTTCATCTTCAACCGCAAATTCCTTCCATAAATTCCAAATTTCAGCAGATTTCTTGAGAGAGTTGGGTGTGTTTGGTAGATGGAAAGTTGCAAATACGCTCTTGTAAGACTTCAAGAGTCTTTATGAAACACCCATACAACTAATACGAGTATTTCGATACCATTATACGTTAATTTATACAGAGTACTTGCGGAAATACGATCAAATTAAAACTTTTGCAATTAATAATCATAATCGTGATTCAAAACACTTTGCATAAGACACAACAGAGTGTCGGGAATCACAGAGCAAGGTAACTGGGGTTACAAGATTAAGTTATCAATTTAGTTACAAACGAATTAATAAACAGTGACTAATTCGCGTAAGTCCAAAAATGGAAGTCTGCTACTCCCGCCCCAATTATCCACAAAATATTGAGCTCCTATCCGAGCTCCAAACGATATTTAACAACTCGGGCCAGCCGGGCCTTTGCCCTTAACAGATCCTGAAAAGAAATAACAACTATCGGGTAAACAACAAAGTTGTTTAGTGAGATTCTAGATTAAAGTACCATGCGATATATGAATGATGCCATGCAATGCCATGAATTCGACTAACAATTTTGGAGGCCAACTAATGGCTATAAGCTACCACATTGCGGTTACCATACACAAGCTTACCGTACAATGGGTTTACAATCTACTGCTCGATTACCACACCACAGGCTTATCGATATGCAGTTTACAATGATGCCATACGATTACCACCACAGGCTTATCGTTTTACAGGCAATAATGGTTACCACACTCAGGCTTACCATTATGATTCCGCTGGGTTACCACACTCAGGCTTACCGTCTCGGCGGAGAGGTCAAACGAACGAGCAACAACTTATCAACCGAGTGATAAACAATAATTATGATGTATGTGATGGCAAAGCATGAAAATGACAATAATGATACGAAAGCAGTAACATACAATTCATGATATGCATGCAAATACGTTAATACTAGAACTCACAGTGATACACAATACGCTCTCGGCCTCAAAACCGAGTTATAATCGTCAAGGTAAGAGTGATAGTCTTCACGCGACTTAACCCGTCAAAACCCCTACAAGTAGGTTCATAATATAATATTTATAAGTCTCACCGCTTACAATTTCTCAACTTTGATCCGGACATATTAGTCGTAAAACCTAATTAATTTTCGGTATCGACCAACATAATTATTTTGGCCTAATTATCCTTCACAATTGGGGGATATAAGCTATTTTGGTGAATGATCCCGAGGACTAATTAAAATTACAATTTCTGGCCAAAACTGGGCCGAACTCGCCGAGTAAGGGACAGAACTCGCCGAGTTCTCCCATCCGAATTCGGGTTAGGGACCAGCCGGATTTCGGATCAGGGACCATCCGAATTTCGGATACCTTCCAACCGAAATATCATCCGAACTCGGTCCTGGACATATCCGAATTTCGGACCAACCATCCGAAATTCGGACCTCAAGATATCCGAATCCTTTAACTTAGAAATTTTTCTTTCAAAAACCCAGACCAACTCGCCGAGTTCACCAAGGGAACTCGCCGAGTTCAAGTGCAGGTCTGCACATTCTGCCTTACGGATTTAATGCTCAAAACTACCAACATTGCTTACCTTTATTATAAACGGTTTGGGGTCATCCCCAAACATATATATACCTTTTCTAAACTCATTTTAACCATCAAGAACACCATTTCATTCCTTTTTAAATCCATGAGAGTTCATAAACTCCATTTTCGGGTTTTTGAGCTAAAACCCATCAAACTTCATAAAACTTGCATATTATGTTTAAAATGATGATTCTTACTATGTTTCACTATCATACTTCAAGATCTAACGATTTCTCCATAATATTCATAAAAACCCATTTGGGTTTCTCATCTTCTTCAAATGAAGATGAAAAGGAGAAGAAAATAAAATAGCAAGATTTATAAACAAGAGTGGTTACCTCTTGGATCTTTCGAAACCAACAAGAATCTCTAACAATAGCTTGATTTTGGCTTCTTCTTCTTTTTCTCTTTCTCTCTTTTCTCTCTATTTGGCTTTTTGGAAAAGATGAACACAAACACACAATGTGTGTGTCTGCGTGGGTAAAAAGCAAGGGAAAAAGGAAGATATTTTCTTCTTTCCTTTCCAACCCTTAACATCCATATATTTACCATTTCTACCTTGGAATTATTTGCATTTCTTTTAAAGTCCTTTCCACATATTTAAGACTTATATCGTAAAAATTCGTACACCAACATTCATTCATATGTTTTGGACCTAATTAATATTCCGTATCGTATTTTAATACAATAACATTAATTACCCATTATATTAAATAATTGGGTCGTTACAATTCCTCCCCTCTTAAAAGGATTCCGCCCACGGAATCAGGTTCTTTCAAATAGAGCGGGGTATTTGGACATCATTTCGGCCTTCGTCTCCCAAGTCATCAGAGACCCACGGTGGTGCTTCCAACAAACGAGCACCATCTCGATCTCTTTATTCCTTAGGTTAATCATTTTGTTGCCGATAATCTTTTCTGGTTCTTCGACATAACGTAGTCGCTCATCGATTTGTACATCGTCCAGAGGAACGTTCACTGCAGGATTTATCGGACTTCGCTTCAAATAGCTAACGTGAAAGGTGTTATGAATTCCTGCCAACTCAGCGGGCAAATCTAACTTATAAGCTTGAGCACCGACACGCTCGGTAATAGGAAACGGTCCAACATATCGAGGACTTAACTTTCCTCGCTTTCCGAATCTCATAATTCCCTTCCACGGAGATACCTTCAGCATCACTGAATCTCCCACTGCAAACTCAATATCTTTATGACGTTTGTCCGAATATGCTTTCTGTCGATCTTGGGCAGCTTTGATCCGCTCACGAATAATCTGGATCTTATCATTCGTCTCTTGAAGCAATTCGGGGCCCGCTAACGGTTTCTCGCCTGCTTCTCGCCAACACGTCGGGGTTCGACACTTTCGGCCATACAACGACTCATACGGAGCCATCTTTATCGAAGAATGATAACTATTGTTGTAGGCGAATTCTACAAGTGGCAAGTGCGTATCCCAATTTCCACCAAGCTCGATCACGCACGCCCGCAACATATCTTCCATTGTTTGATTAGTGCGCTCGGTCTGGCCGTCGGTCTGGGGACGAAACGCCGTACTCAAATTGACACGCGTCCCCAACTGATCTTGCATACTTTGCCAAAATCTTGAAGTAAATCTCGAATCACGGTCCGAAACAATAGATTTTGGAATTCCATGGCGTACAATAATCTCATCGATATACATACGCGCCAACCTTTCCAAAGGAAAATTTTCTCGTATCGGCAAGAAGTGTGCAGATTTCGTCAGTCGATCCACAATAACCCATATAGCATCATGTTATCTTTGGGTCTTCGGAAGCTTTACCACAAAATCCATCGTGATGTGGTCCCACTTCCATTCGGGTATCTCAAGGGGTTGTAAATTTCCAGATGGTTTTTGATGTTCGGCCTTGACTCGCAAGCAAGTCAGACACCGTTCGACATGATTACCAACGTCTCGCTTCATTCCGGGCCACCAATACTCGGATTTCAAATCCTGATACATTTTTGAATTCCCGGGGTGAATTGAGAACTTCGAATTATGACCATCTTCTAAAATGGTTTTGCGCACGCCGCCGATCTTAGGTACCCAAATGCGATCTCTAAACATCTTCAGGCCATTGCTACCTTCGGTTAACAATACACTCTGACCCACCATTCTTTCAGCTATAATATTTTCTTCCTTAAGGCCCTCGATTTGCCACTTCCGTATGTCGTCAAGGATAGAGGAACTCACAACTACATGCGTTAGCGCATAGCAAGTCGCGTCCGGGTATCTCTTTCGGCTCAAAGCATCAGCCACTACATTGGCTTTTCCAGGGTGATAAAGGATTTCACAGTCATAATCCTTGATCAATTCCACGGCGCGCCTCTGTCGCATATTTAATTCTTTCTGATCAAAGATATGCCTCAGGCTCTTATGATCAGTAAACAACTGGCATTTAGTGCCGTACAGATAGTGTCGCCAGATTTTTAACGCAAACGTGACAGCATCTAATTCCAAATCATGAGTCGGACGACTCTTTTCATAATCTTTTAACTGTCTCGATGCATACGCTATCACTTTTCCTCGTTGCATAAGCACGCAACCCAACCCATTTATTGATGCATCGCTATAAACGGCAAAATCTTCGTTTCCTTCCGGCAACGCAAGCACAGGAGCGTCAGTCAACCGACTCTTCAAAATTTGAAACGCCTCAATTTGTGGCTTTTCCCACACAAACTTCGCATTCTTACGGGTCAACGAAGTGAGTGGGACGGCTATTTTAGAGAAATCTTGTATGAATCGTCGATAATAGCCGGCCAATCCAAGGAAGCTACGAATTTCAGCAACATTTCTCGGCGCTTCCCAACTTTTAATGGCCTCGATCTTGGAGGGATCCACAGAAACACCCTCACAAGATATAACATGCCCTAAAAATTGTACTTGTCGTAACCAAAATTCGCACTTTGAGAATTTGGCATACAACTGTTCGCCTCGAAGAAGTTCGAGCAATTGTCTCAAATGAACTGCATGATCCTCCTCCGTCTTGGAATACACTAAGATATCGTCGATAAACACTATGACCGACTTGTCAAGCATTGGACGGCACACACGATTCATCAAATCCATAAAAGCTGCAGGAGCATTAGTGAGCCCAAAAGGCATCACTAAGAACTCGTAATGTCCATATCGGGTCCGAAACGCAGTTTTTGGCACATCTTCTTCACGAACTTTAAGCTGATGATACCCTGAACGAAGGTCTATTTTCGAAAAGTAAGCAGCTCCTTGTAGTTGATCGAACAAGTCATCAATACGAGGCAAAGGATACTTATTCTTTATAGTCACCTTGTTCAGTTCTCTATAATCTATACACATTCGCAAAGTTCCATCTTTCTTTCGCACAAATAGAACCGGAGCACCCCACGGCGAGGTACTCGGCTGGATAAACCCTTTCTCTAGCAATTCCTCCAGCTGTGCCATCATTTCCTTCATCTCCGAAGGTGCTAAACGATACGGGGCACGCGCAATTGGTGCAGCTCCCGGCACCAATTCAATCCGAAACTCTACGGATCGATCCGGTGGTAATCCCGGTAAGTCATCAGGAAACACGTCGGGATATTCATTAACCACTGGTACATCCTTGAGGTTTTTCCCTTCTTTCTTAGTATTTAACACACAAGCCAAGAAGCATTGACAACCCTTACTTAAACTTTTCTGAGCCCTAGCCACCGAAATCACTGCGGCTTCCCTTTTACGTCTATCCCCATACACAAATATTTCTTCGCCTTCCGGCGTGAACAAGCGAACGATTCTATTAGCACAAGCAATAGTGGCAAGGTTATTGGCCAACCAATCCATGCCAGCTATTACATCAAATTCTTTGGTGTCTATGGGGACAAGGTCAATATCAAAATTATGTCCGTCTAGGGTCAGCACACAATCATAGTATATTTGGGTGGCACTGGCCGATTTTCCGCTTGCCACATCAACAGATAAGGGAAAAGGCATTAAAGAAGGTATAATATCTAACTTTCGTGCAAATGCTTTGGAAATAAAAGACACACTTGCACCAGAATCGAACAATACTACAGCAGGTAAAGAATTTAGGAGAAAAGTACCGGTTACGACATCCGGCACATCTTGCGCCTCAGCAGCTGTAATCTGATAGACTCTGGCTTGAGGCTTGGGTGGGTTCCCTTTTGATTGGGAGGAACCACCCACAAATTTAGGCTTTGCGACTGAGCCTTTACTTTCCGATGTCGTCAATCTCCTCTTCGGGCAATTCCGAGCGAGGTGGCCCACCTGGCCACATTCGTAGCATGCATCACTTCTTTTGGGGCACGCAGGACGTATGTGTCCCTCTTCCCCACATCCATGACAAACAATAGGGGACAAACATTCCCCACGATGAAGTTTCCCGCAACGATTACACGTAGGCACCGAATTGGAAAACTGAGATTTGGACTGAAAGTTGTTGGAGCTAGCCGGCTTCTTTGAGTGCCTTGACGATTGGGAACGTGAACGGGAGTCCACGTTCTTCGAAAATGATTGTTGGGGTTGCTTAAACGTCCCCGACGAAGACTCAACCTTCGCTTTCTTTGATCCAGCCGCCTCTTGTTCCCTACGGAACAATTCATACTCTCGGAGTCGCGCATACTCCACAGCTTTTTCGAACGATTCCACTGCGCGAACAGTCACCATTTCGAGAATCTCACTTCGCAGTCCTTCCACAAAGTAGTCAGTCTTTTGTTTCTCGTCAGCAATCACTGACCCCACAAACATTGCCTTCGAGTTAAACTCGATCAGATAATCATCCACTGATAGCTCTCCTTGCTGAAATGTCAGGAAGTCTCTTTTAATCTTCTGCACCGCAACAGCGGGACAGAAATGTTTGTCAAACCTGGTCTTGAACTCTACCCAGGACATTTTCGCCGCAACATCTAAACCCATTATCTCGACCTCTGAATCCCACCACGTTAAAGCAGGACCAACAAATTGCGCAGCCGCATACTGCACCTTTTTGTCGTCGCTGACGTCAGTGACTCGGAATAATTTTTCGATTGCCTTGATCCAGTCCAAGGCCTCCACAGTAGTTGCCCGTCCATTGAACGCTGGAGGACGACAACCAATGAAATTCTTATACGACATTCCCCTTTTTGACTTAGAGGAGCCGTGCTTCCGTTCTTTATCTTTCTTGGGCCTTTCTGCCCTACTTCCACTTCCGGCGCCTTCAGTATTATCGTTACTTGCTTGCTCCCCCTCAGCATTATTTTTCTTTCCCTGAACATTCTGGGAAGCAAGTAATTGGGTCATTAGCTCATTCTGCTGGCGATTTTGCTCCAGCATTTGCGCCATCATCTGCATCATTTTGTCCTCTCTGGACCCTCCACCAGTACGGAAACTGGATTCATTTTCATAATCTGGAGACTGATCCCTGCCTCCCCCATCATTTGAATGTTCTACCTCCTGGTGTAGAACGCGATTCGACTGGTTATCCGACATTGTCTGCAACCAACAGTTACAGGTCGGTTCAACACTTGTTTCACACCAAAGTGTGCACGTGAAATTTATTTGTATGCATATGTATATATATATAATTATGCTTACGTCAAGTCATAATCTTAAAAGTCTACCCAATATTATCCCATCCTAGGCCAAAGGTCAATTGTTATTGTTATAATATTGCCGCCTAGGTGGGTCAATAACAGCATCTGAAACCGTGCTCAGAGTAGAGTATCGTCGACTATACTCTGTCTATGAGCATCTAGTACAAGTGAGTGAAGCTTGTGGTTGATACTTTCCATGCTAATCATAATTAAACATTTAAATGCAATTCATTTGGTAATTTAACTAATTAAATTATTACCTTAATTGTGAAGGATGTTACAATTGTGTAACTAAATTTTGAAATCTATTATTAGATGATTATCAAATTAATTGCTTCTTATGTATTACTATTAATAGGTCATTTAATTTATTAGTTATATAATTAGTATTTTAAATATTACATCAAATTTAAGGAAGTTACAAAAGATCCTCGAACACTTCAACATTTGTCCTAGCTAGAAGGTCAGACAGCGGATTTTCCTTTTCTAGAAAAATATTAACAACTAACAGGTAAGCAATGCTTAGTGAGTAGAAAGATTTCATATTCCACAAGTCTTTATGCAGCACATATGAGTCACACTGATGACAAACATCGTGCACCCCTTCGTACACGAAGCACGGACCAATATATGAGCATATAGCTCCACCGTGCCATTGCACAGAACAAACACATCATCTGAGGTGAAATTATCAACGGGGATGTTACACTAATCTTTGGGACATCAGAGTGATCGACTCCACGTCATATAGCCTCAGTAACACCGGATTAACAGTTATAGCTCGAAAGCCCATCACGTTGATGCACAACAAAGAATAGGGAACATGTAAAACATGTATGCAAACAACAATATGCATCAAATATACGATAGTTGATAGAAAGTCAAACGAATAGAAATAACATGCCTCAAAGACTCACATCTATCATAAAACAAATGTGGACATATAAATCTAAGTACTCATAGTGGGTGTGATAATAAACTCCAATTATATATATCATTTCTCCTCCGACTTTCTACCGGAATCATAGTTATCCACAATAGTTCTTTAATCAATTTCACCCCACTGTGTGTTTAACATCACAAGGGACCTGTCACATTAGTAGTAGAAAAATTGCCATTAACTTTAATTACATTTCACAAGTGAAAATATAACTTCGGATCCACATCCGAAGTTCATAATTAAAACCTGAAGTTCAGATCTTTACTAGGTCCGAAGTTCCCCTCATTCAAAGTTCTTATAAAAAGGTAAAGTGATCTCAAAATTCTGATTTTTAGTCCAAAAAATGGGTCCCTTATATCAGGACCGAAGTTCTCATAAGTTGGGGCCGACTCGCCGAGTGACCCATCTCGACTCGTCGAGTCTAGGTCCAATGTTCGGATCCAACTTTGGAGGTCCACTTTATACCCGAAAATAAAACCCATCTCAAAGTTTGGGTCATATCTGAAGTTCGATTCCCACCTGAAGTTCGAGTCACAAACACTTCGAGAAAGTTTCAGATTGATGTTCATACCAATGATATTTTATTATATATTAAGTGTTTCTAAACCGTTTACCCTAACAATAACACTCATTTCTTTCCATATTTAACAAAAAATGAAGCTTCAAGAACACAAAACCTCTAACGATTCCATAATTCTTATCTTTTTGGTTAAATTCGTTGACGATTCTTGTTTTTAATGTTTCCAGAGGCTTCAATGGATGTTTTTCAACTATAAAATCATACATGCAACAACAATTTCTCAGATTTTAATTTCGTTTTTGTATTTTGATGTTCATCCAAGATGAACCCTAAACCCCCAAAATACCAAAACAATAACCTTAAGTATGACTTAAATCTCTGTATTTTCATCTTCAACCGCAAATTCCTTCCATAAATTCCAAATTTCAGCAGATTTCTTGAGAGAGTTGGGTGTGTTTGGTAGATGGAAAGTTGCAAATACGCTCTTGTAAGACTTCAAGAGTCTTTATGAAACACCCATACAACTAATACGAGTATTTCGATACCATTATACGTTAATTTATACAGAGTACTTGCGGAAATACGATCAAATTAAAACTTTTGCAATTAATAATCATAATCGTGATTCCAAACACTTTGCATAAGACACAACAGAGTGTCGGGAATCACAGAGCAAGGTAACTGGGGTTACAAGATTAAGTTATCAATTTAGTTACAAACGAATTAATAAACAGTGACTAATTCGCGTAAGTCCAAAAATGGAAGTCTGCTACTCCCGCCCCAATTATCCACAAAATATTGAGCTCCTATCCGAGCTCCAAACGATATTTAACAACTCGGGCCAGCCGGGCCTTTGCCCTTAACAGATCCTGAAAAGAAATAACAACTATCTGGTAAACAACAAAGTTGTTTAGTGAGATTCTAGATTAAAGTACCATGCGATATATGAATGATGCCATGCAATGCCATGAATTCGACTAACAATTTTGGAGGCCAACTAATGGCTATAAGCTACCACATTGCGGTTACCATACACAAGCTTACCGTACAATGGGTTTACAATCTACTGCTCGATTACCACACCACAGGCTTATCGATATGCAGTTTACAATGATGCCATACGATTACCACCACAGGCTATTGTTAGAAGATTCTTGTTGGTTTCGAAAGATCCAAGAGGTAACCACTCTTGTTTATAAATCTTGCTATTTTATTTTCTTCTCCTTTTCATCTTCATTTGAAGAAGATGAGAAACCCAAATGGGTTTTTATGAATATTATGGAGAAATCGTTAGATCTTGAAGTATGATAGTGAAACATAGTAAGAATCATCATTTTAAACATAATATGCAAGTTTTATGAAGTTTGATGGGTTTTAGCTCAAAAACCCGAAAATGGAGTTTATGAACTCTCATGGATTTAAAAAGGAATGAAATGGTGTTCTTGATGGTTAAAATGAGTTTAGAAAAGGTATATATATGTTTGGGGATGACCCCAAACCGTTTATAATAAAGGTAAGCAATGTTGGTAGTTTTGAGCATTAAATCCGTAAGGCAGAATGTGCAGACCTGCACTTGAACTCGGCGAGTTCCCTTGGTGAACTCGGCGAGTTGGTCTGGGTTTTTGAAAGAAAAATTTCTAAGTTAAAGGATTCGGATATCTTGAGGTCCGAATTTCGGATGGTTGGTCCGAAATTCGGATATGTCCAGGACCGAGTTCGGATGATATTTCGGTTGGAAGGTATCCGAAATTCGGATGGTCCCTGATCCGAAATCCGGCTGGTCCCTAACCCGAATTCGGATGGGAGAACTCGGCGAGTTCTGTCCCTTACTCGGCGAGTTCGGCCCAGTTTTGGCCAGAAATTGTAATTTTAATTAGTCCTCGGGATCATTCACCAAAATAGCTTATATCCCCCAATTGTGAAGGATAATTAGGCCAAAATAATTATGTTGGTCGATACCGAAAATTAATTAGGTTTTACGACTAATATGTCCGGATCAAAGTTGAGAAATTGTAAGCGGTGAGACTTATAAATATTATATTATGAACCTACTTGTAGGGGTTTTGACGGGTTAAGTCGCGTGAAGACTATCACTCTTACCTTGACGATTATAACTCGGTTTTGAGTAGAAGTTGAAATCCTTGCAAGATATGCACCAAAAACACTTGAATTTCTTGAAGAACACTTGAATGAAAGGGTTTGTGATGTGTGTGTGTATAGATCCGGTTTTTAGAGAAGAAAGGAGAGATTTTTGATGTTTGAAGTGTGGAAAAGAAGTGAGAAATGAGGTCTTATTTATAGGCAAAGTGTTTGGTCTTTCAAATGATGAAAGGCATGGATGAAAAGGTAGAGTGCACTTTTAAACAAAATGATTGTGTTTAAAGTAATATTAAAAAAATAGAAGTCAACCTCTAATACATCACATGTCTATGGCTGGCCATACATGTATTATACATGTATTTTCATTTTTTTTTTGTATAAAAGTATTTAGAAATGTATTTTTGTATTTCCCTTTTCTTGTAAATTCATAAATACTTATGGATGCATTGTTTTAATGATATGTTTTAGTCTTGTATAATTAAGGTTAAGTAATTGTATTTGTGTTTTATTAGTGTCACTAATCATAATTTAATTATGTACTTAGTTGAATTAATCCTTCATAACGTAAATTGATCGGATTAATTGATTTCCCGATTCATCGCATCGATGAATTTGATTCTAATTGAGTTGAATTTTCTAATGAGCATTGTTAATCACTTTGATTAATTTCTAATGACCACTGATTAGATTATAATTGGCTATTAAATACAGATTAGGTCATTGTTGCTAACCTGATTTAATGACGGATGTTACAGTCTCCCCCTGTTAAGGGAATTTCGTCCCGAAATTTTATCCTGTTTCCTCAGGGGTATTGTTACTTAAGAGTAGATGAGAGTATCTTTGCTTAAACTGGACTTTGCATGCCTAAGTGAATTGTGGTCCATGTCTAGAATTCCATCTGACCTTAAGGATGGGTATACAACTGTGCTTCAATCCTTTGACCTTACGGTCCATGATTTCAACCGGCTCTTTGATGAAGCGAAGTTTATCAGTTAGCTGGATCTCTTCCAAGGGGTAACAAGTGTCTCCTTTAACAAACACTTCTTCTTATTCGATACATGGAAAGTATTGTGCATGCTGCTAAGCTCTGGTGGTAACTTTAAACGATAAGCTACGAGTCCAATTCCCTTTAAGACTTTGCATTGCCAATGTATCGAGGGTTTAATTATCCTTGTTTCCCAAATCGTATCACGCCCTTCCATGGCGAGACTTTCATCAGTACTCGTTCTCCTAAATAGAACTCAAAGGATTTTCTATTTTCATCTGCATAACTTTCTTACAATCGCAGGCAACTTTTACTCAGTTTCGTATCTGTACTATCCTTTCGGTAGTTTCGTGAATGATCTTAACGCCAGTGATTTGGCCATTTCCCACTTCTTCCCAATAAATCGATGATCGACACCCCGTATAGGGCCTCAAACGGAGCAGCTTTAATACTTGAGTGATAGCTATTATAGTACGATAATTCCACTAAGGCAAATGAGTATCCATTACACAGGCTCTTAATGTATGTTCTAGGGTTTGGATCATTCTATTATTCTGACCATTGGTCTGAGAGTGATATGTGGTACACATGTCCATGCTTGTATCCACAGTTTGCTATAATAATTGCCAAAAGCTTAGCTGTAGATCTTCTATCCATATAAAAATGATTATAATAGACACTCCGTGTCCGGAGACGACTTCCTTGAGGTACGTTTAGACTAGCTTATTCATCCTGATGTTCTTTTTGATTGGTAGGAACGCGCGGATTTTGTTAGGTGGTCGAATATTACTCAAATGGTTTCTGATGTTGGTCTTAACTTTGGAGCATGTTAGAAATTTGTTGACATGTGTGGCAATGTCATCCTTCATGATAGGCCACCCGTATAGTTCCCTATGATACATTTTATCGGATCCGGGGTGAACGACATATCTTGATTTGTGTCCGTCATCTCTAACCAGTTTTCTTACTCTATCAAAAACAGGGTAACCAGACTCTATTTGTGAAGTATTGATTTCCATTAACCCTTATTCCAAACTATTATCCATTCTGTGCAGGGCATTATTTTTCATATTTTCCTCCTTAATAACTTCATGAACTAAGAAAGGAGGGTTTGGTTGAGTGGTTATAACTAGGGCTGGTACTCTTAACGGCTTAACTCATTTCTTTCGGCTATGAGCGTCTGTAACCACATTAGCTCTATCATCGATGTTATATTTGACTCTTTCTGGTTCAAGATGTGTTGGAGGCTCTTAGGGTCCGTGAGTGTAATACACTTCTTATCGTACAACTAATGTCTTCAGGTCTTAAGGGTAAAGACTACTGTTCCAAGATCTAGATCATGCTTTGTGTAATTCACCTCGTGAACCTTAAGTTTTCATGAAGTATAAGCTATGACCTTATCTTTCTACATCAGCCCATTGTGTGAAGTGTCATAGTAATCTATAAATTTCTCGTTCCTCTTAGGTATGGACAAAATAGGCGCGCTGCACAGTTTGTGCTTTAATAACTGAAATGATATCTCCTGATCCTTGCTCCAATCATACTTAATGTCTTTTCGGGTCAGTTTTGTTAGAGTTCTGGTGATCTTTGAAAAAATTGCTTATAATAAGTGGCAAGTCTTAAGGACTGTCGTATCTCTATGGGGGTTCTAAGAGTTGACCAATTCCTGATAGCCTCGATCTTTGCGGGGTCGACTTGGATTCCTTTACTATTGTTCACGTGACCGAGGGATTTCACCTATCCTAACCAAAAGTCAAATTTAGAAAGCTTAGCATATAGTTGTTCTTTCTCCGATAATTCCAGAATCAGTCTTAAATGTTACTCGTGCTCCTTCTCGTTTCGTAAGTAGGTTAAGATGTCATTTATGAAGACAATTACGAATTTGTCTAAATATGGTTTGCACACCCATTTTATGAGGTCCATGAGTACTGTTGTGGTACTGGTTAATCCAAACGACATTAATAGTAATTTATGATGACAGTAACTAAATCTGAAGGCTGTCTTTGGAATATCTTTCTTGCGAACTCTAACCTTGTAAGGTCTTGCACTACACAGATCTATCTAGACGCGACACCGTCAACGAGTGCGGAATCCTCATTAACGGCTCGACGGATACAACTCTCACACGGAACACGGAGACTATCACAACGCTGTACGGACGACGACGAACGCACCTACGAACTGATTCTCTCCAAAATAACACTCAAAATACTGATAAACTCGAAATTGCCCTTTTGCTTAATCTCTCTCGAATTCTGCAAAAGTCCCTTAATGATTTGAGTCTATCCCTAATTATAGAGGACCATTCGAGTTTGCCATGGGCCAAACTCGAATCTGGTCCAAGGCCCGTTCGAGTTTGTTCCTTTGACAATCTCGAATCTGCCTCATAGGATTCATTCGAATTTACCTCCATGTTAAATTCGAATTTGTCACTAAATTCGAATTTCTCATGTTCAACTTGTATTTGACTATATGAATTAACTTATATTTGAATTAATCTTTGGACTCTATGTTTGAACTTCTTGTAACACATTACATCAAGTTCAAACATACAATCAATAACTATCAAATATATATAACCACATATATCAAATATCCCAGATCTTTGCAATATAAGCTGAACCAAAATGCTAATACACTTAGACTACTATCGTCACACAGGGTGTACCAACAGACTCCCCCTTGACGATAACTTCTAACTATTTACATTTTAAGTACTAGAACTATATATACTACTACCTGCATATAAACCTGCATCTATACAAACTTTTACTACCTTCTGGTACTTCCTGGCTTCAGATCTCCATTCTTCAATAAAGAAGACCGGTTGATCATGCAGCTTCTTCAGGTCGTCTTTCGATAGATTTATTAAGTGAAGTGGATCATACACTCTCAAAATAACATTATCCTGTGTATCTTCTATTACTGCTTCAGCTGTAATATAATCGACATACCACCATTTCAAAATATTCTGTGGCATCGATTTCATAGGCACTCTCTTTAGACATTTCACAGGCTTGTATACCATTTTGGCTCATGGTTTGCCTGTATGAGGATCTATTCTTGACGCGTCCTCGACTCTCTTCCCAGTTCTTGGCTTGAGCCTTTCGAATTTTCCTGACCGACCCTCTTTCCTAATAATCTTTGCAATTACTTCGGCATAAGGGTCGTCACCAATATTTATCAGCTCTTTCCATGCCAATTCTTTCACTTCAATCTTCGGCAATGTATTGAAAACTTTAAGCGTTCACCTTAAGTATTGAAGACCATCTCTCCTTTTTAAGATAAACAACTGCAGTTCTCGGTCAAAGAACCAGCTTATAATCCCTCCTGAGAAATGTCCAGAACCCGGAATCCTCATCTTCTTCTTCATCTTCAGCTTTTCTTTCTTTTCCTCCTTCTTGAACCACAGATTCATTAAATCAGCCCTGGAAGGCTCTTTTTCTGTTGTTTCAAGTTCGGAATCTATCATTAAGGCTATCTTGATCGCTTCTATATTAATCACATTGTGATTATCTTGCACATACAACTCCGTGATAGGTTGTGAATTTACAATCACCTCGTTGACATTGTCGTCCTCGTCTTCTATCACATCAACGTCGGATCTCTAATCAACAATCTCCTCAGGTACAAATTCTCCTTCTTCTAATTCCTCTACATCATCATCTTCGAAATCAAAGTCCATTAACTCTTCTTCAATATCTCTCAAGGCGTCTATCATATCACTTTCATGATTCTTTGAAGAACCCGCCTCACCCCTTTTTCCTCCTTCAACACCCGACTGACTCGGCTCCCCCTGAACTTCAGCATGATGAGAAGCAGAAAAATCTACTGGCTCATTATCTCTTTGTGCACTGGGATCATTGCCGTCATCATCTCCATCCCTGGGCAGCTCTTCCTGATCTCGGCAACTTGTCTCCCCCTGAGCCTTTAGGTTTTTCAACAATTGGTCAATAAGGGAGCGCATTGATCGTATCTCAGCCGACTGATCGGAAACAAAGGTTTTGAGCTCTAAGTTTTCTTCCTGAATCTTGCCCACAACTTTATTCAATTCAGCATTCTTGTTGTCTATTTTTGCATTATGGGCTTGAATTTCACCGAGAGCTGTAGTCAGACCAATGATTTGGACTTGCTGGAAGTCGACTTTGCTTTTCAGCACAGAAAACCGTTGATTTTCCGTGAACGTGGATGAAGTGGATGGTATGGATTGTATGGGAGTTGGATTGATTGGCGAGGGAATGTGTGGTTCAATAGGTGGTGGTGGTAGAGGAATGGTCGTTTGAACAGGTGGAGGTTGAGGTATTTCTGGTTGAGAAGCAGAGGCCGAGTGAGCTCCCTGCATGAACCTATGGCGTTTGGCCCTTTGCCTATGTACCAAAGGTGCTACTTCTTCCTCTTCTTCATAATCTGGGTCATCTGACTCCTCTGAAGCTCTTCTCCTCCTACCTTCTTCCTCAGTCACAACTAAACGTGAGCCATATGTCCTTATTTGGAAGGATGAATCTGCCGTTACAGTCTCTGGAGCCTCAACCTCAATCTCCTCCATATCTTCAGACTCAGAGGTTGAAATGTCTTCGTCTTGAGGATCTGGTTGATACTCATCGATTTCCCTGAGAACGTCAAGTTCTCCTTCCGGAGGTTCCAATAAATCTCCAATGAGTTCAGCAGTTATTTCCTCATTAGCATGTGGACCGGCTGCCCAATCTCTTGCAGTGTTTGATATGTCTGATTAGATGTTGGAACAAATACATGTGGTGCACTCGAAGGCCCAGCCTCTTCCGGCTCTTGAGGTTGACTTGTAGAAGGCCTATCTGCCTGAATTTGTCTCGGGGAAGGTCTTTGTCTTCTTCTTTGTTGTTGAGGGCGTGGTTGTTGCTGTCTTTGTTGTTGTGCCTGTTGCTGTTGAACTTGCACCTCTCCTGCCCAGTTGGCATCTTCAGGGGCTACAAAGTTTGGGTCGATTACAGCACCAAACAAAGGTCCCTCTACTGGTATAGCTAACCTTCCTCAATGAGAGGAGCAATCGGCAAATATTCTCTTATCAATGACCGCAACGCTCTGAATACCGTTAAGCTGTGGCATATTTGGCAAGAAGTGCCTGATTAGCATCATCACGAAGCCCGGATATAACAGAAATCTTTGTTGGTCTGGAGCTGTGATTTGTTGAGCAAACTCAGTAAAGAACATCTCTGAGAAGCTGAATTTCTGATTGTAGACTAACACAATCATCCCAGACTGGATCTTTGAAACAATGTAGTCAAAACCACCTTTCTTCGCAGCAAAACAGACCATGAACACATGCGCCAGATACTGCCATTGGCCAATAAGCCCACTTTTCATATATGATGACTTAGTGACATCAAGACTATAGCCCATTCTTACAAAGGCTGCTTGCCTAATGGCTAATGGGAAATCGATCGGGCCGTTCTCCTGCTCTTGCGTGCCTAGCTGCAGCACTTGGCGTAGCATGTCAGCTGAGAATACCAAAGGATGCCCGGCGATCCTCGTCCTCAAAACCGTTGGGGTAACTGAACAATCCACTTGCAGATGATCATAAAATTGACGCACATAGGGAATGACTATCTGGATATTGTGAGATAACGCATACGAGATTCTGGACTCCACCAAGAAATCCACCATCTGGCGGAAGGCTTGCGCCTCAGGAATAGCATGGTCAGGAGAAATGACCATGTTATGCTTTGGAACGAAAATTATATCCGCCATTTCTGCACAATATAGCAAATACAATATAAGAATTATTAAAAATAAATAAACTTGTTCAAATTGAAATTTGTTTTATATTGAACTTGTGTAAGGACAAAATCCAACACTTATGAATTTCTACAAGTTTAATTAAAATTTTAATTAAATAATTCAAATAATTTATCAAATTCGAAAAACAGATTCGAATGAACACTCATTCGAGTTTATTGACCCATTCGAGTTTAATGACCTATTCGAGTTTAATGACAAACTCGAAACTGTCCAAGAACAGACTCGAATGAGTCGGCCACCATCATCACAAAAAACCATCATTTTAACCATGTTAGACTTAGAAAATCACATATATTAGTCCTACTAGGTTCTAATCAATAATATTTGTAGTTAATTTGATTTTTCACCGGTTCAAAGTTTGTAATTTTGAAAAACAAACTTTCTACCAATAAAACTTCAAAATCCAATGATTTTGGCCTAAATGGAGTATAAAACTACCTAAATCTTGTACAATACACTTGGTTATACCTAGATCTACTGGTAGTATCGAACCCAAACGAACAGACACTCGACAAATAGTAGGTGTATTGAAAACGGCAAATTCGAGAATAGATTCGAAATCGCTATGACAAACTCGAAGATATAGATTCGAAAACAGGTGAAGTTAATGACCATCACTGTTGACCTATTTATACCAACAACATTCGAGTTTGTTGCCATTCTCGAATCTACTGACAGATTCGATGCCCTGCTATATTCGAATTTGGCTCAAACTCGAATTCAATCTGAAACCTTTGAAAATTTCAAAAATTTTGAAATAAATTCAACTTTTTCAACCTTTTCATGGAACGGAATACACTATGCTAAATCTTTTACCCTAAGCACAAGATTTTCACGCAATGTTTATTTTATTCAACTAGGAATGCACCCTCAGTAATTTTAGACCTTTTTCCTAAGAAAAATAAGTAAAAATAAAATAAGCCAAAAATAAAAATAAAATGAAATTAAAGTTAAAATTTTGAACAACAAAAAATTAAACTTTAGACTAATCTACTTTATTTAAAGTTTACCACCTATACTAAAACTTAACAGATATATCTTTTTGATGAGTATAGTCAAAGAAAGGTTCAATCAGATAGCGGTATCACGTACATACTTTCAGTATTTAAACTTTCACACTTAGGAATTTTTGATCCCTTTGATTGTTTGGCGTGACATACATTTCTAGCCCATTGTTGGTATTATTTTCCTTTTAAACATGCTACACTTTGGAAAATCCCTTGGCCTTTTTATTTATCATGAAATTATCTTACGTCCCTCAGACATAGACATACTTTTATGATCAAGGCATACAGACAATAACTCTAACTTTTTGGTATTTGCAAACTTTTTTTAAAAAGCAAACATCGGACACAGGTCTGTATTTACATACAACAAAGTGTCTTAGTTTGTGTTAAGGTTTATTTTTAAAGTTAGCAAGATAGTGGTGACAGGTCTGTACAGACGTACAACAAAGCGACTTATCTTGCTAACCCGAATCAAAACAGAGGCAACAGGTCTGTACTTACGTACAACAGAGTTACATGTTTTTGACTCTCAATTCATTATGATTTTTCTATGCTTTCCGTTTTAAGATGTATTTGATGTTGCTATACATCCCCAGAAAGTTTGCATACCTCATTTAGACTCAAAGTTTGTATGTCTCGTACATAAAAATTAAGACCGATTGGTCATACATCTAAGTTAGTGACACGTTCGACTTTTTCTTGAATATTTTATTAGCCTTGAGACTTCCAATATGTATTATGCCTACCAACATATCATACTAGATAACGTACAACACTTAGAATTTAAGGTGCATTATGTGTGAAAGCCTAAGCACTTAGAGTTTGTAACGACTGTGCTAATTTTCGTCACTTTGAACCTATGCATCTAAGACTTAACTCCTTTTCTGATATTCTCTTTTTTCTTGAATTTTTTTTGATTTTCTCTCCTTTTTTTTGTTTTTCATAAGTAATAGAAATAAAATACTATAAGCTACTAAGTTACTAAAAATAGAAACTTTCCTAATTTACTAAACATACTATAAAAGGAAAGAAACACTACAGCTATGAAAATTCTAATAAGGTCAATTCACTCTGGGTTACGCATTCCATTCAGTTGAATCAAATACTCAAACCGTGATTTATCGAAAGCTTTGGTAAATAAGTCAGCATTATTATCATCCGTTGCCACTTTTACCAGTTTGATTAAATTCTTTTCAGCACAATCACGTATAAAATGATGTCTTATGTCTATGTGCTTGGTTTTATTGTGTTTAACTGGATTATTTGTTATAGCAATTGTAGATTGGTTATCTATCCTAATAGGAGTTTGAGTGTAAGCCAAACCGTAATCCCGCAATTGTTGTTGTATCCACAGAACCTGTGAACAGCACAACTACCAGCAGCAACATACTCGGCCTCGCACGTTGACACGGCTACCGACGTCTGTTTCTTGCATTGCCAGGAAACCAGTCTCCCTCCAAGGAATTGACAACCTCCAGTTGTTGACTTGCACGTCAAGCTGCATCCTCCGTAGTCTGAATCCATGAAAGCCTCCAATTCCAGATCTCCCTCCGCGTGATACCAAAGTCCCAGCTTCGGTTTCGACTTGAGGTATCGTAGAATCCGCTTCACAGCTTTCATGTGCATCTCCTTCGGATTTGCTTGAAACCTAGCACAAATACACACAGCAAACATAATGTCAGGTCTTGAAGCAGTTAAATACACAAGTGATCCAATCATGGCCCGATATAATGTCGGATCCACATCGGTATCACTTTCAGTACCCGGTCCAAGATTGTGATTCACTTGAATCGGCGTGCTGAAATGAGCTGTCAGTTTCGTCCCTTCCATCACGAAGCGTTCTAATATGTCGTAGACATACTTCGTCTGATGGATAAACATTCCTTCCTTTTTCTGGTCAACTTGCAACCCCAAAAAGAAATTCAACTCATTGCACTCATCTCGAACTTTGACTTCATCACCTTCTCAAAATCCTTGCACATTTGCTCGTCTGATGATCAAAAAATGATATCGTCGACGTACACTTGTACCAAGATGAAGTGTTCTCCCTTTCGCTTAACGAACATCGTACTATCTATCCTACCTCTTTCAAACCCATTCTCTAACAGATGGTTGGACAGAGTCTCGTACCACGCCCTTGGTGCTTGATGCAATCCATACAGAGCCTTATCTAATCGATATACTCTGTCTGGATATTTTGGATCTATAAATCCAGGCGGCTGTTCTACATACACCAGTTCCTTCACTTTCCCATAGAGTAAAGCACTCTTAACGTCTAGCTGATATACCTTAAAGCCCTTGAAGGAAGCAAAAGCCAGAAACAAACGAATTGCTTCCAGCCTTGCTACTGGCGCAAACACCTCATTGTAATCGATTCCCTCCTCTTGGTTGAAACCCTTTACAACTAACCTAGCCTTGTTGCGAGTGACTATACCTCGATCGTCTCTTTTACACTTAAAAACCCATTTGGTTCCTATTGCTATTTCCCCTCGAGGTAATGGAACTAACTCCCACACTTCTAGTTTCCTAAATTGAGAGAGTTTTTCCTGCATCGCTTCAACCCAGGAGTTATCCTTTAGTGCCATTTGCACATTCTTCGGCTCTACTTGCGAGATGAAACAAGAATAGAGGCAGGTATGATAGGCCTCAGAGTCATTTATCATCGACAACAACACAGTGTTGTTATTTAAACTACTCCTAGTTTTCACACCTTCACTAGGATTTCCTATGATGCTTTCTATAGGATGGTTCTTGTTGATCCTAGATGTCTCTATCTCGTCAACTCTCAGATTATCTCCTAAGTTAGATCATATTTCACCTAATGGGGGAACAACCTCAGATTCTACATTTTCCTCCTCGTGGACAGTTTCCTCAGAGTTGGAATTAGTTGTCTGAGTTTGATTCTTAGTTGAAGGTGCTTCTGAATCCGTAACTACTGGAGATCCATCTTCAGTTGAAGTAGGCTCGGATGTGGATTGAAAAGTAGTCCTCGGAAAGGTATGACCTTCGTCATTCAGATTCAACGTCGCCATGTCCTTTTCGATGGTACCTGCATTTTCATCCAAAGGAATGTTAAATGATTCAAACAATTTATCATAGTCAAATATCCATTCCGGACCTGTTTGGGGTTCATGTGTATAACTTGTGACTTCAATGTTATACACAATCTCTACTGTACCATTTGTTTTGTTAAAAACCCGTTTGTTTGGTGAGTTCGGCACATAACCTAGGAAGTATCCTTCGTCAGCCTTTTCACCAAACTTAGGTTGATGTTTTGTTCGCAATAAACTACATGGTACCCCAAAACGGTTCGAAGCCAGTTAAATTAGGTGGCTGTTTATTCAAAATTTCATAATAGGTTTTGTTCAAAGATTTGAAAGTTAGGACCCGGTTTAAAATATGACATGTGGTATTCACTGCCTCCCCCCAAAACATGGTAGGAAGCTTTGAATCCGAAAGCATAGTCCTAGCTGCCTCAATCAATGTCCTGTTCATTCGTTCGGCCAACCCATTTTGTTGTGGCTCATAGGTTGCACTAAATTGATGCACTATGCCCTTTGATAGGCAATAAACACCAATTACTATGTTTTTAAATTCAGTTCCATTATCACTACGAAGCCTTTTAACCCTTGTTCAATAGGAATTCTCCACTTGGTCTAAGAACCCGATGAGCTTGGAAGTCGTCTCGTCCTTTGTACCTAAAAAGAAAACCTAAGAAAATCGTGAGTAATCGTCAGTGATGACAAAACAATACTAACTACCTCCTATACTCCTTTTGTTGATTGGTCCGAAGAGATCCATATGTAACAAATCGAATGTAGAGGTTATGGAATTCTGAGTCTTGGACTTGTGTGCCTTCTTTTGTTGTTTGCCCTTCTTGCAAGGTAGACACTTATCCTCGAACTGAAAACTCTTCATAGGGACACCTTGCACCAACCCATTTTTCGTAATATAATTCATCTTTCTCAGGTGCAAGTGTGCCATTCGTCTGTGCCATAGAACCGACTCAGTCTCCGAAGCTTTAGATAACAAACAGATTGGACCCATCGAAGACTCAGGCTTGTTCATGTCAAGCATATACAAGTCGTTCTTCCTTGGAGCCTTCATCAATATCCACTCTTCAGGTATCTTGAACCTCGGTTTTAGCACCAACGCCTCAGTATCAGTGAACAACACTGAATTCTTCCTATCACAGATTTGAGATACACTAATGAGATTATGAACCAGTTTATCAACGTGATAAACTTGATCCAATGTAATCGTCCCATTAGTGACTTCTCCAGTACCCGTGATGGTTCCTCCCTTGTTTCCCGCGAATGATACGAACCCCCGATTCCCACCCTTGAAGTCTTTAAGTAGACTTCTTTCCCCTGTCATGTGCCTGGAGCACCCACTGTCGACGAACCATTTGTTGTTTAGACCTGTGGTTATCTCCTGCACATGAAAGAAAATAGGTTAGTTATCACGGGGAACCCAAGCCATAACTGACTTGGTTATACCATTCTCGTCCACATACTTAAACTCTTTCAAATACCCATCTCGCCTTTCAGGTGACTTGGGTCTTTGAACCGGAGTTTGTTGTGGTGCCGAGTGATTTAAGTTCACTCTTCGCCTTTGAGTAGGCATTTGCTGTGGAGCTCTTGAATAATTACGATTAAATTGCATTTCAGACTAATATCCCTGAGCTCTACCCGATGTGTGATATCTAACAGGAGTGTGTGACCTAACTGCAGTGTATGCTCTGCTAGGTGTTGTGCTCCTATATTTTTGTTGTGGTCCAGACCTAGATTGATGAACGATTCGATTCGGTGAATTAGTCCTAATCACTTCTTTTGGTCCACTTTTCACCGGAATTTGTTTCACAGCCTGTTTTGGTGTAGCCTGCACAGTTTTCTCGGTACTTTGAGAACTACTGGTGCTTGCCACACTTGTTGAAGGCTTAGCTTGTTCTGGCTTCCGTGTCTTAGGTGTAGTGTCAACTTTCCTATGCGGACAGTTAGAAGCAACATGCCCCCTCTCGTGACATCTAAAGCATGACATCTTGTCAATAGACTTCTTGTGTGAGCCCTTTGACTTAAGTGTGTCACTAGTGTCTGGTTTTTTTTGTGCATCTACAGTGACTGGTTCATCATCATGATCATTAAAATCAATTTTATGTTTTCCTACAGGTGTTTCACTAGAGGAAGACACAAATTTGACTTTCTTAATCTTGACATTTGTATCAGTCACCTTAGGTGTATTATCCTTTACAGGCTCAGTCACTGGTTTTTGACCAAGCTCCACAATGTTTTAGACTTCGGTTTTCTAGGACATTAAACTACTATATACAAAGGATTTTTAGAATCAAGAACGGACATTTTTCGATATGTTTAGGTAGGTGAAAAAGGTCGTTGAAAACCCTATGTTGGCCATTTTTGAGCTGTCAAACTTTCGGTTTCCCAAATAATTTCTGGAGGTCTTAAACTCCAAAATAGATTATGAAAACTTCCAGACCTATAGTTAAGACATAGATCTATCTTTTGAGACAAGAATCAACTCATTTCGATAAGTTATGATCTAGTTATGATTTTCCAAAGTCGATATAAATAATCTGCCGAAAATCCGTAGTTTATAAACTTGAAATAACTTATGATTCTTGTTGTTTATTCAAAGACTACTTGTATAAAAGTTATAAAAGTTATAAAACACATATATATCACTTGTTTTCATAATGTTAACACTTTTATGATGCGTTCATATATTCATAAACACATTTAAAGAAACAACTTAAAAATAAAAACTAGAAACTTATAAATTTGAGTTTTTTATGAAACTTGTTGTTGTTGGTGATTATATATATTATGCAAGACTTATATAAACATAAATGTATGATGAAATAAGTTAGTATTTACTTACTTTGAAGTGTTTAGAATATGATTTTGAGTAGAAGTTGATGTCCTTGCAAGATATGCACCAAAAACACTTGAATTTCTTGAAGAACACTTGAATGAAAGGGTTTGTGATGTGTGTGTGTATAGATCCGGTTTTTAGAGAAGAAAGGAGAGATGTTTGATGTTTGAAGTGTGGAAAAGAAGTGAGAAATGAGGTCTTATTTATAGGCAAAGTGTTTGGTCTTTCAAATGATGAAAGGCATGGATGAAAAGGTAGAGTGCACTTTTAAACAAAATGATTGTGTTTAAAGTAATATTAAAAAAATAGAAGTCAACCTCTAATACATCAGATGTCTATTTCTGGCCATACATGTATTATACATGTATTTTCATTTTTTTTTTGTATAAAAGTATTTAGAAATGTATTTTTGTATTTCCCTTTTCTTGTAAATTCATAAATACTTATGGATGCATTGTTTTAATGATATGTTTTAGTCTTGTATAATTAAGGTTAAGTAATTGTATTTGTGTTTGATTAGTGTCACTAATCATAATTTAATTATGTACTTAGTTGAATCCTTCATAACGTAAATTGATCGGATTAATTGATTTCCCGATTCATCGCATCGATGAATTTGATTCTAATTGAGTTGAATTTTCTAATGAGCATTGTTAATCACTTTGATTAATTTCTAATGACCACTGATTCGATTATAATTGGCTATTAAATACAGATTAGGTCATTGTTGCTAACCTGGTTTAATGACGGATGTTACAGTGACACATGCACTTAATCCCACCAACCACTCAGTTATTTCTCAAAAGAATTCTGCTTCAATAATCACAGAGATTTAGCACATTTCTATCAACATATCATTTGGATATTATTGATATTGAATCAAGGAAGACGTTTGCTCCGATCTCCGACTTTAGTTGATGCACATTGTGTCTAGAGCTGATTATATACACTTTTAAGACACATCGAGTCTAACACTCTGCGTGATTATAAACTGCTAGTCAAAAGTGACAAAGCCGGAACAAATAATAGCGATTCTTTCATGATAAAGGATTTCACGATAACTATTTGGAAATCCTACCAGTGTTAACATCATGCCAACGCTGAAAGTAGGTCACATAGATTATGTTTATTATGCAAACAGGACTCCTATGTGGACATGGACTCATTATTTTACAAATGAATGTGTTTCATTTTTTCTTAAGTCAAGTTGAAAAGATTTGACTTTAGTTCTTTATGTAAGGAATGAGTATCAATTTGAGGGGAGTGATAAAATTGTTCAGAATAGGGGGAGAGTATATCAGTTTGAGGGGTAAAAAGTCACTTTGTAATATTTTAAAAGTGTAATTGTTGTTGCACTTCTTCAACTGTAACTTCAATGCTTCAATGTCTCTGACGATTTTGCATGATGTTCATAATTCTTATGATCATCATCAGGGGGAGAAAATCTATAGTTCAGAGACAACAGTTGACTAGATTGAAATAATCAATAGAAGACAATTGCTACATCATATCAAGAGAATTGATCAAGGGAGAGAATTAGAAAGCTTTTCATGATTTAAGGGGGAGCGAGCTTACAAGGAAAGAGAAGATCAGA
The DNA here is from genome assembly GCA_020465985.1 of Centrapalus pauciflorus. Lineage (NCBI taxonomy): Eukaryota > Viridiplantae > Streptophyta > Magnoliopsida > Asterales > Asteraceae > Centrapalus > Centrapalus pauciflorus. The sequence goes on from JAANYP010006104.1 coordinate 228,345, forward strand.
GAAGAAGAGATGTGAAGATCAGAGAGAGACAAATAAAGAAGAAATTTTATCTAAAGATTCAGTGATTGAAGACTCAGAAGATATCAAAGAAAAGAAGAAGTTTCAAGAACAGAATCAACTTGAACAGAACTTTATTTGAAAATTGTTTTCATCTCTAAGGGGGAGATTGTTGGGTACAATTAATATAGAGTTGAAAACAATATTATGTATAAGTTTAGGGGGCTTAATTGTAAATACCAAGTAGTTTATATTTTGTATATATAGGTGTATGAATCTGAATGCAGATAGTATTTTGTTGGTAGCAGTTAGAATACATATGTATGATCAGAGAGTTAGTTTGCTTAGCAACAAAGCCATGAACCGTAATGTAATTTATTTTTCTCTTAATCATACGACATATTGTATTGATTAAATTGTTTGTTGTTCATACGTGCTTAATTTGAATGAATTGCTGTGTTAGTGCATCCTGTGTGACGATAGCAATCTAAGTATAGATGATATTTTGTAATAGTCAATTTGTTCGTAATTGCATATCAATACGTGTTTGATATATATGTTTGATATTAATTGTATGTATGTTTGAACTTGGTTGTAATTGATGTTTTACAATAAGTTCAAACATAAGTTCAAAGATAAGTTCAAACATAAGTTCAAAGATAAGTTCAAACATAAGTTCAAAGGTAAGTTCAAAGTCACTGGTTCGAACTTATAGAGGACAAGTTCGAAGGGCCTTGGGCGTGGTCGAACTTGTCCAGAGCAAGTTCGAATCAGGGGTTATAATTAAGGGTTAATTCGTTTTAATTAACAACTTTTGCAAAACTCGAGCAGAGATTAAGGCAGAGGCGATCTCGAACTTGCAAGGCGATTTTGTGTTTGTTTTTGGAGAGAATCACGTGTCGGGACGTTCTATTATTCGTCTATCATCGTGTGTATCTCCGTGTTCCGTGTGCGTGGTCTTTCCGTCAAACCGCTAACGAGGATTCCGCACTCGTTGGACGGCGTCACGTCAAGATAAGATCCGTAGGTAGGCGACCTTACAAGTGGTATCAGAGCCATAAGGGTGTTCTTGGTGTTCTTCATGTTCATAAACAACATCCGTGGTTTCTTTGCGTTTTTGGACCGGAAAAATCACATTCTTGGTTACTTTTTCGAGTTATACAAGCCAGATAACGGAGAAAATTTTACATTGGTTCACCTTTTTGGTCGAAATCAGTATTTTTAGGCTTAAAAATATTGGTTTAAACTGAAAACTTGAAAAAAATCGAACTTTTGGCCGTTTTTCGAACTTGCGGCGCTAGAACATAGGAGGTATTAGGGTTTGTTCGAATTTGACTGAAATTTCGAACTTGTCAGAAAATACACTCCTCACGAATTTGTTTTAGGGTTTCATTTGACTTTGACTGAGATTCGAATTTCCTAGCATTCGAATTTGTCAGACTTCGAACTTGGCAGGAACCTCGAGCTTGTCAGAATTTCGAATTTGTTGAATTCGAACTTATTGAAATTCGAATTTAATTTCAAACGAATTTTTTATTAATCAAATTCGAACTTACTTAAGTTCGAAAGGGTTGATTTAAATTAATTTCAAATTAAATTAGTTAAGTTCTAATTCAAAATGTTTAGAAAGCATGACAAATTTGCAAAAGTTTATCGAGATGGACCACGAGGTTGGTAAGGCAAATTCTCCACCAAAGCTGACGAGGTTGGAAGACTACTACTGGTGGAAGGATAGGTTTGTCGATTTCGCTCGTTTCAATGACATGCAGATGTGGATCTGTATCGACGAGGGATACATTCCACCCACTCAGGAGTTTGAGGGTCGTCAGAGAGTCCTGATATATCAAAAGATGAAGGATGATGACAAGAAACTATATGAGGCTGAGAATAGAGCGTTTTCCATTATTTGCATGGCACTACCTCAAGAGATTCTACACACATTTAGGAATCATCGTACAACTAAAGAGTTGTGGGATGCACTTGAGAAACGGTGTGAGGGAAATCCGAGGGTTAGAAATGGAAGGACCGACATGCTTAAGCAGCAGTTCACAATTTTCAAATCATTGAAAAACGAAAAGCTGGATGTGACTATCACAAGGTTTTACCACTTATTGATAGAGTTGGATAATCACGATATCGAGTATCGTGAACTTGAGAAGATTGAGAAACTTCTTGATGCTTTATCAGCGAAATGGGAGATGTACGTAGCGCTCATAAAGCATGATGAAGAAAAATTCGAAACTCTTACTCTCGAAGGAGTCATTGGAACGCTGAGGGCTTACAACTTTCAATTACTCAAGAAGGAAAGGGAATATGATCAGGTCCAAGATCCAAACATGTATTTTGGAAAATCAAAACCTTCGGTCGTGAGTGAACTGAAAACAGCTACAGCATTCTTCACGGGCGAAGCGTCTATTCAAGTGGACGTAGAAGAAACAAGTAGTCGGGCTTTCTTAGGGTATTCTAAGCCAGAAGATAAACCGACTCAATCAACATCTACTTCTCAACAGTACACAAAGATGCCTATGAGTGCATAATCAGCCGAAACTCATCTGAATCTTTTGGCTTCGTTTGTTGCAGCATATGGAAATTGTGTTCAAGGAAAAATCAACGATCCTGCGTTATGGGAAGAGGACTATGATCAGGTGGATCCTGATGATCTGGAAGAAATGGATCTACAATGGCAAATAGCCATGGTGACTCAGAGGTTCAAGAGATTCATAAAACGAACAGGCCGAAATCTGAAAGTTAGCAACAAAAAGATTTGGTTCAACAAATCCAAGGTTAAATGTTATAACTGCCAGGGACTAGGACACTTTGCTCGAGAGTGTGAAAGACCAAAGTTGAAAACTATCAGAATCAATCTCAGGGGAGATATCAGCCTGGTAGTTCGGGTAATCAAGCGAACATCGCTGGTCTGTAAACCAACGTATCATCGGACAGACAGCTTGATGGGACGTATGATTGGTGTTCACATCCAGAGACTAATGATAGAGACTTCATGGCTGAAGTGACAGAAACTGTGGATGTTGGAGCATAGGAAGTAACAGAGGACAGAGAATAGAATGATACAAGTCTTATGTTGGTGGAAAAGTCAGACAATCAGACTATTCTGGAGTTTGCTGCACAAATGGAAAACATGGAATCAGATCATACAAAGGTAATTCTGAACTTTTCTACATTTTGTGATTTATGTGCTTTATGTGTTACTTTTAATGACAGATTAAATTTAGTTCTGAAACACATAGTAATTTTGTTGGTACACCTTGTGTGACGATAGCAGTCTAAGTGACTTAACATTGTGGTTCAAGTAATATTCAAAATATTAGATATTAACGAGTATTTGATATAAGTATTTATATATGTTTGATAGTTATTGATTGTATGGTTGAACTTGATGTAATGAATTACAGGAAGTTCAAACATAAAGATCAAAGATAAAATCTAACATAAGTTAAAAACTTAAGTTTCAATACTAAGTTAAATATGTGAAAGAGTAAATTCGAATTCACTAAGGACTAGGATTCGAATCTATGACAAATTCGAATGTGTCCCTTAGGCAGATTCGAATGTACATCATAAGGTAGTATCGAGAGTGTCAAGGTGAAAAACTCGAATGGGCCTTGGGCCTGATTCGAGTTTGGCCCATGACAAACTCGAATGGTCCTCTATAATTAGGGATAGACTCGAATCATTAAGAGGCTTTTTGCAGAATTCGAGAGAGATTAAGCAAAAGGCGATTTCGAGTTTATCAGTGTGTTTAGTGTTGTTTCGGAGAGAATCAATTCGTAGGTGCGTCCGTCGTCGTTCGTACAACTTGTTGATAGTCTCCGTGTTCCGTGTGAGAGTTGTTTCCGTCAACCCGTTAACGAGGATTCTGCACTCGTTGACGGTCTCGCGTCTAGATAGATCCGTAGTGTGTAGACCTTACTAATTTAACTGCTCGAATCGAATCCTTAAAATTAGATAATGTTAGTCTCTTAGATATAGAAGAAGATCTTAGGAATAAGCTGAAAGCAGATGCTCGCTCAAGATGTAATAGTTCTAAAAGACAAACTAAGTGAACAGTGTGTTAGGATAGAGCTTATGTATGAGCATGTTGAGGCTTTAACTAAAGAACTTACTATTAAAGAGGTAGAGCTAGCTGAAGCAAAGTTTAAGGTTGCAGAGGTAAATAGTATGTTAGAAAAGTTTAGGAACTTTTCACTGAATCTAGGGAAAATCTTAGACGCACAGCGTCAGTCTAAGAAACCAGTATGTTTAGGTTATAAAGAGAGTCCTCCACCTTTTAACGATAACTATGTGCCTCAGCCTCAGGATAAAACTGATAAACCATGTTGGAATATGTTTTGTTAATGAAATACAAAGTCTAGGGTATATTTTGTAATTAGTTCATAGTTGTAAAAAGTATATAAATAGTAGGTTGACTTTGTAATAGGATATTAGATCTGACAATCTGCATATTGAATACACACAAAATTCCAGAGAATTAGGGCAACAGTGTTAGAAACTTCTCATTCTCATTTTTGTAATCATTTCAGTCATCAATCTAATCATTCGGTTAGTATTTCTGTTTCTGTTCTTGATTAATTGTTTTAGTTGTTTATTGCTTGATAGGATTTATAATTCACAATTGGTATCAGAGCCTCTAAGGTGAGTTTTGATCTGAAATTGAAATTTTTCGAGAACTGTTCTTGACACATTTTTTTTTCAAAAAACACAAAAATCGATAAGGGTTTTTATCCTGTTGATTATTGATTCTGAAAATTGGATCGAAGGAAAAGGATAGGAAGTCGATTGAATTGAATATAATTTTGTTTTGATTCATCAAACACAGAAAAACATCTATTGAATTTTCTGAAATTTTGAAAAACCAAAAGTTCTTCACTGTTTTGTTGCAAAAGTCACTTTTAGATCTGTTTTTGGACGACATTCTTTCACAAAAAGTGTTTGAAATCAGAATCCCTACCTTCGATATCAATTTGGTTGATAACAGCTGTGTTTTACAAATTAAATTGAGTTTCAGACTTGAAAATATTGAAAATCTAAGAAACTCGAATTATACTAAGTACTTGAGCAATTCGAGTTGACTGACTTTACAAATCGAGTTGATAACAAGTTTAAATCGAGTTTTACTTTAGTGTCAATCGAGTTGAACTTGTTGTTCCATCGAGTTGACTTGCATTTTTAACCGAGTTGACTTGCATGTTAATCAAGTTGACCAATCCTACATTCGAGTTGGAAGTGTATTCCATTCGAGTTGAACAAAAATCAATTTGAGTTGATCCAAGGTTAATCTCACCAAGGAATTAATCACAAGGTATCAATCGAGTTGCACAATAGTTGAATTCGAGTTGAAATTTCATTCTATTCGAGTTGATCAAGTTCAAAGGAAAATTTAATTCGAGTTGCACATATCTTAATTCAAGTTACACTTAGTTTCATTCGAGTTTCACACAGAATTCATTCGAGTTTCACACAGAACTCATTCGAGTTTAACACAGAACTCATTCGAGTTTAACAGAGAACTCATTCAAGTTTAACACTGAACCAGTCGAGTTTCACACTTAATCATTCGAGTTTCATACCTACTTGATTCGAGTTGCTTATTTCTTCTAACAAGTTCATTTGTTAGATTCGAGTTGATAATACATTGGTTCGAGTTTCACTCATTCTTTAATCGGGTTGATCAACTTATCATTCGAGTTGATCATCTTATTCAATCGAGTTTCATTCAACATTCAGTCTAAGGTTGATCAATTTTCAACAGTTGATCAACTGTTTCAATTTCAATCAAAAATCATTAGATCTTGGAAAGTTTCCTATCTATCAGTCACAATGTCAAAAGACGCACTTGCCATGGGATCAGAAATGAAACCCCCAATTCTCTATCGGGGAGAATACGTGCAGTGGAGGGAACGGTTTTTGGAATTCATCAGTTTCCATGATCTTTCGGAAGAAATGCTAAAGTCCTTAACGGACGGACCAGCTGTGTTCATGGAGACAATCCCTGGTGTACCCACTGGAAACCCCCCAATTCCACCAAGAACTGTGGAGGTTACAAACTTAATTGAGGCACAAAAAAGAAGAAAGTTAGGGGACAAAATAGCTAGGAAGTTGTTACTGATCTCAATCCCCAATGACATATATACATGTCTAAAAAACACAAAGACCGCCAAATCCATATGGGATGAGGTGTGCAAACTTATGAGGGGATCCGATAGGGCTGCAACAAATAGATCAAGGAACACTCTGTTGACTTTCGAGAATTTTCGAGCACGAGAAGGAGAATTACTTGAAAACACTTACTTGCGGTTTGTCAGTCTAGTAAGTGAGATTAAAAGAAATGGGGTCACAAAGTCAAATCTAGATATCAATGTCAAGTTCTTAAACATACTTAACCCAGAATGGGAAAAGTATGCGATGATTATCCAACAGACAAAGGACATTGAAGAGATGGACTTCCACATGATTTTTGAAAACCTCAATAACTATCAAGAGGTTGTTTTGAGATAAATATCTGGCAAAAAGAAAGCCGAGAAAGAAACCGTTGACCCTTTGGCTTTACTGGCAGAAAAGAAATATAAGTATAAGCTGAAAAAGGAGAAACGGGTAGTCATTAGCAGTAGCTCTTCCGAATCAGACACATCAGATTCATCTGCAGATTCCGAGATAGAAGAGATGAAAAAGCAGATGGCATTGCTACTAAAGGATTCTAGAAGAAATTCTATCGTAAGCCAACCAACAACAAAATGCGCTACAAGACTGGCTCAAGGAAATTTGAAAAGAAGGAGAAGCATGAAAAATCTGGTGAGAGCAGTGGCAGAAAAGCTGAAAAATATGAAAAATCTGATAAATCAGCGAAGAAAGAAACAGAGCAGAAGTGCTATAATTGTGGAAAACCAGGTCATTTTGCTCGTGAGTGTAGAATGCCAGTAGTCAAAAACTCTGACTACTATACAAGAAAGGCTCTGCTAGCTAAAGAAAAGGAAGCTGGAAAAGCCCTTATGGCAGAGGATGACCATTGGCTACAGTTATCAGAGGATGAAGACATACTGCATGAGGATGCTCATATCTGCTTGAAATCAGAGGTCTTCAATGAATCGGAAATCAGTGAGTCAGCTATGATAACAGAAGATGAGGTATGGGTTGGGCTAACGGATGAAGAAGATGAGGAAAAGCAAGAGTCTGATGAGGAAGAGACTGAAGAGTTTGCGTTGATGGCAGCAGGAAAAGCTGGATGCAGCAATGACAAGGATACTGATGATTCAGAGTCAGAAAAATCAGACAGTTCAGAAACACCAGAGGTAAATTCTAACTCTGACTCTGAAATTGATGATTCCTATTTGTTTGAAGAAAAATTAACACAGATGACCTTTATGCTTAAGAAATTTGAAAAATCATTAAAGGCTGAAAAGAAACATGCTCACTCTTTGGAAAACAAGTTACGTAATGAACATACTTTAGTATTAGATTTTTCCAAAGATAAAGCATTGACATTACGAGCAGTTTCAGATATGCAAGACAAAGAAAAAGAACTTCAAAGCAAAATCCAAGAACTTAATAACAATATATCTGACCTACAAGAAAAACAAGAAAAACTGAGTTTGGCAGAATTAGAGGCTTCAAATTTTTCTGTAAAATATCATACCATTTTTTAAGAAAGAACTAAGCTTTATGAGAAAATAAAGAAAATGAAAGATGAATTTATCAAAAGAGGTCAAACAGATCAAACTATCTATTTAAATCAACCAAAAGACACAGAATTTTACAATTCTAAATCTGGTATTGGTTGGGAAAATCCTAAGTATCTGACAAAGGCTATATCCAATTCACCGACTTTATATGATGTCAGATATATGAATCTAGGATTAAAAATGACTTTTATGAAAGCATCTGATGAGACAGAATCTAGTGAAGAATCAAAAAGATTAAGATCAGATAAAATGCAAAATTCTGTTGACTATAACAGAATAAATGAATCAAGTAATAACACTGACATTAAAGAAGAGTATATTCAGACATATTCTGAAAAGGATTTACCTGAATCTACTACTCAATCTCAAAAGTTATATTTACCATTTTCAATTCTTGAAAAGATAAACTCTGATCTCGAATTGAAAATCAAAAAGTTTGAGACAGAAAATCAATCTCTTAAAGCTGAACTCAAAATTCTGGAACAAAAGTTACAAAAACAGCCTGAGAACAAAAAGTTATCTGATCCATTATCTTCAACTTCACTAGATTCTATCAACTCTGAAACAAAATTTGATCTGTATATGAACTCTGATTTCAATTCTTTAGAAGAGATGTTTGTTCAAATTGATGAATTTGTAAAACCTTTATATAACAAACAATCAAATGATCAAAAAGAACCTGTTAAAATTCTGCAAAGAATTTCTACAGATTCAATAAAATCATTTGAAAATTCACCAACTTTACAACAAAAGAAGGAGAAAACAAAAATTACTTTTGATACTCCTAAATTTGAAAAAGGTGAATCATCTTCTACAGAAGATTCAATTGCACTTAAAGTCCAAACTTCGAAAGGTAAGAGACCTTTACAGAAGAAACAAGTTTCTAAGATCACCAATTCTCATGTTTCTTCTATGTCAGATTATATTGTGAACGGTTCTCGGAAGCAAGTTTGGAGAAAGAAGAAGAGAGAACAGAAAAACAAGAAAATAAAACAAGAGTGGCGAGTGAAGAAAAATATTGTTACAGATAGAAATAGAAAATTTGAAAAATCTGTCTGTAATAATGAATTTGTGGATAAATCTTGTATCAAATTTTCTCGAACTGATTTAATTGCTTTGAATTCTGGTTCATGTAAATCTTTACTTGTAAAATCTGATAAGCTTGTATGACAACCTAAGAAAAAGGATCCATCTTTCAAACAGAAAAAGGTTCCACAACAAAATCTTTCAAATACAGTTCCACCGCGAATTGTACAAAAGTGGATACCAAAAAGAACTGTTAAAAAGTGGGTACCTAAATCATCATCAATTGTTAAGATAAAAGACGTATCTGATGAGAAAACGCATCATCAACTGCATGATTTACCAAAATCAAAAGTACTCAACTATAAGTGGGTACCTCATGTGCTATTTCGTCTTATAGGTAAATCATGTATGGTATCTTGACTCCGGATGCTCGAAGCACATGACCGGACAAAGAGAAACACTCACTAACTTTGTAGAAAAGTTCCGTGGGACGGTTAGATTTGGGAACGATCAGTTTTGTCCGATCAAAGGTTATGGGAGTCTTTCATACGATAAAATTACCATTCAGACGGTTTTCTACGTTGATGGTCTTGGTCATAACTTGTTTAGCATTGGACAACTTTGCGATAAAGGATTGGAAGTCAACTTCAAAGCTAATCGGTGCAGCATTCGATCTGAAGAAGGTAAAGAAATCCTGCAGGAAACAGGAAAACCAATTTGTACTCCATTGACCTAGCCTCCATTAATCTGAAAAAGGATGTCTACTTAATGTCAAAAGCTACATCTAAAACAGCTTGGCTATGGCATCGTCGTCTTTCACATCTAAACTTTAATGAATTAACCAACCTAGCAAAAGGCGGGTTAGTTAAAGGGCTACCAACTCTTAAATTTCAAAAGGAGCAGTTGTGTTCCGCATGTGAAAAAGGAAAGATTACTAGAGCTTCACACAAATCCAAATCCGAACACTCTTCAACGAGAGCACTCGAACTGCTACATATGGATCTGTGTGGACCAATGAGAGTACAAAGTATTAACAAGAAAAGATATGTATTGGTGATAGTTGATGACTACTCACGATATACATGGGTAATCTTCCTGAGGTCCAAATCAGATGCTACCGAAATCATAATAGACTTCATCCGGAAAATTCAAGTGAAGTTGGAACTTTCAATTCAGTCAATCAGATCAGATAACGGCACAAAATTCAAGAACAAAACTCTGGAATCATTTTTGAGTTCTGTAGGAATCACACATCAATTTTCAGCTGCTAGAACTCCAAAACAGAATGGTGTCGTTGAACGAAGAAATCGAAAACTAGTGGAATCAACAAGAACGATGCTGGCGTATTCCAATCTTCCGTTATTCTTAGTTTCACACAGAATTGTTCAATCATCAATAAACGATTCGGGAAGACTCCTTATGAACTAATAAACAAACGGATACCTAATATTAAATTTTTCCATGTCTTTGGATGAAGATGCTTCATACTAAATGACAAAGACAACCTTGGAAAATTTAATCAAAAAGCTGATGAAGGTATTTTCATAGGATATTCAAAGGAGTCAGTTGCTTTCCGTGTATACAACAAGCGGACCAAGACAGTCAATGAAAGCGTCAACGTTAAATTTGATGAAGGAGTGGTCATGGCTTCTGAACATACCAGTTCAGGACCCAAACGTAACAAGCCGACTTCTATGGAGTCAACTGAAAACAATGCAGAAAATTCAGAATTAAATAAATTGTTTGAGAATTTCTATGAAGACTACTTTGAGAAGCCCAAAACTAATGTTTTAAATTTGGTGCCAGACAGGATTACTGAAGATCCCGTCATAGTCTCAGATCATTCTCATCAACAAGTATCAGAAGAAACTGGAGAAGCTTCGACAACAGATGTGCACTTGCCAACTAAGAGTGTACAACCTATTCAACCTCTAGAATCTTCTGAAACCCCCTTAACATCTGAACATTCAGAAACTCCTATCTCAGATACCCTACCGTCTACATCTGAAGCCATCCCCCGACTTCCCTATTTAGACCTAAATCCCAATCAAGACCACATCTAACCGTATCCACATACTTTCAAGTGGACTAGAAATCACCCAACAGAAAATATCATTGGTGATCCTTCTGCTTCAGTCTAAACCAGAAGAGCCACTATAAACGAATGCTTATTTTCCAATTTTCTCAGCAAAATTGAGCCAAAGAATGTGAAAGAAGCTCTTCTGGACGCTGATTGGATTGTAGCAATGCAAGAAGAACTGAATCAATTCGAACGATAGAAGGTCTGGAGACTTGTTGAGCGACCTAAAGATGAAACTATCATTGGCACGAAGTGGATATTTAAGAACAAGAAGGATGAACATGGAGTCATCATTCGTAACAAAGCACGACTTGTTGCCAAAGGATACAGTCAACAAGAAGGGATCGACTATGATGAGACGTTTGCACCTGTTGCAAGAATAGAAGCGATTAGGATGTTTTTAGCATTTGCTGCTCATAAAAATTTCATTGTTTATCAAATGGATGTTAAAACTGCGTTTTTAAACGGGGAATTAACTGATGAAGTATATACATATCAGCCCAAAGGCTTTACTGATCCTTCGAAACCTGATTATGTATATATTTTAGACAAGTCACTGTACGGACTTAAACAAGCACCGCGTGCTTGGTATGATGCACTTTCAACAAATCTGTTGAAATGTGGATTCAACAAAGGTGCAGTTGACACAACCCTGTTTATAAAACGTCAGGGGCCAGATATTATAGTTATACAAATAGATGTAGACGATATAATATTTGGGTCTACAAATCCTGAATTTTGGAAGAAATTCGCTTTCTTAATGTCCCAGAAATTCGAAATGAGCATGATGGGAGAACTAAATTTTTTCTTAGGTTTACAAGTTAAACAATTGACTGATGGTATTTTTATAAATCAGTCAAAATATATTCAAGACATGTTAAAGAAATTTAACATGGTTAACAATACTCCTATGAAAACTCCCATGGCTCCGGATTCAAAGTCCAAACTCGATGAGGACATTTCAGGGAAACCTGTAGATGTAACTCATTATCGAGGAATAATTGGGTCATTAATGTACTTAACCTCAAGTAGACCGGATATTATGTTTGCTACATGTGTTTGTGCTAGATACCAGGCAAATCCAAAAGAATCACATCTAACTGCTAAAAGAATTTTAAGATATCTGAAGTGAACACCAAACCTTGGTTTGTGATATCCCAGAGAATCTTCTTTCAATTTAACTACTTTTTCTGATGCTGATCACGCAAGTGATAAGATGGACAGAAAAAGTACGTCTGGTGCAGTTCAATTTTTAGGTGACAAACCCGTCTGCTGGTCATCCAAGAAACAACACTGTGTTTCATTGTCCACAGCTGAAGCAGAATACGTTGCTGTTTCATCATGCTGTTCTCAGGTGTTGTGGATGAAGAGCCAACTGCGAGATTACGGGTTTACACCACAAAAGATTCCTATATACTGTGATTCTCAGAGTGCAATTGCTATTGCATCAAATCCTGTGCAACACTCAAAAACAAAACACATCCACATTCGGTATCACTTTATTAAGGATCACGTTGAAAATGGAAATATAGAATTATACTTTGTTCCTACTGAATATCAACTACCTGGTTTGTTTACCAAAGCTTTAGATGATAAAAGGTTTAATTTTTTGGTATACAAATTGGGTATGTTGAATCATTAGATTTAATATTTCAGGAGTTTCAATTTATAATTTTAAATTTACATTTTTTATTGATTCTAATCTGATGTTAAATTCTTGAATGTTAAAAGTTCAAATTTTTCAAAATTTAACAGATCTAAATTGTCATGTGCAGGGGGAGCAGGAAATAATTTTTATCTGATTTTGAGAAAATCTGATAAAAATTTTCTGATATTTTGTAGGGGGAGCTTATTTACAAATTAATATATACATCTGAGGGGGAGCATTTTATGTTTTTAATTTTTTTTTAGTTTTTATTTTAGTTAAAAAAAATTTTTTGTGTGTGTTTTCAAATTTTTTTTGTTTGTTTTAGTTGTAATTTTTTTTTTTGAAAGGATATTGGGTTTTTGAATAAATGGGTTTATATTTGGTGAATGTGGGCCGGCTAATGTCAAAGTTGAAATTCAAATATGGGCCAGGTACCGGGTATTTTTTTAAATTTTGAAATTTTTTAAAAATATTCAACTATAAAGTTGAATTTCAAAAATCATTTCAAACTTTTCGAGAACCCACTATTCATCATCTCTTTCAAATCCTTTCTTCATCACAAAGAAACCTCAAAAACACTTATATCATCGGTTATTTCAGAATTAAAAGCAACAAATTGTGAGTGATTTCTTTTGTTTTATATAGTTCATTTCAGTATTCAAACATTCACATATCTGTTATATATTTGTGTTCGTATATTCGTATATGTGTGTTCATGGTGTTTCAAAATTTTTGTTTCTTAAACTGAAATTAAATGTGTGGTGGTTTACGGTTTATGAATCTGAACATGAATCTGAAATTTCATGGTTCAATCCAAATCACACAAACAGAAATTTGAAATTTTAGATCAAATGGTTTCGAGTTCATCATTTCCTGAAATTTGGATTTTTAACAACCTTGTTGTTGTTTTTAATCAAAGTTCAGTAAAACAAAGTTGTTTGAATTTAATTTTCGAGTAGGGGACAAGTTTTAAATCACTGCAAAAGTCCTTGGAACTAAAATGTTGAAATTCAGTGCAAAGACTTGGAAAAAAAATTCAAACAATACTTTCTCGATTGAAAGTATAATCGAGAAGAGTCTAAGTGTCAATCGAGTTGATTGATACTTCAATCGAGAAAAGTTATGTTTGATTCGAGTTGACCACTTTGTCAATCAAGTTGAACATTTGATCTGATCGAGTTGGACTTAAGCTTTAATCGAGTTGGACTATTTACTCATTCGAGTCCTTTCATGACTCATTCGAGTTGGACTTAACATATACTCGAGTCCTTTCTTATTTTATTCGAGTTTAGTTGTATTTCATTCGAGTTTAGTTGTATTTCATTCGAGTCTAGTTGTATTTCATTCGAGTTAAGTCATAGTTAATTCGAGTTGGACTTATTTTTCATTCGAGATTATTCAAGACTTAATCGAGAAAGGTTACACTTCATTCGAATTGATGTATAAGCTTAATCAAAAATCATCACATGTCATTCGAGATCCTGCATAGATACATTCGAGAATCTTTCAATTTCATTCGAGTTTGTTCATAGGCTTATTCGAGTTTGTTCAAGTGTTAGTCGAGATGTATAAAGAGTCATTCGAGTTTTTGTTCATTTTTTTTTCTAAGTGTTAGGATTTTAATTTTTCAGAAAAATATAACATTTTTTCAAGAAAATGTGTATATTTGTGATTTTCTAACATTGGTCTCTGAAAGATTGACTTTGGAATCCTGTCAATAATATTTTCATATTATTGTCTGGAATCCCGATGCTTTAAACAGAAAAGCACAAATTTTATAATTTCTGGCGAAATGTTCTGTTTTTCTAATTTGAATAATTTCATTTGTTTACCTGCTTTGTCTAACATGTTTGTTATATTTCACAGGTTACAAATGACATCTCCAAGTCATTCCCATCATTCAAATTCTTCCGACTCCCATTCATCGTCTAACCATACACTTGTTTCCAAACCCGTTCGTTCTGCTTCAGTTACAAGGCCTTCACCTTCAACCATAATACCCGACAATCAACTGGTTAAACCTAAATATTGCATTCCATTCAAAGACAATAACCACCGTCTGGATACAAAAGTGATTAAAGTTAGTCACCCAATCATCGTTGATATACTCAAAGGACATCCTTTGGGATATCTTCTCCATTATAAACCATCCATTCCACAAGTTTACCTTCAGCAATTTTGGCATAATGTAAAGTTTGTTCCAGCAGATGGTAACCATCACTTCAAGGTTAGCATCGATCAGTTCAAATCAAAGATCACTTTGGCCAGACTTCGACATAATTTGTTCCTACCTAGAAGGATTGATACAGTTAACTTTCTAGAGTTAGCTGATTTTGAAGATTTCGTGTCAGATGAAGAATTGGTTCATGACCTGATTTGCCTGGGATACTCAAAGCCATTACCTAAAAGTTCAAAATTCCATCGAAATGGGCTAAACGGAGAATGGTACACGCTGTTTGGAATAATCAATAGATGTATGACATCAAAGCATACTGGCATAGATAGATGCAGTATCCATTGTCTCAGAATCTTTCACGGCATCGCATTCAACAAGCATTACGATTATTCTCAGTGCATTTGGGAAGACTTGAAGGAAATTGTACTTGCCAAGATTACAAACAGATTGAGGAAGTTTGTACCGCTACTAAGGTTCATTCAGATTTTAATCCGAGGCATTCTCCGGGCAAATGAGAATACACCAAAAAGATCAAACTCTCAAAGATGCCCAGATTACGAAATGATGAGTCTACATGAAGTTCCGGATTCTCTAAATGCCAACATTATGCTAATACCGGAAGCACTGTTAAGGTACGCAGATCAGTCCAGTGAGAATGTGAGGCTGTATCGCATAGACCATGCTCCCAAAAGACCCAAGAACCGGGTTCTCTAAACCAAGGAGTTATAGGACGAGAGGAACTTCAGCAAGGGGCTGAAGTTCAGGGAAGCCTTCTAGTGTCTGAGGGAGAAGTGGGTGCAGTAAGGGAGGTGAGAGAGAAGAAAGTAGTTCCGATTCTGAACATACTTTATCAAACATAAATGAGGGAGTGGAGGAAGGTGATGACGATGATGATGATGATGGTGGACCTGATCATGATGTGGGAGGAGCAGTTCTGATGGATATTGTTAGTATAACTCAAGCGAGTGTGAGGGATGTTCTAAACCTAGAAAGCCGGGATATTACCACAACTGCTGTTAGCTCCCAACAGGGAGTTAGCATTGAAGGAGTCAGTATCCCACTGACGATTGCACACCCCACCATCCACTCAGTCTCCTCTCAACAGGAGTCTGTTTCACTTGAGCACCGAGATCAAGCACAACAGCTATCCGATAATCCTTCGGATTTGATG
Source organism: Centrapalus pauciflorus (assembly GCA_020465985.1). Taxonomy (NCBI): domain Eukaryota; kingdom Viridiplantae; phylum Streptophyta; class Magnoliopsida; order Asterales; family Asteraceae; genus Centrapalus; species Centrapalus pauciflorus. The sequence continues at coordinate 244,140 of JAANYP010006104.1, forward strand.
GATATTGAATTTAGTACACATCTGCCTGAGTGTACAACTTCATTTCAAGCACCGTGTCTAGAACCAATACACGATAGGACACTTGAGTCTACTTCATTTGTTGATGTAAGTGCAGCTGAACTTAGTGTTCCTGCCGAAACATCCTTAGTCACCGAAACAATCGTTGCTCCGTCACTTGAAGAGGGTGGAAGTCCAGTCAGAGCTACATCATTGCCAACTCTAAGCACTGGCCACACAGAGGTTCTTTTTACAAGTTCCACTGTTGTGTCAACTGGAAGTCTAAGTGACCCAGTCGTTAATCTTTCCCCGTTCGTCACTGAAACATCTTTGAGTCAAGCATTAAATGCTGCTGTTGTGGGAGTAAACAATCATGTTTCTGCTCAGCTATCTATAGTTATGTCTCAAATGAATAACATACACAAGTTTTTGAAAGGAAAGTCCGTAGCCGAGGAGTCAGTGAAGCAACCTGATCCGAATCAAGCCATTGAAGAATTGAGGGACTTAGTGTTTGAGCAATTTGATGAGATGAGAGAAAGAATGATAGGATTAGAGAGCACGATGATCACTGCGCTAGGAAATTTATCAGAAAGGGTGGCGACAGTTGAACAGTCGTGTAAGGCTCAAGCTTCTGCGCCAAAACGCAAACATGATGAGCTTTGACGATGACTCCGATGATGCTCCTCATGAGGGGGAGAAGAGGAGGAAGCTTGATGAGCGTACAACGGGTTTATTGATGATAACCTATCCAGAGAAGGAGGATGAAGTTAAAGAAAAAGAAGAGGCAGGAAGCTCAAAAGAACCAGCTGATATTCAAAAAGGAAAGGAATTGATTCTTTATAAAGATGTTCCTAGTCCATTGAACATTCAGTCAGAGTTATATAATTTTGGTGAATATGAAGAGTCTGAAGAAGAGGAATAAGAAAAGGCTTTAATGATTGATGATATTGTTGAGATTGAAGAATCAGAAGATGATGATGTGATAGAGCTTACAGATGTTGCAGTTAGAGCTGAGAGGATTGAAGAAGAAGAGGTGTTGGTTCAAAAGATCTTAAAGGATGATATACTTATACCAACGGTTGAAAAGCCTGAGGTTACAGTATAGGTAAAAGAAGAAGAGACTGAACTGTTTCCGTTTGAATGTTTTGTTCCTCCAATTGTGAAAAAAGTGAATGAGTTTGAAGTGATGGAGAAAGAAATTGAAAAAGGGTCTGGAGCTTACCTCGAAGAAATCCACTGAATATGTTAGGAAAAGAAACAAGCTGCCATACCTTGAAGATCAACTGGAGAAAAAGATTTTCTGCAAGAAGCAAGCTCCTTGTACATTCCTGAAGTTGCTGAGAGTTTTGGAACCAAATCGACCAAATCTGGTTTACTATGCAAGTTTCCTTCAGAACAAGGCTCAGAGTGTTGATAAAGTTATAAGTGAATTTCCGATAGTGGATCTAGTAAAGATTGAAAAGGATAGATTTGTTAAGATCTTTTATCCTACATTCACTGTGACAAGATCGGATGGGAATACGTATAAGTTTACAGAAGCAACTATGTTTTGGATGAATTTGGTGGACATTGAAGATTTGTTTGATGAACTATGCATGAACAAAAGAATTGAGCTTTGCAGATTTGCTAAAAAGACTTTATTTCATTTCATGCATATAAAGCTCGTTCTTATGTCAATCCAAGATCTTCAAATTGGTGTTGAAAGGGGCATGAGAAAGATGAACGTGACTCCACCAAACAGAGAAATCAAATTTGCTGGGGAGTTAAAAGAGTTTCAAGTTATCATGGTCAAGCGTCCAGTAGTCATGTACAAAGACAGAAATCGAAAGCTGAGAGCTATGAGGACCATTGAATTGAATAGGTTTTGTGATGGAACTTTGCAGAAAGTTATGAGTGGACTTAAAGGATAGCTGGCTGCAGATCAGAAAAGAAAAACCAAAAGAGGAGCTCTCAGTGTAAAAGACAAGATGCTTATTGTTGAAGTTATTTCAAAGATAAAGTGGAGACTAGCAAACAGAAAGAGAGTAAGAATTTTTGAGGCGAAGCTGGGCCTTTCACGATGAAGACTTTGCTTATTCCATCAAAGGGGGAGATTGTTGGAATATGTTTTGTTGATGAAATACAAAGTCTAGGATATATTTTGTAATTAGTTCATAGTTATAAAAAGTATATAAATAGTAGGTTGACTTTGTAATAGGATATTAGATCTGACAATCTGCATATTGAATACGCACAGAATTCCAGAGAATTAGGGCAACAGTGTTAGAAACTTCTCATTCTCATTTTTGTAATCATTTCAGTCATCAATCTAATCATTCGGTTAGTATTTCTGTTTCTGTTCTTTATTAGTTGTTGTAGTTGTTTATTGCTTGATAGGATTCATAATTCATAAACCAGTTGAGTCAGAGGTAGTAGCTGAAACTGTATCTGAATCTGATAAGGATAAAGCAACTAAGGTGACTAATAATAATGCCACGATTAAGAAAGTCAAGTTTGTGCAGTCTTCTAGTGATAAAAATCTAGGAGAAGCTAGACCTGCCTTTAATAATCAGAAAGAAGACATTGTCACGATAGTTGAGAAGAACGAAACTGACTCTAGTGAGACACCAAAGTCAAAGGGCACACATAAGAAGTCAATTGATAAGATGTCTTGTTTTAGACGTCATGAAAGGGGACATGTTGCGTCTAGCTGTCCATATAAGAAGGTAGAATCTACACCTAGTGTTGTAAAGCCTGAACAACATAAACCCTCATCATGTGTAACTAGCACAATTGGTTCTCTAAACACTAAGAAGATTGTGAATGCCACACCAAAGATTGCTGTTAGACAACTACCGGTGTCGGTTAGACCAAATGAAGTGGTTAGGACGAATTCACCGAATAGAGTCCCTAATCAATCTAGGTCAGGACCTCAACAGGTCTATAGGAGTACAACACCTAGAAGAGCTTACACTCCAGTTAGGTCTCACACTCCTCACATCAAACACCAGGTAGAGCCCATGGATATCAATCTGAAATGCCATATAATAGAAATTATTCAAGGGCTCAACAGCAAATGCCTACCCAAAGGCCAAGAGTGAATTTAAATCACTTTGTACCACAACAGGTTCTCAATCAAACACCCAAGTCACCTGAAAGGAGAGATGGGTTTTTGAAAGAGTTCACGTATGTGGATGAGAACGGTATTACCAAGTCAGTCATGGCTTGGGTTCCCCGTGATAACTAACTTGTTTTCTTTCATGTGTAGGAGCTAACTACCGGTCTAAACAACAAGTGGTTTGTCGATAGTGGTTGCTCAAGGCACATGACTGGGGAAAGGAGTCTGCTCACAGACTTCAAGGGAGGGAACAAGGGATTCGTATCATTTGCTGGGAAGAAGGGAGGAAATATCACTGGAACAGGAGTGATTTCTAATGGGACCATCACACTTGATCAAGTAAATCACGTTGATAGACTTTCTCACAATCTCATTAGTGTCTCTCAGATCTGTGATAAGAAGAATTCTGTTTTGTTTACAGATACTGAAGCATGAGTGCTGAAGCCGGGATTCAAAATTCCTGAAAACTGGATTATGATGAGAGCCCCAAGGAAGAACGATTTGTACATGCTGGACATGAACATCTCCGATTCGTCGATGGGAACAATATGTCTCTTGTCTAAAGCTTTAGAGACCGAATCAGTCTTATGGCTCAGACGCAAGGCACACTTGCACCTGAGAAAAATGAACTACATCACTAAACATGGACTGGTGCAAGGTGTCCCGATGAAGAGTTTTCAGTTTGAAGACAAGTGTGTACCGTGCAAGAAAGGCAAACAACACAAGAAGTCACAAAAGTCTATGACTCAGAACTCAATAGCTTCCACTTTCGATTTCTTGCCTATGGACCTATTCGGACCTATCAACAAAAGGAGTATAGGTGGTAGTTGGTACTGTTTAGTTATCACTTATGATTACTCACGTTTTTCATGGGTTTTCTTTTTAGGTACGAAGGACGAAACAACTGCAAAGTTGATTGGGTTCTTAGACCAAGTCGAAAACTCCTATGGGACGAGGGTAAAACGTATCAGGAGTGATAATGGGACAAAGTTTAAAAACAGAGTAATTGGTGTATATTGCCTATCTAAGTATGGGACACGTAAGGTAGTTTCTTGATAAATAAAAAGGTCAAGGGATATTCCAAAGTGTAAAATGTTTAAAGGGAAAAACATACCGGCAATCGACTTGGTTTGTATTTCACGACAAACAATCAAAGGAATCAAAAATTCCGAAGTGTGAAAGTGTAATGTTGAAAGTGCATATTGACACCGCTATCTGATTGAACCTTTCTTTGACTTTCTCACAAAAATACTCTGTTAGTATAGGTTGTAAATTATTAAAAGTAGTTTTGAGTAGATTCAGTTTAAATTTTATTCAAATTTTACTTTATTTTATTTTATTTTACTTTACTTTTCTTTTATTCTAAGTAGGAAAAAGGTCAAAGTTACTAGGATGCATGATTGGTTGAATAAACAAATGTTGCATGAAAATCTATGGCTTGGTGTGAATAATTTTGCAAGGTTTGTAAAATTACGTTACACGAAAAAGTTGAAATAGTTGAATGTTATTCAAGGATTTTCAAAATTTTCAATTAAGTTCGAATTTCAGACAAATTCGAACTAAACTTCGAATTTGTCAGGAAGTTCGAATTTATGGCAAGTTTGAAGGTTGTTGGTATAAATAGGTTAACAGTACTTCATTTAAGGCACTTACCTTCGAATTTGTTCATTCGAATTTGTCTCCGGTGATTACGAACTTGTTCATTCGAACTTGTCACATTCGACTTTCTTTCTATTCCTTGAAGTTTTGCACACTTTTCTCGAACCTAATCACATACTTAGGTATAATAATCATATTATACAAAGTTTGGGTAGTTTAGGACTTTATTATGGTAAACAATCGACTTTATTTGATGTTTTATGGGTTTTAAAATCACAAGTTTTAACCGGTAAAAGTTCAAATAACAAATATATAACTTCGATTAGAACCCAATAGGACTAGACTATACTAATTTGTAAGTAAAATGGGGTTAAAATCTTGGATATTTGTTTAAAAATCACCGACTTCGAACATGTGCTGCATGTTCGAACTTGTCACAAGTTCGAACTTGTTGAAATATCTATAAGTTCGAAGTCAGTCAAGTTCGAACATAATCGTCGATGTTTAAATTCTATTGTTTTAAAATAAATTCAAACTCGTATAAATTCGAATGTGTTGAATTTCGAACTTATGTATGTTCGAAATTATGCAAATTCGAAATAAACAAGTTTCATTTTATTTTTCATTTACTAATATTAGTTGTTGTTTCTGTGTGCACATATGGGTGATCGGGCTTTCAATAACAAACATAACATGGTTGTCTCTGTGGATAGGGAATTACCCGAAGCTCAGCCGTACCGGCATATGGTCGACTTTTTGACTCAGTCGGGAGTCTCGTATGCTTTAACTCATAACCTGCAAATCATTCCGCCTTATGTACGTCAATTTTGGGAGCATCTCCAAGTGGATTGCTCTATGACGCCAACAGTTCTAAGAACAAGGGTTAGGGGACAGCCAATCGTATTTTCAGCCGATATGTTACGGCAAATCCTACAGCTAGGATCGGAACACCAAGAGGCGGAGCCTATAGATTTTCCGATTCATATCAGGCAAGCGGCGTTTCCGCGAATGGGATACGCCCAAGACATTACTAAGGCCTCATATGTGAAGAATGGCGTGATTGGCCAATGGCGTTATCTGGTGCACGTCATAATGGTTTGTTTTGTGTCGAAGAAGGCAGGTTTTGATACTATGGTGTTCAAGCTACAATCGGCATTGATTGCCTTAGTATATAACAAGCGATTCAGTTTTTCGGAAATGTTCTTTGGGGAGTTTGTGCACCAAATCACAGCTCTGGTGAGGGAACGCTTTTTGATGTACCCGAGATTTGCGATGATGATCATCCGTCACTTTTTGCCCAATCTGCCACAACTTCCAGATACAAATGGCGTGGCCATTATTGATAAACGGATTTTTGCTGACTCCCATACGCATAATGCGAGAAAGGCTGAGCAGGTCAGGCCGCAAGTGGCACCTCTGTTCGGGGCCGTTATTGACCCTGATTTTGTAGCCCCAGAGGGTGATAACTGGGCAGGAGAAGTTTAGCAACAACATCAACAGCAACAACCACCACAACAACAACAACAGCAGAGGCCAAGTTGTAAAGCACCAGCAAGCAGAGCTCCGGTAGCTAGACCATCCTCTAGCCGCCAATCAGCATCTACTGCAGCTAGTCCATCCACAGCAGCTGCAGGCCCATAGTGTTCGGCCCCACAATTTGATCAGAGGGCACAAACCCTAAAAGAAATTTGGGCTCAAGGAACGGCTACTGAGCAAGATATTGCAGCAGAATTAATTCATGAGATTTTGGAGCCTCCAACGGAGTACAATGATATATTCAGAGACATTGATGAATACCAGCCAACTGAAGCTGAGGATATGGACACAGAGGTCCAGGGTGAAGGAGAAGAAGAAGGAGAAAGAATGCAGACTGAGGCTGAGGGTCAACCAGAGACCGCCTCCGAAGCTGACTCCGATTCTAGTTCTAAGGAAATAGAAGCTGTAGATGCTGTTGATCCGGCTGTCAGAATTGGCAGATATGGTTCGAGACTAGTGGTAAGTAGAAAAAAAATGACAAGACGAGCAGGAAGAGATACAGAGCAAGAATATTCAGATTTTGAAGAAGAATAGGAAGTTCCACTCGTGCCTAGGCATAGGGCGAAGCAGCATAAATTAATGCAGCGAGCTCCATCCACTTTGGCTCCTGAACCTGTGTAACCGGCTGCTCAGTTAACCCCAACCACCGCTCCATCAACATCCACCTCCACTCCATCAACATCATCTACATTCATTGACAATCAGCGGTTCACAGAGCTGAAAGGAAAGGTGGACTTTCAAACAGTCCAAATTTTTCAACTTTCAACAGCAGTGAAAGAGCTTCAAGCGCATAATGCCAGACTTGATCAAGAGAATGCTGAGTTGAGAACAACAGTAGCTGATCAAGAGTATGAGATGAAGACAATGAAAACTCTCCTAGAGCAGTTATTGAAAAATCTGCACGCTCAGGGGGAGAGTAGTTGCAAGGAAGCTGAGGTGAGGAGAGAAGATGACTCAGGCAATGATCCAGATGCTGAAAGGGAGAGTGAGCTAGCAGATCTTTCTCAGAAGACTGCTCAGCAAGCTTAAATTCAGGGGGAGCCTAGTCAGTCGGGTGTGAGAGAAGGAGGCAAAGGAGAAGCTTCAAAGACTACTGCAATGAAATGATTGAAGCATTGTGGGGTCTTGATGATGAAGAAGATATTGGTGTTGATCAAGAAGACTTGGAGGAAGGAGAGTTTGTTCCTGAAGAGGTTGTGGATTGGACGTCGGATGACGAGGTCGTAGAAGACGAGGATGACAATGTTGATGAAGTAGTCATCCCAAAATAACCTATCACTGAACAATATATTCATAATGAGAAGAATGTGATCGATATGGATGAGCTTAACCTAGCGCATACAGATGAATTGGAACCTGAAGTAGCTGAAAAGGAGCAAACTAGAGAAGATCTGATAAAGCTATGGTTCAGAAAGGAAGAAAAGAAGACAGATCTGAAGATGAAGAAGAGAATGAGAATGCCAAGTCTTGGAAATCTCTCAGGAGGAATACTGAGCTGGTTCTTTGATAGATAACTGCAGCTATTCGTGCTGAAGAGAAGAGATGGCCTTCAATACTTGAGGAGAACTTTGAAGGTTTTCAACACACTGCCCAAGTGTGAAGGGAAAGAGTTGGCTTGGAAAGAACTGATTAATCTAGGAGACGACCCATATGCTGAAGTTGTTGCTAAGATTATACGAAGGGAGGGTCGATCTGGAAGATTTGAAAGGATTAAGTCAAGATCAGGTAAAAGAGTTGAAGATCTTTAAAGAATACATCCCCACACTGGAAAACCTTGGGCTAGGATGGTTTACAAGCCAGTCCGATGCCTCAAGAAAGTGTCGATGAAGTCAATGCCACAGGATGTACTGAGCAACATGAGGTGGTGGTATGTTGACAATGACACGGCAGAAGCAGTGATGGAGGACTACAAGGACAACGTAATTTTGAAAGTATACGACCCACTGCGTCTGATCAACTTATCTAAGGACGACCTGAGAAAACTTCATGATCAGCCGATTTTCTTTCATGAAGGCTGGAGATCAGAAGGCAGGAAGTTCCAGAAGGTAGTTAGAGTTTGTATAGATCAGGGATTGTATGCTGGTAGTAGTTTATATAGTTCTAGTACTTAGACAAAATATATAGTTAGAAGCTATCGTCAAGGGGGAGTCTGTTAGTGCATCTTGTGTGACGATAGCAGTCGAAGTATAGATGATAATTTGTAATAGTCAATTTGTTCGTAATTGCATATCAATACGTGTTTGATATATATGTTTGATATTAATTGTATGTATGTTTGAACTTGGTTGTAATTGATGTTTTACAATAAGTTTAAACATAAGTTCAAAGATAAGTTCAAACATAAGTTCAAAGGTAAGTTCAATGTCACTGGTTCGAACTTATAGAGGACAAGTTCGAAGGGCCTTGGGCCTGGTCGAACTTGTCCAGAGCAAGTTCGAATCAGGGGTTATAATTACGGGTTAATTCGTTTTAATTAACAACTTTTGCAAAACTCGAGCAGAGATTAAGGCAGAGGCAATCTCGAACTTGCAAGGCGATTTTGTGTTTGTTCTTGGAGAGAATTACTTGTCGGGACGTTCTATTGTTCGTCTATCATCGTGTGTGTCTCCGTGTTCCGTGTGCATGGTCTTTCCGTCAAACCGCTAACGAGGATTCCGCACTCGTTGGACGGCGTCGCGTCAAGATAAGATCCGTAGGTAGGCGACCTTACATGCTGTGAATTATGAATTATCATGAAATTCAAATTCAATATATGATCTTGATATATGTTTCGGCTAAGTGCATCGGCCATAACATTAGCCTTACCTGGGTGATACACTATCTCACAATCATAATCTTTGACACGTTCTAGAGCACGCCTTTGCCTCATATTCAAATTCTGTTGATCAAAGATGCATCAAACTCTTGTCTTCTGTGAATAGCTTACACTTTGTGTTGTATAAGTAATGTCTCCACAATTTTAGTGCGAACACAACCGTTGCTAATTCAAGATCATGTGCAAGATATTTCTTTTCCTAATCCTTGAGTTGTCGTGAGGCATAAGCGATTACTTTACCCCTTTCCATCAAAACAAAATCGAGTCCCAAACCCAAAGCATCACTATATACTATGAAGTCATCAGTACCTTCGGGTAAGGAAAGTACATGGGCAGTAGTCAATCAAAATTTCAATTCTTGAATAGCCTTCTCCTGCTCATCTTTCCAAGAAAATACCACATTCTTTCGAGTGAGGGAAATGAGAGGGACTGCGATCTTAGAGAAATCACGTATTAAGCACCAATAGTACCCGACCAATCCAAGAAAACTTGTCACTTCGGCTGCATTCGAAGTGGCTGCCATGAGCGAATAGCCTCCACTTTAGATGGATCAACTAATACTCCCTCCTCGGAGATAACATGACCCAAGAATTAAACCTTTCATAACTAGAACTCGCATTTAGAGAACTTGGCATAAAGCTTTTTTCTTTGCAAAGAATTTCCAATAACTCAAGAAGATGAGTAGGATGTTCTGACTCCGTCCTCGAATAGATTAGGATAAAATCTATGTGACACCCTTGCCACAATAACCACCATTACAATACATCCAGGATTAATCACCACATAAATTAATACATAATGATCTGAACGCTTATATTAAAGTGCGGAAGCATTAAAGTACATAAACTAAAATAATACAAATTTGTCAAACACCCTACGGTGCTACAAGGTTACATGTCTAAGTCTACATACTCATAAGTATTACATCATCCCAAATTTATTACATCAACATTCCATAATTCTGTTACCAAGATAAACAGTAGATATCTTCAATCACTTCAACAAACGACCCAGCTAGAAGGTCCCGCAGCAGATTTCCCTTTTCCTGTAAAAAAAATCAACAACTGAGGGGTAAGCGAATGCTTAGTGAATAACAAATGAGTTTACACATTCCACAAATTTTTATGATGCCACCCACAGAGGTGTCAAACTCTTAGTGACTTACTGTCCATCCTGACCACAGAGGTGTCAAACTCTTGGTCATATAGCACAGTAACATCGGAGTACAGATGCGACCCGCGGGTCCATCAATAGGATGCACAACAAATGAACGGACATGAAACAAGTATGAATGTGCATCAACATAAATGCAAGTTAGTAGAGTGCCAAACGAAAATGAAACAACATGCCTCAGCAGGCAAAGCAAACATAAAGCAGATGCAGACATGTTAAAATCAAAGGTACTCACAGTGGGTGCGTTTGTTAATATTAGTTAATTTTATTTCTCCTCGGGCTTTCAACGGGATCACAAAGTGCCCCACTGTGGGTTAAACAACACCACAAGGGACCTGTTACATTTTCATATGGAAAACATATCACATACGTGTTCGAGCATCAATTTGTACAATTATAAGTGTTACAACAATTGGAACCGACATCCGAAACTCACGTTTGAATCTTATCATTTGAGGTGTTATTATTCCCAATTAACCTTCCTTTATTTATCTTAATATGCTACAAAAAGTATCTCAAAAGTGTGTTTGTTGGTACATTCAGTGTGACGACAGCAGTCTAGTTTTGTTATTGATAAGACAAGTTCTTAGGTGATTTTAGAATACAAGGCTTGGCATTCGAATCTGTGATAGATTCGAATGTAGCCATAGATTCGAATTGTTTAAGGCTTGGGATTCGAATCTGTGATAGATTCGAGTCTAGCCTTAGATTCGAATGGGCTAGATTCGAGACTGTCAATATGGACAAACTCGAATGGGCTTTAGGCCAGATTCGAGTTTGGCCCACATCAGACTAGAATCAGGGTCTATAATTAGGGATAGACTCGAATGATTAGAAGACTTTTTGCAGAATTCGTGAGGAATTAAGCAAGAGGCGATCTCGAGTTTATCAGCTAGGTGAGTGCCGTTTCGGAGAGAATTAGTATGTAGGATCGTTCGTGTGTCGTTCGTTCAGCGTCTAATAGTCTCCGTGTTTCCGTTGGTTGAGAGTTGTCCGTCTGACCGTCAACGAGGATTCCGCACTCGTTCACGGATCCGCGTCTAGATAGATCTTGCAGTCGTAGACCTTACAAGTGGTATCAGAGCCTACGGAGTGTTCTTGGTGTTCTTCGTGTTCATCAGATACATTCTAGGTTTCTTGACGCTAGTTGGACGGTTTTGCTCTCTAAAACGGGTTTTTGAGCTTGGCAAATTCGTATTCGGGAAACACTTTGTTGTTTTTCACGTTTTTGGTCGAAATCATTATTTTTCATTTGAAAAATAGTGATTTAATCTGTAAAACGTCAAAAAATCAAAGTGTTAGCCGTTTTTCGAGTTTGCGGCGCTCGAATCTATAGGGGTAATTAGGGTTTCACTTTAGTCTCCAGTCTAACCTAAATACGCTCCTTTCGAGTCAATTTCAGAGATTCTCGAATCTACCTCGTTTCGAATCTAGTGCTTCATTCGAATAGGATCTCGAGTCTACATTAGTTTCGAGTTTATTTCGAGTCTAGTCGTGTTTCGAATCTGTGTTTCGAATCTGCTGAAATTCGAGTTTGTTCCCCTTCGAATCTAAGGACCCTCGAATCTAAGGATATCTCGAATCTGACATATTTCGAGTTTAATTGAATTAAAACACTTAATCGAATTTAATCCCAAATAAATTGGAATCTAATTACATTCGAATCTATCTAGATTCGAAAGAGTTAATCCACATTAGTTTCGAATTAAATTAATTAAGGGTCAATTCAATTTCTTTCGAAAAGATGTCTAATCTTTAGAAATTCTTAGAAATGGACCACGAAGTTGGGAAGGCAAATGCACCGCCTAAGCTGATGAAAGTTGAGGACTATTACTGGTGGAAGGATCGATTTACAGATTTTGTACGATTCAATGATATGCGCATGTGGGTGTGCATAGATGAAGGGTACATTCCGCCAGTATCTGAAGTTGAAGGCCGTCAAAAGGTCTTGTCATACCAGATGATGAAAGAGGATGACAAGAAAGTATTTGAAGCCGAAAACAAAGCTTTTTCTTTAATCCGAATGGCGTTACCGCAAGATATTCTACACACATTCCGGACTCAGAGGACATCAAAAGAACTTTGGGAGTCGCTTGAGAAAAGGTGTGAGGGAAATCCTCGGGTTAGGAGAAAGCGTACAGAGCTGTTAAAACAACAGTTCGCCATCTTCAAGGCATTAAAGGATGAACAATTGAATGATACTATCACTCGGTTTTATCATCTATTAACAGAGCTTGAAAGTCACGACATTGAGTATAGCGACACAGAAAAGACTAACAAGCTTTTGGATGCCTTACCCGCCAAATGGGCGATGTATGTGGCCATGATTAAGCTTGATGAGGATAAGTACTATACTCAATCGTTGGAGGATGTCGTGGGAACGCTGAGGGCGTATCATTTCGAGTTATTGAAGGCTGAAACGGATTATGAACAAGTCCAAAATCCGGAAATGTATTTCGGAAAATCAACACCTTCAGTGACAGCTGATATGCAGACAGCTACAGCGTTTTTCACAGGAGAAACTGCGTCACCAGCTGAGCCAGAGGAAGCACAATGTAGAGCTTTCATAGGGTTTAGTGGACCGGATGAGCAGCCACAAGCATCTACTTCAGGATCATCGTCTCAGGGATACACAAAAATGCCAATGAGTGCTAAAACTGCAGAGGAGCAACTGAAACTTCTAGCATCGTTTGTAGCGGCTTACGGGAATTGTATTCAAGGGAAAATAATTGATCCAGCTTTATGGGAAGAAGATTATGATCAGGTGGATCCGGATGACTTGGAACAAATGGACCTACAATGGCAATTGGCTATGGTCACACATAGATTGAAAAGGTTCATGAAAAGAACAGGAAGAAGTATGAGTGTGAACAATGTAGGATTCGATAACTCAAAAGTTAGATGTTATAACTGTCAGCGGTTGGGACACTCGTCACACTGAATGTACCAACAGAAATTATTCAAGGGCTGAAACGAAAAGACCAATACAAAGGTCGAGAATGGATGTTAATCATTCGGCTTCACAACAGATTCTCAATCAAAAATCCAAGTCACCTGAAAGGAGAGATGGGTTTTTGAAAGAATTCAAGTTTGTGGAAGAGGATGGTATTACTAAGTCAGTCATGGCTTGGGTCCCCCGTGATAACTAACTTTTCTTGTTTAGTGTGCAGGAGTTAGCTACAGATCCTAATGACAAATGGTTATGGATAGTGGTTTCTCTTGATACAGGACAGGGGTACAAAGGACGAAACAGCAGGTATGCTTTCTGGGTCCTTAGACCAAAGTGAGAAGTTATAAGGGAAACATGTAAGGTGTGTCAATTGTGTCAGTCTGTATAAACAATGCGAATCTAGTCACAAAAGCATTTGTTAGTTCATGCTTTGGGTTGTTAGTTCAACTGAATGGCATGTGTAATCCAAAGTAACTTGACCTTAGGCTATTTTTTTTAGCTTATTATTATTTATGAAAATAAAAAAAAAAAAATCAAAAAAAGAGAATATCAGAAAATTGAGTTAAGTCTTAGATGCATAGGTTCAAAGTGACGAAAATTAGCACCGTCGTTACAGACTCTAAGTATTTAGTCTTTCACACATAATGCAACTAAATCCTAAGTGTTATACTCTACTTAGTTTGATGTGTTGGTAGGCATAATACATATAAGGAATCTTAAGGCTAATAAAATATTCTAGAAAAAGTCAAGCGTGTCACTAACCTAGATGTACGACCAATCGGTCTTAATTTTTATGTACAAGACATACAAACATTGAGTCTAAATGAGGTATGCGAACTTTCTGGGGATGTATGGCAACATCAAATACATCTGAAAATGGAAAGAATAGAAATATCATGTAAAACTGAGAGTCGAAAACATGCAACTCTGTTGTACGTAAGTACAGACCTGTTGTCTCTGTTTAGATTCGGGTTAGCAGACATGTCGCTTTGTTGTACGTCAGTACAGACCTGTCACCGCTATCTGCTAACTTTAAAAATAAACCTTAAGTCGAACTAAGACACTTTGTTGTATGAGAATACAGACCTGTGTTCGATGTTTGTCTTTTAAAGAAAGTTTGCAAATACCAACAAGTTAGAATCTTTATCTGTGTGCCTTGATCATAAAAGTATGTCTATGTCTGAGTCATGTAAGATATTTTCCTGATAAATAAACAGGCCAAGGGATATTCCGAAATGTAGAATGTTTAACGGGGTAAAATACCAACAATCGGTTAAATAGGTATGTCACAACAAACAATCAAAGGAATCAAAAATTCCTAAGTGTGAAATTTTAATTACTGAAAGTTAGTATCAGACATCGCTATCTGATTGAATCTTTCTTTGACTATTCTCGCCAAAAATATACTATTTAGTGTAGGTTAGAGTAGCTTAAGTATAAAATTAATTTTATTTTATTTTATTTTTATCTTCAGTAGGATAAAGGTCAAAGTTTCTAAGGATGCATGATTGGTTGAATAAACAAATATTGCGTGAAAATCTGTTGCTTAGTGTGATTGGTTCTGCAAAGGTTGTAAACCTCCATTACATGAAAAAGTTGAATTTTATTCAAAGATTTTCAACATTTTCATTTAAGTGTACTATTTAAACAAAGGTAATGATAGTTTCTCTCGAACTTAGTTCTCGTGTTTGGTTTACGCTATAAACCTTCAAAAACTTTAAGTAGGAGAGTTTCATTTTCTCTTTATCGTTGAATAATGATTTTAATGTCCTACTAACATCTAATGACTTGTTTCATGTGTTGATTAAGTCTATACAGTGTTAGCCTTGAATTATTCACAGAATTACAGATACTTCAACTGACAAAGGCGATTTGTGAACTTCATGCCAAGTTGGATCAGACAGAGACTGATCAGTAGCAGCAGATTGCAAATCTGGAGGCTATATTGGCATCTGGTTGAAAGATCATCCATCTCAGGGGGAGAAATAGTAGAGAGTGGAGAAATCGTAGAGAAGCTGTCCTTCGAAAAAGATGGCTGAGCAGTGAGCTGACAAGTCAAAGAAGATAGCTCGAATAGTGAGCGGGCAGATCTTTCAAGACAGTAGTGAGCTGGCAGATCTTTCAAATATTGGCTCTCACTGCTGATCCTCAGGGGGAGTCAGTGTCCGAAGCTACTGACAATAGGAAAGACAAGGATTCAGAGACAACTGAAGTAACTGAAGACATGGTCTGACCGGAGCATTGTTAGAGTAATTGAAGATGACTTAGAACTTTTTCCGAAGTGTTATGAATGCATCACTCGATGAAGGTGTTATGAATGATCATCAGAATGAGATAGATCTAGAGATGCAGAAGACTGCTCTAAATGATGAATCAGATTCTGAAGTTAGAAGTGACTGATTTAGCTTAGAAGGACCGTATAATCTAGGAAGACAATTCTGGGCTGAGGTGTTTGCAAAAACTGTCAGAAGAAAGGGTCGTACTGCAGATTTGAGAGGTTAGTCTAAGAGGTATTAGAAGCGCTGTGGTTTAAAGGAACGTGGACTAAGTTAGAGAAGCGATTCAGAATCATCAGTCATGGATAACGAGGAGAAAGGGTGATCTCGACACTCATTGTCATTAAAGCAAATAGTCTATCAAGATCAATGAACAAAAACTAGAAGCTATCGTCAAGGGGGAGTCTGTTGGTACATTCAGTGTGACGACAGCAGTCTAGTTTTGTTATTGATAAGACAAGTTCTTAGGTGATTTTAGAATACAAGGCTTGGCATTCGAATCTGTGATAGATTCGAATGTAGCCATAGATTCAAATTGTTTAAGGCTTGGGATTCGAATCTGTGATAGATTCGAGTCTAGCCTTAGATTCGAATGGGCTAGATTCGAGATTGTCAATATGGACAAACTCGAATGGGCTTTGGGCCAGATTCGAGTTTGGCCCACATCAGACTAGAATCAGGGTCTATAATTAGGGATAGACTCGAATGATTAGAAGACTTTTTGCAGAATTCGTGAGGAATTAAGCAAGAGGCGATCTCGAGTTTATCAGCTAGGTGAGTGCCGTTTTGGAGAGAATTAGTACGTAGGATCGTTCGTGTGTCGTTCGTTCAGCGTCTAATAGTCTCCGTGTTTCCGTTGGTTGAGAGTTGTCCGTCTGACCGTCAACGAGGATTTCGCACTCGTTCACGGATCCGCGTCTAGATAGATCTTGCAGTCGTAGACCTTACAGTGTTTAATTGTCCATAAATTCGGGTCTTTATAAACCCATCCGAATTACACATGTACTGCAGGCGACTCGCCGAGTCGGTCTAGGTGACTCGCCGAGTCGAGGTCCAAATTACGGATCCTCGGCCGGATTTCGGATCCATCCGAATCATGTTGACCCATCCGAATTCGGGTCCAAACCGGATTCGGATCCAACACTTATCAATTTTTTAAGATTGCATTTAAATGTTCTTGGCGACTCGCCGAGTCGATCATCAGGTATGAAGGTCGCATCTTACAAATTTTAAGTAAAAACTTCCAAAACTTAAATCTAACAACATGCAATCCATACATTTGATATATTACTATATATTGAGTGTTTTTACATCATTTTCCCCATCAATAACATTCTAATTCGTCCAAAAATGAGGAAAAACCTCAAGAACACAAAACTTCATAAAATTTCAGATTTCTAACCTTTTTGGACGAATTAACCGTTGATTCTTGTTTCTGAGGCTTCAGTAATCTTCCAAGAATGATTTCCAACTACTATAACAAACGTGCATTACAAATTTTCAGATTTAAAAATCCGAATTTTGTTTCTTTATTCTTCAAAATAAAACCTCAAACTCGAAATTATGTTCTTACCTTGATCAAGAGTGTTTTCTTGTTAATTTCCAGCTTGGGATTCACGAATTTTGTTCCACAATATCGAATTCCAGCAGAAATTTTAGAGAGAGAGATGGAGAGTTTCTTGTGAGTTCAAATGGTGAAATGAACCAAGATAAAAGACTAAAGGTCTTTTATTTCTCAAGTTTCGGCTATTGACACTTTTAGCCCCTCAACTTATCTGATTTCACTAAATACTGATTTTATCATCACTAACATTTTAACAATCATACCTAATAACTAAAAAGTTGAAATTCTCAAATTTCTTCAAAGTAGCAACCAACTTTATAATTAATCCAATTTCAACTCAACTTTCATAATCCAACTTAAATTACAAATTTAAACTAATAACTTCAAATACAATAATTTAAATCTGAGGACGTTACAATCTATGAATACAATAACCGATTTGTCCTACATAGGTCAGCATACTCGATTTATTAAATCCATAAATGCAGCCGGAGCACCCAAAGGCGAGGAACTCGTTTTGAAAAACCCAATATCCAAAAGTTATTGCAGCTGAGCCATTATCTCTTTCATTTCAGAAGGAGCGAGATGATACGGGGCTTGTGCAACAAGTGCCGATCCTGGAACTAAATCAATTTGAAACTCAACCTACCGATCAAGAGTCAATCCCGACAAGTCGTCAGGGAAAATGTCAGCATACTCACGTACCACTAGAACATATGACATTTGTGGCTTTTTCTCTGTCACATCCACCACATAATTGAGATAACTCGTACATCCTTTATTAAGACCTCAAAGAGCCTTAACGACTAACATGATCGCCACGTGACCCTTTCGCCTCTCACCATAGATAAACACTTTATCGCCCTTCGGCGAGGTTAGTTGAACAACTCATTTATTACATTGAATAACCGCATAATGAGTTTCCAAGCAATCCATTCCTACTATGATATCGAACTCTTTCATTTCAATATGGATTTAATCGATGGTGAAGTTATGGAAATCCAAAGCGAGCTGACAGTTATTGTAAACAAATAATACAATCAAGGATTGACCATCAGCAATTTCCACATCAACAGAAAATGGTAGCAATGCAGGTGCAACAAATAGTTTATGCATAAAAGACTTAGAGTCAAATAACACTTTAACAGGTATAGGGTTTAAAAGAAAAGTACCCATGACCACATCTAGAGTTTCTTTCGCCTCCTCTGCTGTCATCTGAAAAGCTCGAGCTCGTGCCTGAGAGGATTCGTCCATCTTTGATTGGGAGGGAGTGCCCGAATGTTGAGGCTTATTCACATAAGCCTTAGTTTCCTTCGGTGCTTGCACAGGGCACATCTTGACCTGATGCCCATAAAGACTGCATCTATGACAAGTATCGTACCTCCAGGGACATTTGACGAACATGTCCCGCCTCCCCATAGCAATGATAAATGATATCAGCCATACCACACGGCCTTTGGTGCAAACAACTGCATGTGTTGCATGATTTCTTCACTTCAGAAGGTGAAGACTGGTACTGAGATTGAGATACTAATGAAGTAGAAATTTTAAATTCCAGAGAAGCCTGAAACTGCGGCTACGAAGCCGAACTTGTATTGTGCTTCTTCATGTAGCAAGAAGAAGACTGATGGTTGAAGTTTTGAGAATAGTCAGACTTAGACTTTTTAGAAGGTGGCAATATAGGTTCAGCAGGTGACACCTGAAACTCACGAGACAGAGCAAACTCCACTGCCTCATCGTAAGTATTGATCCGTCGATTCTTCACGAACTCTTAGATCTCCTGTCGAAGCCCCTTGACAAAAGACTCGATCTTATGCTTCTCATCTGCGATCAAACTCTTAGCAAATTGGGACTTGGTATTAAACTCCCGAACATAATCACTAACACTGAGAGAACCTTGCAGTAGCTTTACAAATTCCATCCTCATCTTCTGGAGTGATAAAGTAGGATAAAAACCTTCTGTTAAAATGTGTTTTGAATTGCTCCCACGTTATATTGTCTACCATATCAGCACCTATGCTAGTCACCACTTCATCCCACCATTGGGGGGCTGCCTCCTTCAACTTGCTTGAAGCATATTTGACCTTATCCTTTTCATCAACTTTGACTACCCAAAATAGTCTCTTCATCTCCTTGGTCCAGTCATTTGCAGCAGTTGGATCAATTTTTCCCATAAAGAATGGGGGTCTAGAGCTAGTGAAGTCCTGATAACTCAAACTTCGATCCCTCCTACGAGACTTATAAGATTCGGACTTGTCTTTCTTCTTCTATGTTTTTGTCTGACTCGGAGCAGTTTGGATGACCTGCATCTAACTTGCCAACAATTCCTCGAGATTCTAAGTTTGGTTCCCAAGCAATTCGGAAACCTTACAAGTACTCGGAGTTCACGTTTATTGAACTCCTCTTCAGACTATTTATCATACTCCTCTTCCTCATAATCATGATTAATCCCCACTTTCGGATTTGGTTCTGTATGATCGACCATCAAGCTGTATGACATTAAGTATACGTGCACGTATTAGTTATACAGTTGGTATCATTGTTATCCTACCCGTACCCATCCTAGGCTAAATCATAACTTACTTTGTGTTATAATAGTATTGCCTAGGCGGTCAATACAAGCATACAAAATTGAGCTCAAAGTAGAGTAACATCGACTATACTCATGCAATGAACATTGGCTCTGATACCAAACTGAAACACTGTTAGATCTGTTTTGTAATTGATGAAATAAATAAGTCTAGGTTTAAATTGTAACTAGTGCATAGTTATATTTTGTTATAAATAGAAATTTAGACTTTTGTAATGTCAACTCTGACATTCATTTTATAATTTGCACGGAAAGAGAGGAAGAACAATTCTAGGGCTACAGTGCATCGGATCTCATCTGTAATTCATTCTTGAAAATACAATCATTCGGTTAGTATTAATTTGTGTTCGTGTTTGTATTCTTTATGATTGTTGATTGAATATATTGGAATTACAACTGGTATCAGAGCTTATGAATGAATTTTTGATTGAAAAAGGATACTGTTTTATCGCAAGTTTCAGAAAATTGAAAATCTCGAAGGGTTTTTGATTCAGTGATCTATTGTTTTTGATAATTGGATCGAAGGGTTAGGTTTCAAAAACGATCAGTTTGATCATAAGCTTAATCTGTAATTCCAAACACTTTAAAAAGATTCATTGAATTTTCTGAAATTTTGAAAAACCCATTGTTCTTCACTGTTCCTGTGAAAATCAAGGGGTTTAATCTGTTTTTAACCTAAGTATTTTCAGAAAAAGTGTTTGAAATCAAAAACCTTAACTTCGATTTCAAATTGGAATCAATTGAAGCATTTTCACTGAATAGATTGAATTCTGGACTTGAAATTTCAGAAAAATCAAAAAACTCGAATATCACAATATTCATGTTGCAATCGAGTTGAAAACTCTTTTTTATCGAGGTGAAAATAGTTATATTCGAGTTGATCATTTGATTCAATCGAGTTGATCATAGATTCAATCCAGTTGATCACAGAATCAATCGAGTTGAAAAGCTTTTTAATCGAGTTGAAAATTGTTATATTCGAGTTGACTTGAAGTAACAATCGAGTTAACTTGAAGTAACAATCGAGGTGACTTGAGAATTAATCGAGTTGACTTGAAGATTCCATCGAGTTGACTTGAAGAATCATACGAGTTGACTTTAAGAATCAACCGAGTTTACTTGAAGAATCAATCGAGTTGACATATTTTCAATTTGAGTTGGGAGCAAGCTATATTCGAGTTTTACAAAACAATTTTATCTGGAATTCAATTTTAATTCGAGTTTACTCAATCATTAGTCAATATCATTCGAGTTTACTCTCAATTTGATTCGAGTTTTCTCACACTTGATTCGAGTTTTACAGAAGTTTAATTCGAGTTGCATTATTAATCTAATTGACTGATTTTTCTAGATTCGAGTTGAGTACATTCTTTGTTCGAGTTTTCACACTCATTGATCGAGTTGTTTCATTCAATATTCGAGTTTTTCACATTCTTTGATCGAGTTTCGTGTATAATCATTCGAGTTTGATCAACTTACTTTCAATGTTTGATCAACTTTTCAAAATCTCATTTTAAAAGTTCTTGGAAGATTCCTGTTATTCAGTCAACATGTCCAAGACACACTAACCATGGGGTCTGAAACAAAACCTCCAATTCTGTACTGAGGAGAATATGTACAATGGAGGGAGAGATTTCCTGAGTTCATCAGTTTCCACAACCTGTCTGATGAGATGCTAAAGTCACTTAATGACGGACCGACTGTATTTCTTGAGACCATACCTGCTGTACCAAATGGCAATCCAGCAATCCCTGAAAGAACAGTAGAAATCACCAACCTTGATGAAGCACAAAAGCGTAGAAAACTGGGGGACAAGACAGCTAGAAAACTGTTGTTGATATCCATCCCAAATGATATATATACCTGTCTGACAAATTCCAAAACAATCAAATCCATCTAGGATGAGGTTTGTAAGTTGATGTGTGGATCAGACAGGGCAGCAACAAATAGAGCCCAAAATAGTTTAATGATGTTTGAGAACTTCAGAGCTAGAGAAGGGGAACTGCTGGAGACTACATACTTGAGGTTTGTCAGCCTAGTCAGTGAAATGAAGAGGAATGGTGTCACAAAGTCCAATTTAGACATCAATGTCAAATTCCTAAACGTACTAAATCCAGAATGGGAAAAGATATTGAGGACATGGAGTATGGTGTTTGAAAACCTTAACAACTATCAGGAAGTTGTTTTAAGGAAGATGTCCGGAAAGAAGAAGGCTGAAAAAGAAACTGTTGATCCTTTAGCATTGTTGGCAGACAAGAAATACAAATACAAGCAAAAGAAGGAGAAACGAGTAGTAATAAGAAGCAGTTCATCTGAATCAGACTCATCGGATTCCTCAGCTGATTTTGAAATCGAGGAAAGGAAGAAACAAATGGCCTTACTGACAAAGGCATTTCAGAAAAAGTTTTACCGGAAACCAACCAACAACAACATGAGATAGAAAACAGGCTCACAAAAGTTTGACAAGAAGGAGAGATATGACAAATCAGGAGATAGCAGTGGAAAGAAAGCAGAAAAATATGATAAATCTGAAAAATCAGGCAAGAAGGACTCAGAGAAAAACTGCTACAACTGTGGCAAGTTGGGTCATTATGCTAGAGAATGTAGAATGCTTGTAGTGAAAAATTCAGAATACTACACTCGAAAGGCACTACTAGCAAAGGAAAAGGAAGCTGGCAAAGCTCTAATGGCTGAAGATGATCACTGGATTGAATTATCTGAAGACGAAGACATATTAAATGAGGATGCACATATCTGTCTAAAGTCTGAAGTTTTTAATGAATCAGAACTTAGTGAGTCCGCGATGTTAGCAGAAGATGAAGTTTGGGTTGGGTTGGGTTGACGGATGAGGAGAATGAAGAGAAAGAAGAGTCTGATGAAGAAAAGGAATTGACTGAAGCAGTAGCACTTATGGCAACAGGAATGTTGGCTGCATCAAGGATAAAGAAATAGATGACTCAGATTCAGATACATCAGAGAGTTCAGAGACACCTGAGGTACAACTAACTCTGATTTTGAAAATGATGACTCCTGTATTCTAGAACAAAAACTAACGCAAATGGCTTACATGTTAAAGAAATTTGAAAAATCTTTAGAAGCTGAAAAGAAAAATATCCATTCCTTTGAAAACAAATTAAATCAAGAACATGCGTTAGTGTTAGATTTTTCCAAGGATAAGGCATTAGCGTTACGAGCAGTATCAGATTTACGAGATAAAACAAATGATCTTCAAAGTCAAATCCAGAAACTAAATAGCAATATATCTAACCTAACAGAAAAACTGAATTTAGCTGAATTAGAAGCATCAAGTTATTCTGTAAAATATCATGCCATATTTGATGAAAGAACGAAACTTTATGGGAAAATTAAATCTTTGGAAGATGAGTTTATAAAACGAGGTCAAACAGATCAAACGATATATTTAAATCAACCTACAAATACCGAATTTTATAATTCTAAATCAGGTATAGGTTGGACTAATCCTAAATATCTAACAAAAGTAATTTCAAATCACATACTTTATATGGTCAGATACATGAATTTAGGATTACAAATGACTTTTATGAAAGCGTTAGATGAAAAAGAGTCAAGTGAAGAGTTAAAAAGGTTGAATCTGATAAAATGCGAAATTCTTGTTGATTATAACAGAATAAATGAAGCTTATCAAAATTCTTGCATTTATGAGGAGTATATTCAGACTTATTCTGATAAGGATTTATCTGAAAATATTTCTCATTCTCAAAAGCCATATTTACCAAATTCAAATTCTTGAGAAGATAAATTCTGATCTTGAATTGAAAATCAAAACTTTTGAGACTGAAAATCAAAATCATAAGGCTGAAATTAAATCTTTTGAATTCAAGCTACAAAATCAGCCTGAAAACAAATCACAATCAGATCAAAAACCTTCTATTCAACTTGATTCTATTAATTCTGAACAAGATTTTGATCTGTATATGAACTCGGACTTTAACTCATTGGAAGAAATGTTTGTCAAAATAGATGAATTTGTTATACCATTACATGACAAACAAATTGACAAACCTAAAGAACCTGTAAGTATTCTGAAAAGAATATCTACAGATTCTAAGGATTCATCAGAAAATTCATCAGTTTTACATCTGAAAAAGGAGAAAACAAAAGTTCATTTTGTGACTCCAACATATGAAAAAGGTGAAACATCTTCCTCAAAGGACTCTATTGCACAGAAGGTCCATACCTCCAAAGGTAACAAATTACAGGATAAACATATTTTTAAAACGACTAATTCTCGTGTTTCTTTTATGTCAGATAATATTGTGAAAATTTCTCGGAAGAAAGAATGGCGAAAGAAGCAGCGAGAAATGAAAAACAAGAGTTTAAGACAAGAGTGGAGAGTCAAAGAAAGCATTGTTACAGATAGGATTAGACAATTTGAAAAATCTGTGTGTAATAATTTTACTGATAAACTATGTAACAAATACTCTCGAACTGACTTTACTTGCTTTAAATTCTGCTTATTGTCATTCAATGCATGCTAAATCTGATAAGTTCGTTTGGTTACCAAAGAAAAAGGATCCTTCTTTTAAACAGGAAAAGGTTCCAAAGCAGCAAATTTCAAAATCAATTCCACACCGAACTGTACAAAAATGGATACCGAAACGTACTGTTAAAAAGTGGGTTCCTAAATTAAAAGAATTATCTGATGAAAAGATGAATATCAAACCACATGATTTACCGAAATCAAAAGTACCCAACTATAAGTGGGTACCTCACATTTTCTTTCGTCTTATAGGTAAATCATGTGTGGTACCTTGACTCCGGCTGCTCAAAGCATATGACCGGACAGAAAGAAACTCTCACTAACTTTGTTGATAAGTTCTGTGGGACGGTTCGTTTCGGAAATGATCAATTTTATCCAATCAAAGGATATGGGGGTCTTGAGTACGACAAGATCACGATACAAAAAGTCTTCTATGTTGACGGTCTCGGTCACAATCTGTTCAGCATTGGACAACTATGCGACAAAGGATTAGAGGTCAATTTCGAAGCGAATCGGTGCAGCATAAGATCTGGAGAAGGGAAGGAGATCCTTGCAGGGAATAGGAAAACAAATTTGTACTCGATAGATCTAGCCTCAATCAATATGAAGAAAGATGTTTGCTTATTATCCAAAGCAACATCTAAAGTTTCTTGGCTATGGCGTCGCCGTCTTTCTCACTTGATTTTCAAAGAGTTAACCAACCTTGCAAAAGGTGGGTTAGTCAAAGGGCTTCCAACTATCAGATTTCAAAAAGTGCAGTTGTGTGTAGCCTGGAAAAAGGAAAGATGGTTAGAGCGTCTCACAAGTCAAAAACTGAACACTCGTCAACGAGAGCATTGAAACTGTTTCATGTGGACTTGTGTGGACCAATATGAGTACAGAGCATAAACAAAAAGAGATATGTGTTTGTAATAGTCGATGACTACTCCAGATACACATGGGTATTCTTCCTGTGTTCCAAATCAGATGCTACCGAGATATTAATCGACTTTATTCGCAGAATTCAAGTCAAGTTGCAGCTTTCAGTTCAAACCATTAGATCAGATAATGGGACAAAATTCAAGAACAAATCTCTCGAGACGTTTCTAAATTCTGTGGGAATAACTCATCAATTCTCAACAGCTCGCACTCCACAGCAAAATGGTGTCGTTGAACGAAGAAATCGCACCCTAGTGGAATCTGCAAGAACTATGTTGGCATATTCAAATCTTCCATTATTCCTTTGGGCTGAAGCCGTAGCAACGACTTGTTTTACGCAGAAAAGATCCATATTTAACCAGAGATTCGGAAAGACTCCTTATGAGTTAGTAAATAACCGAGTACCTAATGTCAAATTTTTTCATGTCTTTGGATGCAGGTGTTTTATCTTAAACGACAAAGAAAATCTGGGAAAATTTAGTCAGATTGCTGATGAAGGCATCTTTATTGGTTATTCGAAGGAGTCTATAGCCTTCGGAGTCTACAATAAGAGGACAAAGACAGTCAATGAAAGCGTAAATGTTAAATTCGATGAAGGCATTGTAATGGCTTCTGAACATACCAGTTCAGGACCCAATCTTAACAAGCCGACTTCTATGAAGTCATCTGAACGGAGTGCAGAAAATAACGATTTAAATAAACTGTTCGAGAATTTTTATGAAGACTACTTTGAACAGACCAAACCTAATGTTTCAAATTTGGTGCCTGACAGGATTACTGAAGATCCAGTCGTAGTCTCAGATTATTCTCACCAACCTATTTTGGAAGAAACTGGAGAGTTTTCAACGACAGACGTACACTTACCTGTGGACAGTGTACAACCCATTCAACCTCCAGTATCTTTTGAAACCCCCTTGCCTTCTGAGAATTCAGAAACCCCGATATCAGTTGATATACCATCAACCTCAGAAGCTAATCCCCGAATTCCCTATGTAGACTTAAACCCTAATCAAGACCAACTTCAACCTTACCCACATACCTTTAAATGGACAAGGAATCACCCAACTGAAAACATCATAGGTGATCCTTCAGCTTCAGTTAAAACCAGAAGAGCAACTATGAACGAGTGCTTATTTTCAAATTTCTGAGAAATATTGAGCCAAAAAATGTAAAAGAAGCTCTTCTGGATGCTGATTGGATTGTGGCTATGCAAGAAGAGCTAAACCAATTTGAAAGGTTGAAGGTTTGGAGATTGGTGGAGCGACCAAAAGATAAATCCATCATCGGCACGAAGTGGATATTCAAGAATAAGAAGGATGAACACGATGTCATCATTCGAGACAAGGATCGCCTCGTCGCCAAAGGATATACTCTGCAAGAAGGGATTGATTACGATCAAACTTTCGCTCCACTTGCTAGGATAGAAGCTATTAGGATGTTTTTGGCTTTTGCGGCTCATAAAAATTTTACTGTTTATCAAAATGATGTAAAAACTGCGTTTTAAATGGGGAACTAACGGATGAAGTATATACAAATCAGCCCGAAGGGTTTATTGATCCTTCGAAGCCTGACGATATATATATTTTGGATAAATCCCTGTATGGCCTTAAACAAGCACCTCGTGCTTGGTATGATGCAATTTCAAATTATCTGTTGAAATGTGGATTTAACAAAGGTGCAGTGGATACAACCCTGTTTATAAAACGTCAAGGTCCAAATATCATAGTTATACAAATATATGTAGATGATATAATATTTGGGTCTACAAATCCAGAGTTTTGCAAGGAATTTTCTTTCTTAATGTTCCAAAAATTTGAAATGAGCATGATGGGAGAAATCAATTTTTTCTTAGGTTTACATGTGAAACAACTGACTGATGGTATTTTTATTAATCAGTCCAAATGTTCAGGACACATTAAAGAAATTTAACATGGTAAATAGTACTCTATGAAAACTCCCATGGCTCTAGATTCCAAATCAAAATTCGATGAGGACATTTCAGGGAAACCTGTAGATGTAACTCATTATCGATGCATTATTGGGCCATTAATGTATTTAGCTGCATGTAGACCTGATATTATGTATTTACTAGCCAATTATAACCTAATCAGTGGCCATTAGCAATTATTCAAAGTGATTAACGATGTTCATAAGGAAATTCAACTCAATTAGAATAAAATTCATCGGTGCGATGAATCGGGAAATCATTTAATCCGATCGATTTACGATATGATGGATTAATTCAACTAAGTACATAATTAAATTATGATTAGTGACACTAATCATACACTAATACAATTACTTAACATTAATTATGCAAGACTAAAACAACTCATTAAAACAATGCATCCAAAAGTATTTATGAATTTACAAGAAAAGGGAAATACAATAATACATTCTAAATACATTTATACAAAAAAAAATTTTAAATACATCATAAATACCCTCTATAGGGCCGGCCATAGGAAGGACAAAAGGACCTTGGATATATATTTTTTTACTTAACATATCAAAATCAAATCCTTCTTCACCATCCTCTTTCAATTCACCAAAGATCTCACACTTAACCTTCAAATCCATCATCATTTCACCACCTTTATTAATCTATAAATAGAGAAATTTTCCTCTCATTTTAATCACAGAAAAATCTCTTCTTTCTCTCTTGAAGGCCGGCCACACACACACACACATACTCCACAAAATTTTTCTTTCAAGTGTTCTTCATTTTGCAAATTCTTGGTGCAACCTTTGAAGATCCAACCTTCTACTTATTTTCATTTTTCTAACACCTCAAAGTAAGTAAATAATAAATCACATCATCTTGTATTAATGATTATATAAGTCTTGCATAATATATATAATCACCAACAACAACAAGTTTCATAAAAAATCAAGTTTATAAATCACTAGTTTTTGTTTTTAATTTGTTTTCATCAAATGTGTTTATAAATATATAAACACATCATGTAAGTGTAAATATTATGAAAACAAGTTATATAAATGTGTTTTATAACCTTTTATACAAGTAGTTTTTGAATAAACAACAAGAATCACAAGTTATTTCAAGTTATGAAATACGGAATTTCGGCAGAAATGTTGCGTCAATTTTGAAAAATCATAGCTAATTCATAACTTAACAAAATGAGTTGATTCTTGTGTCAAAAGTTAGATCTATGTCATAACTAAAAATCTGGAAGGTTTCATAATTTATTATGGAGTTTAGAACCCCCAGATATTATTTGGGAAGCCGAAAGTTTGACAGCTCAAAAATGGCCAACATGGGGGTTTTAACGAGCTTTTTCCCTAACCTAAACACATCGAAAAATGGCCGTTCTTGACTTAAAAATTCTTTGTATATATTAGTTTAATGTCTAACAAAACCAAAGCCTAAATCATTTCGGAGTTTGGTCAAAAACAACCTCAAAGTAGGCCGAAAAACTTTTAAAAAGCTGGAAAATTATATATATATATATATATATATATATATATATATATATATATATATATATATAAACTTGACGTTTTAAGTGAGTTTTATTTATAAACTTGCAATGTTGGGTGATTTTAGACATAAAAACATATATATATATATATATATATATATATATATATATATATATATATATATATATATATATATCTAAACTTGACTTTTAAGTGGGTTTTATTTATAAACTTGCAATGTTGGGTGATTTTAGACATAAAAACCTTTATATATACATATTATCATATATGGGAGAATATTAAGTCCTTTATATCATTTAGGGCTTGGTTAATCACATTCGGTTTATCACCCACCAATCAACGTAAACTTGCATTTTACACGCATATTTTGCCATCACACCCTCGGTGAGTCTTCATAGCCCCTATTTTCACACTGTTATGTTTTGGGGTTGAAATACTTGCTACGTTTTCATATGGACACGGAAACTACTTTATTTCTATTGTGTATTACACAAGTGGTTCCATCAGCCCTCAAATCTTGAACCGTCAGTTACATTTATTTGTAAGCGCGAATATATTGTGGATAGATCTATCTGGAATCATGTCCCCCATTCGGGTTAGTCTTACCGGCTAACAGCGGAATGTATATATATTTAACATTACGATATTACATATGGGAATACTGCACAGGGCAAACTCATAATTAAGCTTCGATTGCTTGATGCTTTATAACATAACATGGAATTTATGATTTTATAAATTCAAACTCAGCTGTTAATGTCCATACAGGTCATATTTACGTGTAAACCTATGAGGTCACCAACAATTTTGTTGACGTATTTTAGCATGTATTTTCAGGAAATTAAGGCAAGTGCACTGCACCAGAAGTAATTTCAAGGCTTCCGTACATACGGAGTCACATTAATTTTGAAACTCTTGGAAATTTATTTGCATTATTTTGGTTAATTTAATTATGTATTTAAATCTCTGTAATTTGCGAACTACTTACGCTTTATATCGGTTATGTAAAACAATATTTATGTTTGAAGTCAAATCAATGTATTTTTGAAAACGTCGATATAGTGGTCGTTCACTTGATTATGGTTAAGCTTCCGCGACGTCATGCTTCATTGCCAACCGGGGTGACGGGGTGTGACAGATTGGTATCAGAGCCATAGTTAGAACTAGGTTTCATTAGTACCCTAGACTATAACTGCACTTAAGTTTTACTGATTTTTTAAAATATTTTGTAACTAACTAAAAGACTATAAATGGATTTGATAACAACATCATGTCAAACCAAGTTCTAATCATTTTGTCTGACTCGGAGGAGGAGCATAGTCCCACCAGCCGATACAACCCGGAGGTGTTCACAGAGGAGGACCCAACTGAGGAGGAAGACCCCTCGAAAAACGAAGAACCCATGGAAGAATCAGACGAGGAGGAACCCATGGAGGAAGACAAATCCTCCAGCGGATGGGGAGAACCATCCGGAGAGGACCCACCATCCCCAGTGGCCCCCTCTTATATCCCATATCACCCATCTGTACCATCTCAACGCACTTACCGCCTCCACCCCAATGGACCTCGGATGAAGTTCACGGCCCGCAAAAGAGTTTTCATGCCAAGACGGGAGTCTATCCCCGTACTAGCACCACAGCTGAGTTTACCACCACAGCAGCGACGGGCAAACGCCCGTAATGGGGCTGGATGCCCGAGACCCTCCAAGAGTGGAGGCGGGAGGAGGGAATCCCCTCCCACTTTGAGATCGGAGGGCCATCCTCCACACCTACCCCACCGCTTACTCAAGAGCCAGCCGATCATACCATACCTCTCTTGGTAGCAAGGTCTTCAAGGCACGACCTCCAAATTCGGTTGCTAAACCAGGATATTGGAGAGATGACTGCTCGTATGGAGCAGGAGGAGTTGCAAAACTCCAACATCTATTGGGACAACCAACACGCCCTCGCCATCCAACAGGATGGGCTAGAGGAGCTTCGGCAACGACTAGCCGAGAGTGAGGCCCGTAATGAGAAGCTGACACAACGCCTCCATGCATTGGAAAAGGGAGAGACCCCCGATCACTCCCACATCTAGTACCCCCTATCTTTGTAATTTTAGGAATTTATTATGTAATAGTGTAGGACCAAAATTTTCGGGTAATAACCCGCCCCAATGTAAGAAATTATGAATGATTAATGAAAATTGCAAGTTATTTATGAATCTGTGTTTGATGATTATAGAACTGTGCCCTAACAAAAATTTAAATCTTTAAGACTCAACTTCTTACACTATGCTATTTTCTTTAAACTTTAAGATAATGCCGCCAGAGCGAGCCATGAACACCGCTGAGATCGAGCAACTGGTCGCACAACGAGTGGCAGCAGCTATAGCCACCTATGAAACAAACCGCAATAGCACCGCAAACCTCGATACTTCAACAGAATAGAAGGTGCTGTCGGACTAGTCCACTGGTTCGAGAAACTGGAGTCTGTGTTTCGTGTTAGTGGTTGCATCGAGGATGAGAAGGTCATGTTCGCCACCCACACTCTTCAAGATGGCGCTTTGACTTGGTGGAATTCATATGCTCAGTCTATGGGAATTGATACAGCTTACCAACTCGCCTGGACCGTGTTAAAGCAAATGATGACAGATGAGTATTGCCCGAGAAACGAACTGCAAAAGATGGAGTCAGAGTTCTGGAATCTGGATATGAAGGGAACACATGTCGTCGGGTACACCAACCGTTTACATGAGTTGAGTCTGCTATGCCCACATATGGTGACACCGGAGTACAAGCGTATTGAGCGCTACATTTGGGAACTCGCCCCCCAAATTCAAGGGAATGTCACCGCATCCAACCCAACTACTATTCATAGCGCCATCCGAATGGCGAATTATTTGATGGATCAAGTGGCCCGAAGGAATGGGGCCAAAGCAGGAGAAAACAAGATGAAATGGGAAGATAAATCAGGGAACGGTTCGGGCTCACAGTCCAAAAAGCCCAAAACCATAAAGGCTTTTGTCATCGGGGCTGAGTCGAGGAAGGGCTATACCGGCAATAAACCATGGTGTAACCAATGCACCTACGATCACGTAGGTCCCTGTCCAACCCCTTGTGGGAAGTGTAAGAAGCTTGGTCACCTAACCCAAGATTGTAAGTTTAACACCAACGGAGGCAACAACGGCACACAAAGGAGCTGCTTCGAATGTGGGAACACTGGGCATTTCAAGAAAGATTGTCCCAAGTTAAGGAACAATGGTGGAGCTCAAGGGAGAGCTTTTGTATTGGGAGCAGGTGACGCTCGTCAAGATCCCAACGTAGTAACGGGTACATTCCTTCTTAATGATATGTATGCTTATGTGTTATTTGATATTGGGGCTGATAGATGTTTTATATCTGCTAACTTTAGTGAACAACTGAATGCCACTCTTTCCCCATTAGAAAATGCTTACGCCGTAGAATTAGCGAACGGAAAGTTGATTAAAGCAAATAGTATAATTAAGGAGTGCACACTAAAATTGGCAGATCATCCCTTTAAGATAAACTTGATTCTTATTGAACTTGGAAGCTTCGACGTAGTTATTGGTATGGATTGGCTATCAGACAACCATGCCGAAATCTTGTGTGGTAAGAAGGTCATAAGAATACCACTTAAGAAAAAGAAAGTCCTTACAGTCCAAGGAGAAAGAAAGAATCGCCAATTGAACGTCATCTCTGGACAGAGAACGCTGAAGTGCCTTCGAAGAGGTTGTCAAGCGGTACTAGTTTAACTAGTGGAAAAGGAGTCAAAGGAGAAACGACTCGAAGAAATTCCGGTAGTTCGTAACTACCCAAAAGTCTTTCCTGAAGACTTTCCTGGACTTCCACCAACTAGGCACGTAGAATTTCAGATTGACTTGGTGCCTGGAGCTACACCTGTCGCACGAGCACCCTACCGATTGGCACCGTCAGAGATGCAAGAATTATCTAGTCAGCTGCAAGAACTGTTAGATAAAGGATTCATCCGACCAAGTTCCACACCTTGGGGAGCTCCGGTCTTATTTGTCAAGAAGAAGGACAGATCCTTTAGGATGAGCATCGATTACCGAGAGCTGAACAAGTTAACGATCAAACACCGGTACCCTCTCCCCAGAATCGACGATTTATTCGATCAACTCCAAGGATCTAGTTTTTACTCTAAGATTGATCTGCGATCCGGTTATCACCAAGTTAAGGTTTGGGAAGAAGATATACCCAAGACAGCATTCAGAATTCGTTATGGACATTACGAATTTCAGGTGATGCCATTCGGTTTGACCCACGCACCAGCCGTATTCATGGACCTTATGAATCGAGTGTGTAAACCGTATTTGGACAAATTTGTAATAGTGTTCATAGACGATATCTTTATCTATTCTAGAAGTAAGGAAGAGCATTAGCAGCATCTGAAGCTGATTTTGGAGCTTCTAGAGAAAGAACAGTTGTACGCCAAATTCTCTAAGTGTGAACTTTGGCCATGAGAAGTCAAATTCCTAGGACATGTGATCAATACCAAGGAATTCAAGTAGACCCATCCAAAATTGAGGTCGTTAAGAACTGGGCAACTCCTAGGACTCCCACCAAAATCCGTCAGTTATTAGGTCTTGCCGGTTATTATAGGCGATTCATTGAAAACTTCTAGAAGATAGCTGGTTCCTTAACGGAATTAACTCGAAAGGACGTAAAGTACAACTGGGGTGAAGATCAGGAAACGACATTCCGACTGTTGAAGCAAAGATTGTGTAGTGCACCAATTCTGTCCTTACCGGAAGGAACAGAAGATTTTGTTGTTTACTGCGATGCCTCACATAATGGATTGGGTTATGTGCTAATGCAAAGAGACAAGGTCATCGCTTATGCATCGCGGCAACTCAAAGTTCATGAGGTGAACTACACGACTCACGACCTGGAGCTTGGAGCTGTGGTATTTGCTCTCAATATATGGAGGCACTACCTTTATATTACAAAGTTCACGGTGTTTACAGACCACAAGAGCCTACAACATGTTTTGAACCAGAAAGAGTTACACATGAGGCAACGACGCTGGGTTTAGCTACTTAGCGATTACGACTACAAGATCCGATATCATCCGGAAAAGGCAAACGTTGTAGGTGATGCCTTGAGCCGGAAGGAACGAGTTAAACCCTTGAGAGTTCGAGCTTTGGTCATGACTATATAGTCAAACTTGAGCTCTCAAATCCGCGAGGCACAATGTCACACCCTGCTACCTCGGTTGGCAGCGAGACGTGACGAGTGCGGAAGCGTAGCCATAATCATAATAAACGACCACTATATGGACGTTTTTAAAATACATCGTTAAAGTTTTAAAGCATAGTAATGTTTTACATAGTCTGAAATGGAAATGAAGTTCGCACAAATACAGAGATTTAATTACATAATTAAATATTCAAAATAATGCAGCTAAATCTCCGATAAATTGAATATGCATGCGACTCCATGGATGCGGAAGCTTGAAAGTAAAATACGTCCGAGGCATACTTGCCTTAATTTCCTGAAAATACACGCTAAAATACGTCAACAAAAATTGTTGGTGAGCTCATAGGTTTACACATAAATCTGACTTGTATGGACAACAATAATAGAGTTTGAATTTATAAAATCATAAATTCCATGTTATGTATTACATATAAACCATCATGCAACCGAAGCTTAATTAAATATGAGTTTGCCCTGTGCAGTATTCCCATACGTAATACCGTGTGTTAAATATATATGCACTCGCTGTTAGCCGAACCGAACTAACCCGAATGGGGGACATGACTACCGATAGATCTATCCACAATATATTCGCGCTTACAAATGAATGCAATTAACGGTTCATGATATAAGGGCTGATGGAACCACATGTGTAATACATAATAGAAATGAAGTGGTTTTCGTGTCCATATGAAAACGTAGCATGTATTTCAACCCCAAAAATATAACAGTGTGAAAATAGGGGCTATGAAGACTCACCGAACTTGTGATGGCAAAATATGCGCAAAAATACAAGTTTGCGTTGTTTGATGGGTGATGAAACCGGAGATGTTTAACCGAGTCCTAAATGATAATAAGGACTTAATATTACTAATATATGATAATATGTATATTTATAGATTTTTATGTCATAATCACCCAATATTACAAGTTTATAAATAAGATTTGCTTAAAACGTCAAGTTTATATATATATATATAATTTTCCAGCTTTTTCGGAGGTTTTTCGGCCTACTTTGAGGCTGTTTTTGACCAAGCTCCAAAATGTTTTAGACTTTGGTTTTCTAGGACATTAAAGTACTATATAAAACGGATTTTTAGAATCAAGAACGGCCATTTTTCGAGATGTTTAGGTTGGTGAAAAAGCTCGTTAAAAACGCTATGTTGGCCATTTTTGAGCTGTCAAACTTTCGGTTTCCCAAATAATTTCTGGAGGTCTTAAACTTCAAAATAAATCATGAAAATTTGCAGATCTATAGTTCAGACATAGATCTAACTTTTGAGACAAGAATCAACTCGTTTCGTTGAGTTATGAATTAGTTATGATTTTTCAAAGTCGATATAAATTTTCTGCCGAAAATCCGTAGTTTATAAACTTACAACAACTTATGATTCTGTGTGTTTATTCAAAGACTACTTGTATAAAAGTCATAATAGTTATAAAAACGCATATGTATCACATGTTTTCATAATGTTATCACTTTTTTAATGTGTTCATATATTCATAAACACATTTAAAGAAACAACTTAAAAATAAAAACTAGAAACTCATAAACTTGAGTTTTTATGAAACTTGTTGTTGTAGGTGATTATATATATTATGCAAGACTTATATAAACATAAATATAAGATGTAATAGGTTAGTATTTACTTACTTTGATGATCTTAGAAGAATGAAAATGAGTAGAAGGTTGGATCTTCAAATGTTTCACCAAGAACACTTCAAAAATATGAAGAACACTTGAAAGAACACTTTGTGTGTTCTTGAGGGCTTGTGGCCGGTTTTCAAGAGGGAGAGAAAGGAGAGATTTTGCTTTGCAAGGTGTGAGAAATGAAGTGAATTTGAACCTCTATTTATAGATGAATAAAGGTGGTGAAATGATGATAAAAGTTGTAAAATCTTGGATGAAAGGAAAGAGGAGGATTTGATGTAGAAAGGTTGAGTAAAAAATGAGTTCTTTTGGTCCTTGTGGTCCTTTACATGGCCGGCCTATATATGTATTTGTGGTGTATTTTTCTTTTTTTTTTGTATAAAAGTATTTAGAAATGTATTCTTGTATTTCCCTTTTCTTATAAATTCATAAATACTTTTGGATGCATTGTTTTAATTAATTGTTTTAGTCTTGCATTATTAAGGTTAAGTAATTGTATTAGTGTATGATTAGTGTCACTAGTCATGATTTAATTATGTACTTAGTTGAATTAATCCTTCATGTCGTAAATTGATCGGATTAATTGATTTCCCGATTCATCGCACTGATGAATTTGATTCTAATTGAGTTGAATTTTCTAATAAGCCTTGTTAATCACTTGATTAATTTCTAATGACCACTAATTAGGCTATAATTGACTATTAAATGTAGATTAGGGCTTTGTTGCTAACCTGGTTTAGTGCCGGATGTTACAGTCTCTCCCTGTTAAGGGAATTTCGTCCCGAAATTAGCTCGTGTTCTCCACTGCTTGAGTATCCGAGAACAGGTGAGGGTATTTTTCCCGGAACTGATCTTCTCATTCCCATGTAAACTCAGGACCTCGCTTAGAGTTCCATCTGACTTTTATTATTGGGATCCGACTGTGCTTGAGTTTCTTGACTTCTCGGTCCATTATTTCTACAGGTTGCTCAATGAAGTTCAACTTATCGTCTAACTCCAGCTCGTCCATGGGTATAACGAGTGATTCATCAGCCAGACACTTCTTAAGATTGGACACGTGGAAGGTATTATGAACGTTACTAAGCTCTGGGGGCAGGTCGAGTCGGTAAGCTACCGGGCCAATTCTTTTGGTGATCTTGAATGGTCCGATATAACGAGGATTAAGTTTTCCTCGTTTCCCAAAATGGATTACGCCTTTCCAAGGCGAGACTTTCAACATTACTTGATCTCCCTCTTGGAATTCCAAATCCTTCCGTCGAATGTCTGCATAACTCTTCTGTCGATCCCGCACGATCTTTAATCGGTTACGAATCTGGGCTATCTTTCTGTAGTCTCTTGGATGATCTCAGGTCCAGTGATCTGACTATCTCCTACTTCAGCCCAACAAAGAGGTGATCGACACTTTCGCCCGTAGAGTGCCTCGAATGGGGCGGTCTTAATGCTCGAGTGATAGCTGTTGTTATAGGAAAACTCGACTAATGGCAGGTGTCTGTCCCAACTTTTGCCAAAATCGATGACACATGCCCTTAACATGTCTTCCAACGTCTGAATCGTCCTTTCACTCTGACCATCCGTTTGCGGGTGATAGGCTGTGCTCATATCTAGGCGTGTGCCCAGTGCTTCTTGCAATGACTACCAAAATCTTTATGTGAACCGGCTGTCCCTGTCTGATATAATTGATACTGGCACCCCATGCCTTGAGACGACTTCTTTAAGATAGATTCGTGTTAACTTATCCATCTTATCAGTCTCCTTGATTGGCAGGAAATGTGCAGTTTTGGTAAGTCAATCCACAATCACCCAAATAGTGTCATAACCTCCAGAAGTTTTTGGCAACTTGGTGATGAAATCCATGGCGATGTTTTCCCACTTCCACTGGGGTATTTCTGGTTGAACTAGCAATCCTGATGGTTTCTGGTGCTCAGCCTTAACCTTCAAACATGTTAAGCACTTGCTGACATAGGTAGCAATGTCAGCCTTCATATTTGGCCACCAGTACATTCCTTTCAAGTCGTGATACATTTTATCTGCCCCTGGATGAATAGCATATCTTGTCTTATGCCCTTCATCCATGACCAGCTTCCTTACTCCTCCGAATTTTGGTAACCAAATTCTGCCCATGAAGTATCGACATCCATCCGGCTTGATTTCAAACTGCTTATCCATCCCTCTCAAGGCTTCATCCAGTAGATTACCCTCCTTGACCGCTTCTTCTTGTGCCTCGCGGACTTGAGAGTTTAGGTTTGACTGTATAGTCATGACCAAAGCTCGGACTCTCAAGGGTTTAACCCGTTCCTTTCGGCTCAGGGCATCAGCTACGACATTCTCCTTCCCCGGATGATAATGAATTTCGCAGTCATAGTCACTAAGCAGTTCAACCCAACGACGCTGCCTCATATTTAACTCTTTCTGAATCAGAATATGTTGAAGGCTCTTACGGTCTGTGAACACCGTGCACTTAGTTCCATACAGGTAGTGCCTCCATATTTTGAGAGCAAACACCACTGCTCCAAGCTCTAAGTCGTGAGTCGTATAATTCACCTCGTGAATTTTGAGTTGCCCTGATGCGTAAGCAATGACCTTATCCCTTTGCATGAGCACACAACCTAATCCATGGTGTGAGGCATCACAGTAGACCACAAAATTTTCAGTCCCTTCAGGTAAGGAAAGAATTGGTGCACTACACAATCTTTGCTTTAACTGCTAAAACACCTTTTCTTGCTCTTCACCCCAGATATACTTCACATCCTTCCGAGTCATTTCTGTTAAGGAACCTGCTATCTTTGAGAAGTTTTCGATAAATCGCCTATAATAACCGGCAAGTCCTAGAAATTGGCGGATTTCTGTGGGGGTTCTAGGAGTCGCCCAGTTCTCTATGGCCTCGATTTTTGATGGATCAACTTGGATTCCCTGGCTGTTGATCACATGTCCAAGGAATTTAACTTCTCGCAACCAAAATTCACATTTTGAAAATTTGGCGTATAACTGTTCCTTCTCTAACAACTCCAAGATCAGCTTGAGATGTTGTTCATGTTCCTCCTTATTTCTGGAATAGATGAGAATATCGTCTATGAACACTATTACAAATTTGTCCAGATACGGTTTACACACTCGATTCATGAGGTCCATGAATACGGCTGGTGCGTTAGTCAAACCAAATGGCATTACCTGGAATTCGTAATGTCCATAACGAGTTCTGAATGCTGTCTTGGGAATGTCTTCTTCCTGAACCTTTACTGATGATAACCGGATCGCTAATCAATCTTATAGTAGAAGCTAAATCCCTGTAGTTGGTCAAACAGGTCATCAATTCTGGGAAGAGGGTAGCGGTTCTTTACCGTTAGCTTGTTTAGCTCTCGGTAGTCTATGCACATTCTGAAGGATCCGTCTTTCTTTTTCACGAACAAGACCGGAGCTCCCCAAGGTGAGGAACTTGGTCGAATGAATCCTTTATCCATCAACTCTTGTAATTGATTGGATAGCTCTTGCATTTCAGAAGGAGCGAGTATATATGGGGCTCTTGCGACCGGTGCAGCTCCCGGCACCAAATCGATTTGAAACTCTACTTGTCTAATTGGCAGAAGTCCAGGCAAATCTTCCGGGAAGACCTTCGGATAGTCACAAACCACTGGAATATCCTCGAGTCGCTTCTCCTCCGACTCTTTTTCTACAATTTGCACCAGCACTGCATGACAACCTTTCCTAAGGCACTTTAATGTTCTTAGGCCGGATATGACATTCAACTGTCGGTTCTTTCTTTCTCCTTGGACTGTTAGGAACTTCTTCTTGTGGAGTGGTATCCGTACCACTTTCTTACCACACAAAATCTCGGCATGATTGTGTGACAACCAATCCATACCAACTACTACATCAAAACTTCCGAGTTCTATAGGCATTAAGTCTATTTTAAAGGGATGATCTGCCAGCTTCAGTGTGCATTCCTTAATGATACTACTTGCCTCTATTATTTTACCGTCCGCCAGTTCTATAGTATAAGAGTTGTCTAAGGGAAAAGGAGCGGCATTCAATTGCTTACTAAACTTATCAGATATAAAGCTCCTATCAGCCCCAGTATCAAAGAGTACGTAAGCATAAATGTCATTTAAAAGAAACGTACCTGATACTACGTGGGGATCTTGACGAGCGTCACCTGCTCCTAACACAAAAGCTCTCCCCTGAGCTCCTCCACCATTCCTCAGCTTCGGGCATTCACTCTTGAAGTGCCTAGTAACTCCACATTCAAAGCAGCCTTTTTGATTGCGGCCACTGGTTCCCGGGGCTCCAGATTTACAGTCTTTGGCCATATGCCCCAAACGTTTGCATTTTCCACAGTGGGTTGGACAGGGACCCTGGTTGTGATGGAAGGTGCATTTAGTGCAGAAAGGCTTGGTACCGGTATAACCTCTTCTTGGCTCAGCTCCCGCTGCGTAAGCCTTAATGGTCTCGGGCTTTTTGGATTGTGAACCCGCATTCTTCCCGGTCTTGTCTTCCCGCTTTCTTTTGTTCTCCCCGGCCTTGGCTTCATTTCTTCGGGATACTTGGTCCATAAGATTATTGGCCATCCTGATGGCATCCTGTAGGGTGGATGGGTTTGAGGCAGTCACATTACCTTGAATTTGAGGAGCGAGTCCCCAAATGTAACGTTCGATCTTTTTGTACTCCGGGGTCACCATCTGAGGGCACAGAATGCTCAGTTCATGAAATCGGTTGGTGTACCCCGTCACATCTGTTCCCTTCATCGACAGGTTCCAGAACTCCGATTCCATTTTCTGGAGTTCGTTCCTCGGACAGTACTCGTCCGTCATCATTTGCTTCAACGCGGACCATGTGAGCTGGTAGGCTTCATCGATACTTACAGACTGGACATAGGAATTCCACCATGTGAGGGCGCTATCTTGTAGAGTCTGAGTAGCAAACTTCACCTTATCTCCCTCAGCACATCCGCTGACGCGAAAGACAGATTCTAACTTCTCAAACCATCGTATCAACCCAACGGCTCCTTCAGTTCCGTTGAAATACCGGGGTTTGCAACTTAAAAATCCTTTAATTCCACAACCTTTTGCGTGGATTTCAGTTCCTCCCGTGGTGCGGCAAGCACCACCATCTCCATTAGCTGAGCTATTCCTATTTGCCTCATACGTGGCTATAGCGGCAGCCACTCTTTGTGCGACTAGCTCTTCAATGTCAGCAGCGTTCATTGCTCGTTTCGGCGACATTATCTTAAAATTTTAAAGAAAAAGCATAGTGTAAGAAATTGAATCTTAAAGAGGTAAATTTTCCTTAAAGCACAATACTATAATCATCAAACACAATTTCATAAATAACTTGCAATTTTTCATTAATCATTCGAAATTTTCTTACATTAGGGGCGGGTTATTACCCGAAAATTTTGTCCTATACTATTACATGATATTTTCCTACCATTACAAAGATAGATAGAAGTGCACTAAGTGTGGGAGTGATCGGGGGTCTCTCCCTTTTCCATCGCGTTGAGGCGCTGAGTCAGCTCCTCGATCCGAGCTTGGCTTTCGGCTAGTTGCTGCCGAAGCTCATTCAGGCCATCCTGTTGGATGGTGAGAGCATGCTGGTTAGCCCAGTAGATGTTGGAGTTTTGCAACTCCTCCCGCTCTAGGCGAGCGGTCATCCCACCGATATCTAGGTTAAGTGATCGGATTTGGTGGTCATGCCTGGTCGAGCGTGCTATCAGAAGTGGTATGGTTTGCTCGGTAGGCTCTTGGGTGAGGGTCGGGACAGGTGCGGAGGATGGTCCTCCTATCTCAAAGTCGGGAGGAACTCCCTCCACTTGCCTCCATTCGCGGAGGGTCTCTGGTATCCAGCCCTATCGGCGGGCGTCTACCCGTCGGTGTGGTGGTGGGGGATTGGGCTGGGGAGTCGGGACAGGAATAGACTCCCTTCTTGGTGGGTTCACCCGCTTTCGGAGTGTGTACAACATTTTGGGGCCGTTACGGTAAGGCCTATACGGCTTATATGACGGCTCGGCTGGGTGGTATGGGACACGAGCAGGGACCGTTGGGGGCAATGGATCTTCTTCCTCCATCGGCTCCTCTTCCGTTTCCTCCACTGGATCTTCCGAGGGGTCCTCTTCTTCCGATGTTTCGTGGAAAATCTCAGTGGCCGTGGGGCTCGCAGGAGTGTACTCCTCCT
Source organism: Centrapalus pauciflorus (assembly GCA_020465985.1). Lineage (NCBI taxonomy): Eukaryota > Viridiplantae > Streptophyta > Magnoliopsida > Asterales > Asteraceae > Centrapalus > Centrapalus pauciflorus. Next base: position 285,676 of record JAANYP010006104.1, read on the forward strand.
CGGAATCTGATATGATGATGGTTTCCGGATGGGACATGATTTCTGCTATCAAGGTCCATTCATAGTCTTTTAGTTAGTTACAAAATATTCTTAAAATCAGTAAATTTTATGTGCAGTTATAGTCTAGGGTACTAATGCAACCTAGTTCACTATAACTATGGCTCTGATACCAATCTGTCACACCCTGCTACCTCGGTTGGCAGCGAGACGTGACGAGTGCGGAAGCGTAACCATAATCATAATAAACGACCACTATATGGACGTTTTTAAAATACATCGTTAAAATTTTAAAGCATAGTAATGTTTTACATAGTCTGAAATGGAAATGAAGTTCGCACAAATACAGAGATTTAATTACATAATTAAATATTCAAAATAATGCAGCTAAATCTCCGATAAATTGAATATGCATGCGACTCCATGGATGCGGAAGCTTGAAAGTAAAATACGTCCGAGGCATACTTGCCTTAATTTCCTGAAAATACACGCTAAAATACGTCAACAAAAATTGTTGGTGAGCTCATAGGTTTACACGTAAATCTGACTTGTATGGACAACAATAATAGAGTTTGAATTTATAAAATCATAAATTCCGTGTTATGTATTACATATAAACCATCATGCAACCGAAGCTTAATTAAAAATGAGTTTGCCCTGTGCAGTATTCCCATACGTAATACCGTGTGTTAAATATATATACACTCGCTGTTAGCCGAACCGAACTAACCCGAATGGGGGACATGACTACCGATAGATCTATCCACAATATATTCGCGCTTACAAATGAATGCAATTAACGGTTCATGATATAAGGGCTGATGGAACCACATGTGTAATACATAATAGAAATGAAGTGGTTTTCATGTCCATATGAAAACGTAGCATGTATTTCAACCCCAAATATATAACAGTGTGAAAATAGGGGCTATGAAGACTCACCGAACTTGTGATGGCAAAATATGCGCAAAAATACAAGTTTGCGTTGTTTGATGGGTGATGAAATCGGAGATGTTTAACCGAGTCCTAAATGATAATAAGGACTTAATATTACTAATATATGATAATATGTATATTTATAGATTTTTATGTCATAATCACCCAATATTACAAGTTTATAAATAAGATTTGCTTAAAACGTCAAGTTTATATATATATATAATTTTCCAGCTTTTTCGGAGGTTTTCGGCCTACTTTGAGGCTGTTTTTGACCAATCTCCAAAATGTTTTAGACTTTGGTTTTCTAGGACATTAAACTACTATATAAAAAGAATTTTTAGAATCAAGAACGGCCATTTTTCGAGATGTTTAGGTTGGTGAAAAAGCTCGTTAAAAACGTGTTGGCCATTTTTGAGCTGTCAAACTTTCGGTTTCCCAAATAATTTCTGGAGGTCTTAAACTTCAAAATAAATCATGAAAATTTGCAGATCTATAGTTAAGACATAGTTCTAACTTTTGAGACAAGAATTAACTCGTTTCGTTGAGTTATGAATTAGTTATGATTTTTCAAAGTCGATATAAAGTTTCTTCCGAAAATCCGTAGTTTATAAACTTACAACAACTTATGATTCTGTGTGTTTATTCAAAGACTACTTTTATAAAAGTCATAATAGTTATAAAAACGCATATGTATCACATGTTTTCATAATATTATCACTTTTATAATGTGTTCATATATTCATAAACACATTTAAAGAAACAACTTAAAAATAAAAACTAGAAACTTATAAACTTGAGTTTTTATGAAACTTGTTGTTGTAGGTGATTATATATATTATGCAAGACTTATATAAACATAAATATAAGATGTAATAGGTTAGTATTTACTTACTTTGATGATCTTAGAAGAATGAAAATGAGTAGAAGGTTGGATCTTCAAAAGTTTCACCAAGAACACTTCAAAAATATGAAGAACACTTGAAAGAACACTTTGTGTGTTCTTGAGGGCTTGTGGCCGGTTTTCAAGAGGGAGAGAAAGGAGAGATTTTGCTTTGCAAGGTGTGAGAAATGAAGTGAATTTGAACCTCTACTTATAGATGAATAAAGGTGGTGAAATGATGATAAAAGTTATAAAATCTTGGATGAAAGGAAAGAGGAGGATTTGATGTAGAAAGGTTGAGTAAAAAATGAGTTCTTTTGGTCCTTGTGGTCCTTTACATGGCCGGCCTATATATGTATTTGTGGTGTATTTTTCTTTTTTCTTTTTTTGTATAAAAGTATTTAGAAATGTATTCTTGTATTTCCCTTTTCTTGTAAATTCATAAATACTTTTGGATGCATTGTTTTAATTAATTGTTTTAGTCTTGCATAATTAAGGTTAGTAATTGTATTAGTGTATGATTAGTGTCACTAATCATGATTTAATTATGTACTTAGTTGAATTAATCCTTCATGTCGTAAATTGATCGGATTAATTGATTTCCCGATTCATCGCACCGATGAATTTGATTCTAATTGAGTTGAATTTTCTAATAAGCCTTGTTAATCACTTGATTAATTTCTAATGACCATTGATTAGGCTATAATTGACTATTAAATGTAGATTAGGGCTTTGTTGCTAACCTGGTTTAGTGCCGGATGTTACACACAAGAGGAAGCGGTCAAGGAGGGAAATCTGCTAGATGAAGCCTTGAGAGGAATGGATAAACAGTTTGAAATCAAGAACGATGGATGTCGGTACTTCAAGAGCATAATTTGGCTACCAAATTCAGAGGGTTAAGGAAGCTGGTCATGGATGAAGGGCATAAAACAAGATATGCTATTCACCCAGGGTCAGATAAGATGTATCACAACCTGAAGGAAATTTACTTGTGGCCAAACATGAAGGCTGACAATGCTACATATGTCAACAAGTGCTTAGCGTGTTTGAAAGTTAAGGCTGAGCACCGGAAACCATCAGGATTGTTGGTTCAACCGAAAATACCCTAGTGGAAGTGGGATAGAATAACCATGGACTTCGTCACAAAGTTGCCAAAGACTTCTGGAGGTTATGACACCATTTGGGTGATTGTGGACCGACTCACAAAGACTGCACACTTCTTGCCAATCAAGGAGACTGATAAGATGGATATGTTAACCCAAATCTCTCTTAAATAAGTCGTTTCAAGGCATGGAGTTCCTGTATCAATTATATCAGATAAGGACAGCCTGTTCACATCAAGATTTTGGCAATCGTTACAAGAGGCGTTGGGTACACGCCTGGACATGAGTACAGCCTATCACCCGCAGATGGATGGTCAGAGTGAAAGAACGATTTAGACATCAGAAGACATGCTAAGGGCATGTGTTATCGACTTTGGCAAAAGTTGGGACAGGCACCTGCCGTTAGTTGAGTTTTCCTATAACAACAGCTACCATTCGAGTATTAAGACTGCTCCATTCGAGGCACTTCATGGGTGAAAGTGTCGGTCACCGCTTTGTTGGGCTGAGGTAGGAGATAGCCAGATCACAGGACCCGCGATCATCCAGGAGACTACAGACTAGATAGTCCAGATTCGGAACCGATTAAAGATCACTCGGGATCGACGCTATGCAGATGTTCGACGGAAGGATTTTGAATTTCAAGAGGGATATCAAGTAATGTTGAAAGTCTCGCCCTGGAATGGCGTAATCCGTTTTGGGAAACGAGGAAAACTCAATCCTCGTTATATCAAACAATTCAAGATCTCCAAAAGAATTGGCCCGGTAGCCTACCGACTCGATCTGCCTCCAGAGCTTAGTAATGTTCATAATACCTTCCACGTATCCAACCTTAAGAAGTGCATAGCTGATGAAACACTCGTTATACAGCTAGATGATAAGTTAAACTTCATTGAACAACCCGTGGAAATAATAGTAGGTCCCAAAAGGTTTCTCTAGAGTATTGTTCTAAGTTGTAGAGGGGGGTTAAATACAGCAAATTAAAAACACAACACTCTTTTCTCAATGTTTGTGTATACTATTAACAAGTGTTAATTACAAACAAGCTTGACTGCGGAAATGTTCAAGCTGAGATGACAGATACAATAGATGTTCAACTAATCTAAGACACACTCAGACTAGATACAATGAATACACTCACTTAGATGAACTCACTGATTTTACAAGACACGGATGGACAGCTTGAATAGGAACAGCTTAGACACACGTTACTGTTCTATTCAAGCAGACTTGCATGCATGGAATAACACACTTCAATGCACGATCTGAATTTCTCACTCTTGGTTATCTCACAATCCTTAGAAGCTTCCTTTTATACTCACACTGAGAATCTTAGTGAAGCTTCTTTATTGGACGATGAGATAGTGGGATGTCTTTCCAAAAAGACAAAACAACTTTTCTGCACATTCTGATAAACCAGACTTGTCTTCATGTGACAGAACAGCGTGGGCAGGCTTTTGCAGTTTCTGTTTTCCACTTTGTCTTCGACTTGTAAACTAATCTTGTAGAAAAAAACAATACATGAGGAATTGGAAACATATTCTATAAAGTGTTTAGCCTATTCACAAAGAACATGTTCTGTTCACAAAGAACAGAACACTTAGAATTTGTCCAAGCTACTCAACAGAACAGAGCAGCATAGACAGTTTATGTCCAGCCTGTTCAGCAGACAGAATAGTTTGAACAATCTGCCTTTGTTGCAACAAATGCAACAGGGTAAACAACTTTGACTCATATTGCAAATCACTTTTCAGGTTTCAATAAAGCATAAACAGGCCTTAAATTATACCTTCAAGTGCATCAAACAAGTTTGATTAAAAATCTCCCCCTAAGATGTAGAGCAGGTTTGATTGAGGCCTTTTTGTGCCTAACAATCTCCTCCTATTTGCAATAATCAGTCTAAGCTGATTTTATCAATAAACACAATATATTTTTACAATACATTTTGCTGAAATGAAATTACAACATCAAAGTAAAGTAAAAGATCAGTTTATATATATACTGATATTTTATTACATAAACAACACATGTTTTTACAAAAGTACAACTGATGTAGTAGTGCATATTACAACTAATGTAAAAATATAGGTTACAATTAATGAAACAGAGTACAAATAATGTACATAGAAATTCAACAATTTGGACTGTTGATGATGGGAGCAAATAATGGCAAGCCTGTCCAACTGATGGACAGTCTTCCATTCTTCACTTACTCAGATAGTAGATGGACTTCAATACAGTGGTGGTACTCCTTCTTTAAACATCTCTTCAAGCTGCTCCTTGGTTTTATCCAATTCCTCTATTTCAACACTAAGGAACATGAAACTAGGATGATGAAGTTCCCCTATTTAATAAAAGCCTCTGAGCTGATCCCAGATGGCTGCTCTCCACTTTATGGATTGCCTGAAAGAGTTTGCAAGTCTGAATGCAACAAGCTGTTTGAGACCAACCTTGTGCAGGTCTGATGCTCTTTGGAAGCACTTCTTCTTTGTCAGGGGATCTACAAAAAATACCCCCAGCTCAGGTTTTTCAATCAGCTTGCCTTCCTCAAATTCCACTCCTTTAGGAAGGCTGTGGTCTACTCCTTTGATTTCTACTGCAACATCACCTTGTTCAATCATGATCAGGAGTTCTTCCAGCTCTGTATCCTTTCTGTTCCTCTTGGCCTTTATTTTGGGGGTAGCCACTGAGATACCCTTACTTTGTTCTTTTGAGATCAGGCCAAGATCTCTCACTCTTTCCATCAACTTTTTGACATATGCCCTGATAGTCTTAGTTGTTTCAGACTTAGACTGGCTTTGGGCAACTGCCAACTCCACCCATTCTCTGTATCCCATCTGAGCAACGTCAGTGTAATCATATGCTTCCAGTTCTGGGCCTGTAGCACCCATTCTGGTTATCTGTAGCTTCCGCTGTTTGCCTTTTCTTGAGATGGGAACAGCTTTGACAATAGATTGCTTGGCAAGTCTTCTGTCAACAACATCAAGTCTTCTGTCCGCAACATCAAAGAACCTTTTCAAGCAATTTTTTATGCACATCCAAAGAAGGCATTTTAATTTTGCTTGCCTCTTTGAATGCAAAGGATCTGGCAGCTTTGGCTAAGGCTTCTTCCTTTCTTAGTCTTACCAGGGCTTGGAGCTGTTCATCTCTGTATTCATAGTATTTCTCCATAGGAAGACCCATTTCCTTAGCCCTTGCCTTGTCAAACTTTAGTTGCGCTGCTCTTTGGTGGTCAGGGTCTACAGCTGCTTTCTTCTTTCCTTTGGCTATTATAGTTTGAACAGCTTCAGGAACCTTTTCCTCTTCTTCTTCTTCTTCTTGCAGAATCAGATGCCTCCTTCTGCTTGGCCTGTCCCCAGGAATGGATTCCTCTCCCTTAGTTTATGCAGGGTTTGGAGATCCAGCAGAGTAGGCTGAGCAGCTTCAGTGTGATGGGAGACATCTTCAGTTGGACTTGCTTGTGATGCACCTGCTGCTTGACCAACAGATGCTAATTTCTCCTTAGAAGGAGAAGAGGTTTTCTCCCCATTAGACTTAGTCTTTAAGGCAGATAACTTCTTCCCCTTTGAAGGAGATGGCTCAGAACCTTCAACAATTGGTCTGCCTGGAGGCTTAGCAGCAGTTTTGGCAGCAGGCTTGGGGCCAACCAAGCTATGCACTAAGAAAGCCAGATTGTCCTTAACCTCCGCAAGCTGGGTAAGGCAGGTCTGAAGAGAGGAGGATTGAGAATCAGCAATTAATGACAGCTTAGTGAGATTTTCTCTGTCAGAAGCTGTGAACAGTAAACTTTGAAGCTGTGCAAAATGTAATTCAAGAGAGTCTTGCACAGCAGTGGTGAAACCTGCTGACCGTTACCTCAACAGCACCTTGGTTTAGAGGTGCCTCATCATGGGGAGATGGGATGTGCATTTCAACATCTGCAGAGGTGAAACCTGCTGATGGAATTTGCATTTGATGTGCAGCCTCACCAGAGGGATGGTGTGTTCCCTGTGGTTCATCAGCTTGGGATGTTGGTCCTTCAGCAGCTGTTGGGTGTACAACAACTGTATCATGAGGAGCAGAAGTTAGAGGCTGATCTACTGGATGGTCTAGTCCAGCAGGTTTGGCAACTCGTGCAGACTTAAGTTATGTAGGAGAAGTATGGAGTGGAGACTGTGTGGACTCAGTGTGGAGTGGAGTGAACTCCTGTCTTTCAATATTCTCAGCCTGTTGGGAGGCTGGAATAGTTGATGTGGTAGTCTCCATATGTACAACTGGCTCCTGTTGGGAGGAATCAGAGGGCCTAGGCTGACTCAGGGTAGACTCTTGTTGGAGTGAAGCCTGCCCCAAGTGAGCTGAACCTTCTCCCAAAATAGGAGAAGCAACAGAGTTTGCTTCTTTGTCAACTGACTCCTGTTGAGAGGGGCTAGTTTGGTCTGTGGGTTTATTTTTGGCTAAGGATTTGCGTCTGTTGTAGGATTTGAGGGATGAGGTGGAAGATTGATGTTGGGGGGAGGTGATGAGTGGTTCTGTTTGGACTGGTGGTGAGACTGGGTTAAAAGTAGGAGGGTTGGCCTGTTCCATAGTCTCAGGTGTCACAGAGGCACCAGCCATAAAGGCTTTAGGTACAACATGTGAACCTGGGTGAGAAGCCTGCTCCCCCTCAGCCACAGAGGCTGATGGGGCACACTTGGACTTAGCTGTTTTTGCCTTCTTGCGGACAGGCTTAGCTTGAGTCGATTCTAGGACCCTTTTCACAAATTTGGACATGGATTTAGATTTTCCCTTGGGAGCAATCACTGGATCCACCCTCACAGTAGAGGGTCCTTCCACCATACCAAGCAACCTACTCATTGGTGTAGATAGAGGAGGCTCATTTGGAAGTACAGGGGTGTAGAAAACTCTATTCCCAATTACTGGGAAAGCAGCGGTAGTAACATAGGCTGAGAGTTATATAAATGCTCACCACAGACATGCTTGAAAATGAGGCTCAGAAACCGTGGATATCGAACAACAGCTGGACGTGTTTCCTGCTGCACTATGTTCCTCAAATTCATGAAAATCCACCGAGCCATGTTCATGGTAGTCCCATCTACGAGCTGTAGGACTATTGGGATCTCATCACGGCTGAGCTGGTCAAAAGAACTAACTTTGCTGCTGAAGCACATCACCACAGAGGCAAATAAGAAACTGTAAGTAGGTGATAGATCCTTCCTGAACAGGGTGGCTCCAATCTTGGGCTCTTTTACACCCCAAAAACGTAGTAGATTTCCCATCTGATCATTTTCAGGCTGTGGCTGATCATAAGTTTTAGCCACAGGGAGATGAAGAATTTTCCTGAGAAGACTAGTAGTGATCTCAATGGTCTGAGTCCCATTGAGAATGGTTCCCCTTATGACTTTGGTTGTTGGGTCGTAGGCACAGGTGTAACAAAACTCATAGATCATTTCCTGGTACAAGACACCAGGAGTGGCAGTCATTGCGTAACGCAGAGCGTGAACCTTTAGAAACTCCACCATATTCTCATAACCTTTCCCCACATAGTTTTTGGGAATGGTTAGGTTGACTATGTTGTTTGTGGGTTTCAGTGTTAGCATTATGGTAACAGAAAGATGTTTCTGAACAACCGTACCAACAAATACTGGGAGCAAGGGGTTGTTTTGGTGAGCCATGGTGAAAATAGTGAGGATATGAGCACATGACACTTAATCATTTAGGGTTCTTTGGAAGTTATGGTAGCAGTAAGGAAGACGAAGATGAAACAGTAGAGGGGTATTTTTAGGGTTTGAATGTGAGTGGGTATGAGAGAGAAAAGTTTGGGCGGTTGATTTGAAAAGTTATTTAACGGAAAACAGAACGGTTGTCAATGTCAGAACGGTTGTCAGACCACTTGAGCCCTTTTTAGTCACTAACACACGCTAACACACATTATCCGCAGTAATTAAGTTAAACAAATACAGAAATTAAGTAACTTAATTATGAAGAAAGGTAATTAAAACTGATGGTCTAAGCTATTGGTCAAACCTGTGATGAGCAGGGTCATCACAAGCTGTTCATTCTTCAAGCTATTCATTCAACCTGTGTAGCTATGCAAGAACAGGTTGTGTTCAATAGCTGACTAGGTTACAAGACAAGGTCTTGTTTGACAGATTGAGGGAGTGAGCAGGTTGGAGGTTTGATCAACAGACCAGGTTTGAGGTGAAAACTGATATTGTCAAACCTGTTATACGCTCAAGTTGTTCAAGTTTTCAGAATTTGGCTAAGTGTAGAACATGCGTAGCCTGTTCTGAGAAACTTGAGTGGTGTGAGACATATAATAACTTAGAACATTTAGGACACTTAGTCACTTTTATTTAACATGCCCAGCTTGCTTACAAGATAATTAAACTTGTTTTCATCAAGAGGCTTGGTGAAAATGTCTGCAAGCTGTTCATCTGTGGAAATAAAACTTACCTCCACATTACCTTTCTAGATGTGATCCCTGATGAAGTGATGTCTGACTTCTATATGCTTTATCCTGGAATGAAATACTAGATTGTTGGAGATAGCTATAGCACTCGTATTATCACACAGAATAGGAGTCTTCCTATATACCAGTCCATAGTCTTCAAGCTGATGCTGCATCCACAGAATCTGCCCATGGCAGCTTCCAGCAGCAATATACTCAGCTTCAGCAGTAGAAATAGGAACTGAGTTCTGCTTCTTGCTACACCAACTTATCAACTTACCACCAAGGAGTTGACACCCACCTGTTGTGCTTTTTCTGTCTAGCCTGCAGCCTGCAAAATCAGAATCTGAATATCCTGTTAGCTCAAGACTTGAGTCTTTGGGGTACCAAAGACCCAAACCTGGTGTACACTTAAGGTATCTGAAGATTCTTTTTACAGCAGCTAGATGTGATTCTTTAGGATCAGCTTGAAACCTAGCACATAAACAGGTAGCAAACATAATATCTGGTCTACTTGCAGTTAAATATAGCAAGCTCCCAATCATGCCTTTGTAAGCTGTTACTGAAACAGCTTTGCCACTGGCATCTGCATCCAACTTTACATTGGTTGCCATTGGGGTTTTGATAGGAGAACTCTGATCAAATTTAATCTTTTTCAAAAGATCTAATGTATACTTTCTTTGATTTATGAAAATTCAATTTGAGGTTTGTTTAACCTGTAATCCTAAAAAGAAAGTAAGTTCTCCCATCATATTCATTTCATATTTAGATTTGCATGAGTAGTGAAAAATTCTTGCACAACTGCTCGTTAGTACAACAAAATATTATGTCATCCACATAAATTTGAACAAACATAATATCAGACTTCACCTTCTTGATGAACAGTGTGGTATCCACTTTACCTCTGGAATAACCATTGCTCATAAGGAAATCAGTTAGAGTGTCATACCAGGCTCTAGGGGCTTGTTTTAGACCATAGAGGGTTTTGTCCAACTTATAGACAAAACCTGGATGATGTTCATTTTTAAAACCTAGTGGCTGCTTGACATAGACTTCTTCTTGCAGCTTGCCATTCAAAAATGAACTCTTCACATCCATTTGAAATACCTTCATGCTCTTATGAGCAGCGTAGGCTAGAAACAGACGAATTGCCTCTAACCTGACCACAGGAGCAAAAGTTTCATCATAGTCAATTCCTTATTCCTGTCTGTAGCCTTGAGCAACTAGTCTTGCCTTATTACTAATGACATGACCTTGCTCATCCATCTTGTTCCTGAAAACTCATTTGGTGCCAATTATTGTTTTTCCTTTAGGAGTAGGGACTAGCTTCCATACTTTGTTTCTCTCAAACTGATTGAGCTCTTCTTGCATGGCAGTGATCCAATTGGCATCTTTAAGTGCTTCATCCACTTTCTTAGGCTCTATCAGGGACACAAAGCTAGAAAACATACAAAAGTTTCCTAAGCTGTCCCATCTTGTTTGCACCCCTTTGTTGATGTCACCAATTATTTGATCATTTGGGTGAAACCTGATCCACTTAGGATCTTGTCTCAATGAAGATTATCCTGAGTTATTTGTATCTTCAACATGTCCTGTTGAGCAGCTCTCAAGATTTTTAGACACACCGATATCTTGAGCCTGTTCACTTGTTGAGCATGACTCTCAAGTGTTGAACATATCAACAGAGGATCCAGGAAAATCAGCATTGATTGGTTCAGGACATGATGTAGTAATTATGTCAGTACACTTATTCACACAGGGTGTATCAACATAGTCATCGTCATGCCCATCATGATTAACAGGTTTCACTCTAGATGTAGTGGAAGCTTTTGAGTCTTTTTCTTCATTGATAAAATGCATAAGATCATCATAGTTGAACTCTTCTGAAATAGATTCATGAACAGCTTTGGTGGAGGCATTCCTAGACTCTTCAAAGGTGACATTGATAGTTTCATCTATCACCTTTTTCTTGTTGTTGTAAACTTTGTAGGTTTGGAGATAGCAGAGTATCCAACAAACACACCTTCATCAGCTTTGGGTTCAAACTTTGCCAGTTGGTCCCTCTGATTCAGAATGAAGCAGGGACATCCAAACACATGGAAATAGCTAATGTTTGGCCTCCTCCCTTTGATTAACTCATAGGGAGTCTTGTTGAACCTTTTCACCACCAAGGATCTATTTTGGGTGAAGCAGGCAGTATTGACAGCTTCAGCCCAAAATGATGAAGGTAAATCCGATGCACACATCATGGTTCTAGCAGCTTCAATGAGAGTTATGTTTCTCCTTTTAGCAACTCCATTTTGTTGAGGAGTTCTTACTGCTGAAAAGTTCTGTGAGATCCCTCTTTCTTCACAGAAGTCCTCAAGAGTACTGTTTCTGAATTCAGTACCATAATCACTTCTAAGCAGCTTTACTTGAGCAGAGTTCAACATCTCCATCTTTTTGATAAATCTAATGATTTCTCTAGCAGCCTCTCCTTTTCTCTTCAGAAAGATCACCCATGTAAACCTGGAGAACTCATCAACCATTACTAGAGTGTATATTTTTCCTCCTAGACTTGGGACACTGACTGGTCCAAACAAGTCCATGTGGATAAAGAAGAGAGGAGTGTCAATAGAGAAATTGTGCTTAGATTTAAAAGATGATTTTCTCTGCTTGCCTTTCTCACAAGCTGTGCAAAGTTTATCCTTAACAAAGGTTATAGAGGGCAAACCTGTTACCAAATCTTTCTTACAGAGTTTGTTAATATTCTTGAAGTTCAGGTGTGATAGCCTTTTGTGCCATAACCAGTTCAGGTCTGCATTGCTTCTTGAGATAAAGAAGGTTTTAGTTGTGGGATCAGCAGATTTCATGTCCACAACATATACACCTTTCTTCCGTTGTGCACACAGCACAACTTTGCCTTGGGGATCCAATATGTAACCCAGGTGCTCATCAAAGTTAACCTTGTAGCCAGCATCACACAGTTGACTTATGCTAACAAGATTATGTTTCAGCCCAGACACATAGGCTACCCTTTTGAATACAGCAGCACCAGCTTGAAGAGTTCCATACCCTTCTGTGGATCCCTGTACATTGTCACCAAATGTGACTTTTTTCCCTTTCTCAGGCCTGAGATCACTCAGCAGGTCCTTGCAACCTGTCATATGTCCTGAGCAGCCACATTCCAAGTACCAAACCTGGGATGGTTGTTTGTCCTACAGAGTGTCATGAGAAAATATTAGTTGTTTCATAGGGATGAGTTCTCCTACTTCATCAACATTTGTTGATGGACCAGTGATATCCACACTAATATTTCCTATTTGGATAGTATCAGCTTGGATACCATCCTCATTGACTATGTTACTTCCAACACTGCTTGTTTTTACGATGATGGAACTAGCAGAGTCAACAGGCATCATGTCCTCTGTTTCAGGACAGTCTTTGGCCATATGTGTCTTCTTCCCACACTGTAGCATTTTCTCTTTTTAGCCTCTTTGGAAGAAGAGCCTCCAGAAACATATTCTGAACTATTTTTGTTGATTCTGTCAGCAGGTTTAGCAAACTTATTACTGTGTTTAGAAGAATCAACAGTTTGGGTGGTAGGCACAATGGCAACAGCTTTGCCTATATCTTCTTTCCTCTTTTTGGGAGGACAGATATCAAATACAGGAAGTTTGATTAGCGTTTGACCTTCCACAGGTTTGGGAAACTTATTCCCAAATTTTTCAGGTTCAGCAATGGCTTTGCCTTTGCCCTTACTGAGATGTGATGGATGTTGACTATCAACATAATCACTGCATTTGGTCTTGAAAGACTTACCTTCATTTATAACCAATTTTCCACTATGATTTAAAGACTTATTTGAAATCACAGCAGGTTTACTTTCAACATGAGACTTACCCATGTTGAAAGCAGGCTGTTTACCTTTTGAAAACTTTTTCTCAAAATGATCAGCATCAAAAGGATTAACAGGTCTCTTACCATCAGCTTTAGACCCAGAGCCTGTTTTGTCAACAGGTTTAGAGTCCACAGCTGCAGCTTGAGCTTGTTTTGCTTTCTTTTGCTTGTGTGAACCAACATAGCACTTAGCAGGCTGATTTGATGGAGAACATATTCCATCATCAGTTTTTGGGGCTTTTTCACACAAGCTGTCAGTATTTTGAGGCCTGATAAACCTATTTGTTGAGACTAGCTTACCATATACTTTCTGAATGAAAGTGATGGGAAGCTCACCAAGAGTGAATAAGTCATTTTTCAGATTATTTATCTCAACAATAGAAGCTGCTTTGTCAAGATCCCCTCCAAGATAGGCTTGGATTTGTGAAGGGATCTGTTGACTGATTCAATGGCTGACTTTTTGTGCAGATTTGCATGTTCTATGTCTGTTTCTGTCTTTTCTTCTAATAAAATGGAATTGATGTATTTCAATTCATCAAGTTCAGTTTCCAACTTATGGAAACTGTCCAGTTTACTAGTTTTTATGTCAAGATCAGTTTTAAGCTTAGAGAACTCAGACAACAAAACACTGTGCTTCTCAACAGTAGCTTTTAAATCAACAAGCATATATTCAAACATTTTTACTTTTTCATCAGAACTGTAAGCCATAAAATTTTGTACCTTGTACATCATTATGGGATTCCAGTTCTCTAAGCTGCTGAAGGCTTCAGCTTCAGCTAGGTCTTGTTTGAAGTTGCCTGTTGATGGGACATCAGTGTTGGCCATCAGACAGTTGTTATCTTCTTCATCTGAAGATGAGTCAGATTCCTTCCAATCACATGTCTCGGCCATGAGTCCCTTTTATTTGTTGGAAGCCACTGAGTTTTCTAACTTTTTCAGCTTAGCCATGGCCATAAGGTACTTAACCCTGTAGCCATAGTCCCTGTTTGTCTTGAATGGTTTGGATGATTGACCAATAACTTTTGACAGACAGTCAGCAGCTATGTGGCCAGTCTTGCCACATTTAAAGCACTCAGCCTTAGTTTTATCAAATGCATTCTTTTTTATAGCATTTGAGTTCCTATGCAACATTCTTCCACCAAACCTCTTCTTGTTGAACTTTTTGACAAACATTGCAATCATTTGCTCATCATCAAGTTCAGCAAGATCTTCACAGTCTTCCTCTTCAGAAATCTCTTCCCTTTCATCATCAGCCTGTTGATCAGGCTGTGTGAACACATTACACCTGACCAACAGGTTGTCTCATGCTGGCCACCAAGACAGCACCTCTCTTAGATATTACCAAGGCATATCTTTTCTATTGCCTTGACTGCTCATCATTCAGTAGTGATCCATACAAATTTACAAGATCCATACCTTTGATGGTACCTAAATTTCTCAAGATAGTAGAACAATAGTTCCATTCTTCAGGCAGGATGTCCAAGGACTTGTTCACCAGAGTTAAACGGTCCTTTGTGATCCCAACAGCTTTGAGATCATTGATAAGAGCAGTGAACCTGGTATTTGTTTCTGTGAGAGACTCCTTCGGTTTTGCAAAAAAGAGTTCATAATGTCTAACAAGATTATTAATCCTGTTATCCAGTGTGATTGTGGGACCATCATAGACGGTACACAAAGTATCCCACATCTCCTTTACACTCTTCATTTTCTCAACCTGTGTGAACACATCATCAGGAAGAGAAATGACCAGGTTATTCCTGGCTTTTGCATCAAGAGCAACCATCCTTTTGTCTTTATCAGACCATTGAGCTTTGGCCTTCTCAAAGGTTCTAATCTCAGGGGCAGCTCCTTCAACTGCAGGAGTGATAGTAGTAACAGAAGTTGGCACATAGGGACCTTCCATTACTATCTCTTGTAGTTGTACATCCAGATTCTCTAAGTAGAGCATCATTTTTGCATTTCCAACCAGAGAAGTTTTGATGATTGAATTTGGGGGGTTTGGCCATTGAACCATTGTCATAGTAAGAGGAGGAACTGGCAGCACTGTTGTCTATGGGAAAGTAGGGAGAATGAAAGATCTAGAGTTAACACACACTCTATCTGCTCTGATACCAGTTGTAGGTCCCAAAAGGTTTCCCTATAGTATTGTTCTAAGCATTACAGGGGGGTGAATACATCAAATTAAAAACACAACACTCTTTTCTCAATGTTTGTGTATACTATTAACAAGTGTTAATTACAAACAAGCTTGACTGCGGAAAGGTTCAAGCTGAGATGACAGATACAACATATGTTCAACTAATCCAAGATACACTCAGACTAGATACAATGAATACACTCACTTAGATGAACTCACTGATTTTACAAGACACAGATGGACAGTTTGAATAGGAACAGCTTAGACACACATTACTGTTCTATTCAAGTAGACTTGCATGCATGGAATAACACACTTCAATGCATGATCTGAATTTCTCACTCTTGGTTATCTCACAATCCTTAGAAGCTTCCTTTTATACTCTCACTTGGAATCTCAGTGAAACTTCTTCATTGGACGATGAGATAGTGGGATGTCTTTCCGAAAAGACAAAACAACTCTTTTGCACATTCTAATAAAACAGACTTGTCTTCATGTGGCAGAATCTTTGTCTTTTTCTTTTTGTCTCTGTTGCATAAGCCTTTAACCAAAAGAGGAATGTAAACTTTTCATCTTTCTTCTTTTGTTAAGGCCATTTTGATATAAGAAATGGCCTGTCACCCATTTCAAATATCCTTTTGTCTTCATGTGACAGAACAACATAGGCATGCTTTTGCAGTTTCTGTTTTCCACTTTGTCTTCGACTTGTAAACTGATCTTGTAGCCAAAAACAACACATGAGGACTTGGAAACATATTCCATAAAGTGTTTAGTCTGTTCACAAAGAATAGAACACTTAGAATTTGTCCAAGCTGCTCAACAGAACAGGGCAGCGTAGACAGTTTATGTCCAGCCTGTTCTGAAGACTATTCAGTTTGGACTATCTGCCTTTGTTGTAACGAATGCAACAGGGTAAACAGCTTTGACTCATATTGCAAATCACTTTTCAGGTTTCAATAAGGCATAAACAGGCCTTAAATTATACCTTCAAGTGCATCAAACAGGTTTGATTATAAATCTCCCTCTAGGATGTAGAGCAGGTTTGACTGAGGCCTTTTTTATGCCTAACAATAGTGGACCGAGAAGTCAAGAAACTAAAGCACAGCCGAATCCCGATAATAAAAGTTAGATGGAACTCTAAACGAGGTCCTGAGTTTACATGGGAATGCAAAGATCAGTTCCTAGAAAAATACCCTCATCTGTTCTCGAATACTCAAGCAGTGGAGAACACGAGCTAATTTCGGGACGAAATTCCCTTAACATGGGGAGACTGTAACATCCGGCGTTAAACCAGGTTAGCAACTATAACCTAATCAGTATTTACTAACCAATTATAACCTAATCAGTAGTCATTAACAATTAATCAAAGTGATTAACAATGTTCATAAGGAAATTCAACTCAATTAGAATCAAATTCATCAGTGCGATGAATCAGGAAATCAATTAATCTGATTGATTTACGATATGATGGATTAATTCAACTAAGTACATAATTAAATTATGATTAGTGACTCTAATCATACACTAATACAATTACTTAACATTAATTTTGCAAGACTAAAACAATTCATTAAAACAATGCATCCAAAAGTATTTATGAATTTACAAGAAAATGGAAATACAATAATACATTCTAAATACATTTATACAAAAAAAAATTTTAATACATCATAAATACCCGGCCATAGGAAGGACAAAAGAACATTGGGTATATATTTTTTTACTTAACATATCAAAATCAAATCCTTCTTCACCATCGTCTTTCAATTCACCAAAAATCTCACACTCAACCTTCAAATCCATCATCATTTCACCACCTTTATTAATCTATAAATAGAGAAATTTTCCTCTCATTTTAATCACACCAAAAATCTCTTCTTTCTCTCTTAAAGGCCGGCCACACACACACACATACTCCACAAAATTTTTCTTTCAAGTGTTCTTCATTTTGCAAAGTGTTCTTGGTGCAACCTTTAAAGATCCAACCTTCTACTTATTTTCATTCTTCTAAAACCTCAAAGTAAGTAAATACTAACTCATATAATCTTATATTAATGATTATATAAGTCTTGTGTAATGTATATAATCACCAACAACAACAAGTTTCATAAAAACTCAAGTTTATAAACCACTAGTTTTTGTTTTTAAGTTGTTTTCTTCAAATGTGTTTATAAATATATAAACACATCATGTAAGTGTAAATATTATGAAAATAAGTTATATAAATGTGTTTTATAACCTTTTATACAAGTAGGTTTAGAATAAAAAACAAGAATCACAAGTTATTTCAAGTTTATGAAATACGGAATTTCGGCAGAAATGTTGCGTCAACTTTGAAAAATCATAACTAATTTATAACTTAAAAAAATGAGTTGATTCTTGTCTCAAAAGTTAGATCTATGTCTTAACTAAAAATCTGAAAGTTTTCATAATTTATTATAGAGTTTAGAACCCCCCAGATATTATTTGGGAACCCGAAAGTTTAACAGCTCAAAAATGGCCAACATGGGGTTTTTAACGAGCTTTTTCCCTAACCTAGACACCTCGAAAAATGGCCATTCTTGACTTTAAAAATTCTTTGTATATATTAGTTTAGTGTCTAAGAAAACCAAAGCCTAAATCATTTTAGAGCTTGGTCAAAAACAGCCTCAAAGTAGGCCGAAAAACCTTCAAAAAGCTGGAAAATTATATATATATATATATATATATATATATATATATATATATATATATATATATATATATATATATATATTTATAAACTTGACGTTCTAAGTGAGTTTTATTTATAAACTTGTAATGTTGGGTGATTTAAAATATAAAAACCTTTATATATACATATTATCATATATGGGAGAATATTAAGTCCCTTATATCATTTAGGGCTTGGTTAATCACATCCGGTTCATCACCCACCAATCAACGTAAACTTGCATTTTACGCGCATATTTTGTCATCACACTCTCGGTGAGTCTTCATAGCCCCTATTTTCACACTGTTATGTTTTGGGGTTGAAATACATGCTACGTTTTCATATGGACACGGAAGCTACTTCATTTCTATTATGTATTACACATGTGGTTTCATCAACCCTCAAATCATGAACCGTTAGTTACATTTATTTGTAAGCGCGAATATATTGTGGATAGATCTATCGGGAGTCATGTCCCCCATTCGGGTTAGTTTTATCGGCTAACGGCAGAATGAATATATATTTAACATTACGGTATTACGTATGGGAATACTGCACAGGGAAAACTCATAATTAAGTTTCGGTTGCATGATGGTTTATATGTATACATAACATGGAATTTATGATTTTATAAATTCAAACTCAACTTTTGATGTCCATACAAGTCATATTTACGTGTAAACCTATGAGCTCACCAACAATTTTGTTGACGTATTTGAGCATGTATTTTCAGGAAATTAAGGCAAGTGCACTGCACCGGAAGTAATTTCAAGGCTTCCGTGCATATGGAGTCGCATTAATTTTCAAACTCTCAGAGATTTATTTGCATTATTTGGTTAATTTAATTATGTATTTAAATCTCTGTAATTTGCGAACTACTTACGCTTTATATCGGTTATGTAAAACAATATTTATGTTTGAAGTCAAATCAATGTATATTTGAAAACATCCATATAGTGGTCGTTCACTTGATTATGGTTACGCTTCTGTGACGTCACGCTTCGTTGCCAACCGGGGTAACGGCGTGTGACATCTTTCAAATTTGAAATTTCAACTATAAAGTTCAAATTCAAATTTCAAAATTACTTTTTCCAAAAGCCTGACTACTATTCATCTTCTTCACCCTCATACGGATTTCTTAATCACGAAGCAACAATTTCTAAATCAGAATCTTGAACAATTTCTGATTATCTTTGTAAGTTCATTTCTTGATTTTCATTTTATTTGTTTCATTTCAGTTTCAATATGTGAGTTTTTGCTATGTGTGTATGTTCATATATTCTGTGTATGTGATTATGGGTTTTAATGTGTTGCTGATTATAATCTGAAATCAATAGTGTGTTTGTATGCGGATTTCATGCACGAACTTGAATTTCAAATTTCAAGTCTCAGTTTCAAACACAAAAACATGAATTTGTATTTTTCAAGATTCAAAGTTTTCGAGTTTATAAATCTGAACATTTGATTTTTTTGATATGAAAGTGTTGTCTCTGGACAAAGTTCAGTAAGCAACTATTGTTCAAAATCAATTTTCGAATAGGACTCAACTCTTGGCTAGGCAAAATAGTCCTGGATTTAAAATTTTCAAATTATAAGTGATCTGGACTTGGAAAAGTTCTTGTAAACAGTTTCTCGATTAACACTATTTGAGACTGTTTATAGTCTTAATCGAGTAGCATGAAGGTTCACCCGAGAAACTTTAAGTTTCATCCAAGTTGAACGCTTCTTGAATTGAAAAAGTACTATGTGTTATTCGAGTTTTTTTATTTTCAGGACTTAGAAAATTTTGTCAAAACCCTCGATAACATAACTGATTCGAGTTACATCTTATTTAATTCAACTTGGCCTCATATATGATTCGAGTCCACTCATGTTTCAATCGAGTTGGACTTATAGTTAGTTCGAGGAACTCGTATTGTTAGTCGAGTTGAACCGAGTTAGCACATAGAAAGTTTTGTCCATCAAGTCTTGACAAATCATTTTATTCGAGAAAAGAACACATTCATTCGAGTTGTCTTATGTGTCATTCGAGAATATATTAACTTCATTCGAGTTGGTGCATACACTCATTCGAGAAATTCCTTCACCATTCGAGTTCCATACATGTTTCAATCGAATTGGGTCATGCATCATTCGAGAAACATTTTGTTTCATTCGAGTTTTACACTCAAAATTTCCAATATATTCTAAGTGTTGGGAATTTTAATTTTTTAAGAAAAATTTCACATTTTTCGTCAAATTTTTAAAATCTGTGTTTTTCTAACATTGGACTCTTAATGATTGACTTTGGAATCATAACAATAATATTTTAATATTCTTGTCTGGAATCTCAATGCTTTAAACAGAGAAACACATATATTTCCAATTTCTAGCAAAATGTTTTATTTTTCTATTTGTAGGATTTCATTTGATTATCTGCTGATTCTAACATGTTTTGTTATTTCTCACAGGTTTCAAATGGCTTCCCCAGATCAATCCCAACCCTCAAACTCATCTGATTCCCATTCATCTTCAAATCATACATTAGTTTCCAAACCAATAAAATCTGCCTCTGTCACCCACCCTTCACCTTCCACCCTTATCCCAGACAATCAACTAGTTAAACCTCGTTATTGCTTACCCTTTCTTGATAACAACCATCATCTTGACCCCAAGGTCATAAAAGTCAGCCACCCGATCATTGTAGACATTCTTAAAGGCCAACCTTTAGGATATCTACTTCAATACAAACCTTCGATTCCCCAGTTCTATCTACAGCAATTTTGGCACACCGTCAAGTTTGTCCCAGCTGATGGTAACCATCACTTTAAGGTTACCATCGATTAATTCATGACAAAGATTACATTAGCCAGACTGAGACACAATCTGTCTCTACCACGTCGTATCGATACCGTGAACTTCCCAGAGCTAGCCGAATTCGAGGATTTTGTATCCGATGATGAATTGGTGCATGATTTGATATGCCTGGGTTACTCAAAACCACTACCAAAAAGTTCTAAGTTCCACAGAAATGGACTTAATGGAGAATGGTACACGCTATTTAGGATTATCAACCGATGTATGACATCCAAGCACAGTGGCATAGATAGGTGCAGTATTCACTGTCTCAGAATGTTCCATGGGATTGCGTTCAACAAACATTATGATTACGCCCAATGTATCTGGGAGGATCTGAAGGAGGTGGTATTAGCAAAGACGACAAATAGATCACAAAACTTTGTTCCACTTCAACGCTTTATCCAAATACTGCTCAGAGGAATATTAAGGAGCAATGAAAAGATTCCAAAACGCTCAAATGCTCAACGTTGCCCTGATTATGTTATGATGAGTCTGCATGGGATACAAGATTCACCAACCGCGAATATCATGCCAATACCTGAAGCTTTATTAAAGTATGCTGATTTGGAAAGTGAGCATGTGAGGTTGTATAGAATAGATCACGCTCCTGTAGAAACCCAAGAACCGGGTTTTCTTAACCATGGGGCTGTAGGTGAGGAGGAACTTCAGCATGGGGCTGAAGTTCAGGGAAGCCACTCTGTGAGTGAGGGAGTAGAAGTGCAAGAAAGGGGTGGTGAAGGAGAAAAAAGCAGCTCAGATTCTGAACGTACACTATCAAATATTGCAGAGGGAGCGGCCGTAGGAAATGATGATGATAATGATGATGATGATGAGGGAGGTTATGATCCTAATGAGGGAGGTGCTATAATGATAAAATTTTCAATGTCTCAAAGTATTCCTGAGATAGACATTGTTGAGATAGCTAGACAGAGTGTGAAGGAGGTTCATTGCCCAGACAGCCGGGATCAAACCACATCCGCTGTTAGCTCCCAACTGGGAGTTAGCATTGAATTATTTAGCATCCCACTGACATCAGCACACCCCACTAGCCACTCAGTCTCCTCTCAATAGGAGACCGTTTCACTTTCTCACTGGGATGATACACATATTCTATCCGAAAATCCTATTGATTTTATTGATATTGAACAAAGTACACATCTGCCCAGGTGTACGACTTCATTTGTTGCACAGAGTCTGGAACTCATACATGATAGGACACTCGAGTCCGCTTCATTTGTTGAAGTTAGTGCAGCTGAACTTCGTGTCACTGCCGGAACAACCTTAGTCACGGAAGCATTTGTTGCTCCGTCACTTGAAGAGGTTGGAAGTCCAGTTGGAGCTACATCTTTGCCATCTTTAAGTACTGGCCACACAGACGTTCTCTTCACAAGTTTGATTTATGTGACAACTGGAAGTCTTCGTGACCCAGTAGTTAGTCTTTCCCCGTTTGTTACGAAAACGAAATTAGATGAAGCATTAAATACGGCAGTTGCAGGAGTGAACAATCACATGACAAGCCAATTAGCCGAAGTGATGAATCAGATGACGAACATTCATAAACTGCTAAAAGGCAAGAACATAGCTGAAGAAGCATTGAAGCAAAAAGATCCACATCAGGCTATTGGAGAGCTAAGAGAACTTGTCTATGACCAGTTTGATGAAATGCGTGAACGAATGATGGGTTTGGTGAGCACTGTTATCACAGCCTTAGGCAACTTATCTGAAAGAGTTTCTGCTGTTGAACAAACTTGTAAGGTTCAAGCTTCTCCTCCGAAGCGTAAGCATGATGAGGACGATGACGACTCCGATGATGCTCCTCATAAGGGGGAGAAGAGGAGGAAGCTTGATGAGCCAGGCACTGGATTGTTAATGATTACGTATCCTGAGAAAGAGACAGAAACTCAAGAGAAGAGAGAAGTTGAAAGCTCCAAGGATAAACCTGTTGATATTCAAAGCGTGCAGGAATTGATTCTTTATGAAGATGTTCCAGTTCCTTTGATTATTCAATCAGAGTTCTACAATTTTGATGAATATGATGATTCAGTCAATGAAGTTCAAGAACAGATCCCAATGATTGAGGAAGTAAAGAAAGAGGTAGAAATTGAGGAGTCTGAAGATGATGATGTAATTGAATTAACTGATGTTGCTGTGAGAGTAGAAAGGATTGAAGAAGAAAAAGTATTAATTCAAGATATTTTAAAAGATGATGTGCCTATACCGACGGTTGAAAAGCCTGAGGTTATGGTTAATATTAAAGAAGAAGTGATTGAACCGTTTCCTGTGGAGAGTGTTATTCCACCAGCAGTTACTAAGCTGAACGAAGTGGAGATAATGGACCGGTTCTTCAATGAATATGTCTTAGCTGCAAAAAGAACATCAGTTGAGATTTGAAGCTCAGAAGATAGTCCAAAGAGAGATCAATGATATTTTGGTTATACTTAATGAAGAGGAGATTAGCAAGAAGAAGAAAAGGGGGTTAGAGATTTCATCTAAGAAATCTGCTGAATATACAAGAAAGAGGAACAAGTTGCCATACCTTGAAGATTACTTGGAAAAGAAAATTTCCTGCAAATACAAGCCCCGTGTACATTCTTGAAGCTTCTTAGAGTTCTGGAGCCTAACAGACCACACTTAGCCAATTATTCAAGTTTCCTACAGAATAAAGCTCAGCATGTTGACAAAATCAGAAGTGAATATAGGATTGTTGATCTAGTCAAAATAGAGAAGGATCGTTTTGTGAAGATTTTTTATCCTACTTTCACTGTGGCAAAATCAGATGGAAACACGTATAAGTTTACTGAAGCTGACATGTTTAGGATGCATCTAATTGATATTAAAGATTTGTTCGATGAACTGTGTCGCAACAAGAGGAACGAACATTGTAGGTTTGAACTGAAGACACTCTTTCATTTCATGCACATTAAACTGGTGCTTATGTCGGTGCAAGACTTACAGATCAGTGTTGAAAGGGGAATGAGGAAGATTAATGAAACTCCACCGAATAGAGTTATTAAGTTTGCTGGTGAGTTGAAAGAATATCAGGTGATTATGGTAAAGCGTCCTGCAGTCATGTATAAAGATAAAGATCGAAAGTTGAGGGCTATGGGAAGCATCGAACTGAACAAATTCTGTGATGGAACTCTTCAAAAAGTAATGAGTGGGCTGAAAGGAAAGTTCGCGGCTGATCAGAAGAGAAAGACAAAGAGAGGAACTTTGAGTGCTTATGGTAAAAAGCTCATGGTTGAGTTTATATCAAAGATCAAATGGAGATTGTCAAACCGAAAGAGCGTCAGGAGGTTTGAAATGAAATTGGGGCTTTCAAAGTGAAGACTGAGTTTATCTCATCAAAGGGGGAGAATGTTAGATCTATTTTGTAATTGATGAAATAAATAAGTCTAGGGTTTAAATTGTAAATAGTGCATAGTTATATTTTGTTATAAATAGAATTTAGACTTTTGTAATGTCAACTCTGACATTCATTTTGTAATTTGCATGGAAAGAGAGGAAGAACAATTCTAGGGCTACAGTGCATTGGATCTCATCTGTAATTCATTCTTGGAAATATGATCATTCAGTTGATATTGATGTTGGTACACCCTGTGTGACGATAGCAGTCTAAGTGATCCTACATTGTGGTTTTAGCAAGTGTTTGTTATATATGTTTATATATGGTTAATATTTATTATTGTTTGTGTGTTTGAACTTGATGTAACGTATTACAAGAATTCAAACATAAAGTTCAAAGTTAATACCGATCATAAGGTAAAAACATAAGTTTCAATACTAAGTTGAGTATGTGAAATAGTAGATTCGAATTATACAAGGTTTGACATTCGAATCTGTGTCAGATTCAAATGTGTACCTAGATTCGAATATAGGCAGATTCGAGAATGTCAATGAGGATAAACTCGAATGGGCCTTGGGCCGGATTCGAGTTTAGCCCATGACAGACTCGAATTAGCCTCTATAATTAGGGATAGACTCGAAATATTATAAGATTTTTCGGAGAATTCGAGAGTGATTAAGCAAAAGGCGATTTCGAGTTTATCATCAGTGTTAGTGCCGTTTCGGAGAGAATCAGTTCGTAGGATCGTTCGTGTGTCGTTCATTCAGCTTCTGATAGTCTCCGTGTTTCGTATTGAGAGTTGTTTCCGTCTACCCGTTAACGAGGATTCCGCACTCGTTGACGGCTCCGCGTCTAGATAGATCTCGTAGTGGTAGACCTTACAAGTGGTATCAGAGCCTACGGGGTGTTCTTGGTGTTCTTCGTGTTCATCTAGATACATTCTAGGTTTCTTGACGTTTGGACGGTTTTTCTCTCATATTCGTGTTTTTTTTTGTGTGTTTTTCGAGCATACCAAATTCTTAGACGGGAAATACTTTGTGTTCTTTACGTTTTTTTATCGAAATCAATATTTTTCTTTGTAAAAATATTGATTTAATCTGCAAAACGTTAAAAAATCAAAGTATTAGCTGTGTTTCGAGTTTGCGGCGCTCGAATCTATTAGGGGTAATTAGGGTTACACTTAGTTTCGAGTCTAACCAAATACGCTCCTTTCGAGTCTGATACAGAGGGTTTCGAATCTAATTCGAGTTTGTGCTACATTCGAATAGGGTCTCGAGTATACTTACTTTCGAGTTTAATTCGAGTTTAGTTTAGTTTCGAATAGGGTTTCGACTCTGCTGTGTCTTCGAGTTTGCATTGACCTTCGAATCTGAGGACTTTTCGAATCTGACATAATTTCGAATTTAATTAAATTTCAACACTTAATCGAATTTAAACACAAAAGACTTAATCTAAATTACCTTCGAATCTATCTAGATTCGAAAGACTTAGCCTAAGTTAGTTTCGAATTAAATTAATTAAGTTCATATTCAATTTCTTTCGAAAAGATGTCAAATCTTCAAAGGTTTTTGGAAATGGACCACGAGGTCGGGAAGGCAAACACTCCGCCTAAGCTGATGAAACTCGAGGATTACTACTGGTGGAAAGATCGGTTTGTCGATTTTGTGCGCTTTAATGACATGCGCATGTGGGTCTGTATTGATGAAGGTTACATTCCACCGATTTCTGAAGTTGAAGGCCGTCAGAGAGTCTTATCATACCAAATGATGAAGGAGGATGATAAGAAACTGTATGAAGCCGAGAGCAGAGCGTTTTCGATAATTAGGATGGCGTTGCATCAGGATATACTACACACATTTAGGACTCAAAAGACATCTAAGGAACTTTGGGAGTCACTAGAGAAGAGGTGTGACGGTAATCCTGGGGTTCGACGAAAGCGTATGGAGTTGTTGAAACAACAGTTTGCGATTTTCAAGGCATTAAAGGATGAACAGCTGGATGATACCATCACCCGGTTCTATCATCTGTTAACAGAACTTGAAAGTCACGGGATTGAGTATACGGACACTGACAAGAACAATAAGCTTCTTGATGCCTTACCAGCCAAATAGGCTATGTATGTGGCAATGATAAAGCTTAACGAGGACAAGTACTATACCCAATCTCTGGAGGATATTGTGGGATCGCTGCAAGCCTATCATTTCGAGCTACTGAAGGCCGAAACTGACTACGAACAAGTCCAGAATCCAGCAATGTATTTTGGAAAACCAACAAAACCTTCAGCGACCGCCGATCTGAAGACTGCTACAGCGTTTTTCACCGGAGAAACGTCGTCACCAGCAGAGCCTGATGACACATTGAATCGAGCGTTCTTAGGATTAGGAAGATCGGAAGAACCGCAGCCTCAAGTACAACAGGCATAGACATCTCAGAGCTATTCCAAGATGCCCATGAGCGCGAAGTCAGCGGAAGAACATTTGAATCTACTTGCTTCATTTGTGGCCGCATACGGGAACTGCGTTCAGGGAAAAATTAACGATCCTGCTCTCTGGGATGAGGACTTAGATCAGGTCGACCCTGATGATCTTGAGGAGATGGACCTCAAATGGCAACTGGCCATGGTAACCCAACGGGTTAAGAGATTCATCAAAAGAACTGGGAGGAATCTGACGATGAACAACAAGGGGATTGGATTTGATAAGTCCAAAGTAAAGTGCTACAACTGTCAAGGTCTGGGACACTTTGCAAGAGAATGTCAGAGACCGAAGGTAGAGACGTACCAAGGGCAGAGTCAGCATCAGGGACAGTATCAGAATCAGTCTCAACAGCGGTACCTTCCGAGTTCATCTGCCAGTCAAGCCAATCTAGCGGTTCTGCTATCAAATGTCACATCAGACAGACAGCTGGATGGTACCTATGACTGGAGTTTGCATCCAGAATCAAATGCTCGGGCTTTTATGGCTGAAGTCACGGAGACTGGGTGTGAAGGAGAAGAGCAGACCACAAGGGACAGCAGTCCGATGTGGGTGGAGAAGACGAATGATCAGACGCTACTGGAGTTTGCTGCTCAGATGGCCAACGTGGAATCTGATAACTCAAAGGTTAGTCTGACTTACTCTCTTTTTCATGAATTATGTGTATTGTGTGTTACTTCTAATGATAGGTTAAATCTAGTCTTAGAATCACATCAAACAATAACTGCTCAAAATGAGACTTTAAAGGTTGAGAATGCTAGCCTAAACGATATTAAACAAGATCTTAAGGAAAAACTAAAGGCTGATGCTCAACATGTAATTGTTCTGAAAGACAAACTGAGTGAGCAGTGTGTTAGGTTAGAACTTATGTATGAGCATGTCGAGGCCTTGAC
This sequence comes from Centrapalus pauciflorus, assembly GCA_020465985.1. Lineage (NCBI taxonomy): Eukaryota > Viridiplantae > Streptophyta > Magnoliopsida > Asterales > Asteraceae > Centrapalus > Centrapalus pauciflorus. Next base: position 313,278 of record JAANYP010006104.1, read on the forward strand.
CAAAAGTCTTAAGGATAAAGACATAGAGCTAGCAGAAACAAAGGTAAAGGTAGCTGAGGCCAATAGTAAGCTAGAGAAGTTTAGGAATTCAAGCCTGAACCTAGGGAAAGTTTTAGATGCACAACGTCAATCTAAAAAGCCTGTAGGTCTAGGATTTCATGAAATTCCTCCACCTTTTAATGCAAACTACGTTCCTCAACCTCAGGAGAAAACTGATAACTCAGTAGACTTAGAGGACTTACCTGCACCAAAATCTGAGCCTGTAGTAGAAAGTACACCTAAGGTGACTGACACAACCGTCAAGGTTAAGAAAGTCAAATTTGTGGCTTCCTCCAGTGAAACACCTGCAGGAAAACATAAAATTGATTTTAATGATCAGGACGATGAGCCAGTCGCAATAGATGTAGAAAAGGACCAAGACACTAGTGAGACACCTAAGTCTAAGGGCTCACAAAAGAATAGACAAAATGTCATGCTTTACATGTCACGAGAGAGGGCATGTGGCTTCTACTTGTCCACATAGGAAAGTTGATACGACACCTAAGACAGTGAAGCCAGAACAGCCTAAACCCTCAACAAGTGTGGCAAGCACTAGTAGTTCTCAGAGTACCGAGAAAACTGTGCAGGCTGCACCAAAACAAGTTGTGAAACAAACACCGGTAAGGTTGGACCAAAAGAAGTGGTTAGGACAAATTCACCGAATCATGTCATTAATCAATCTAGGTCAGCACCTCAACAAGTCTATAGGAGCACAACACCTAGCAGGTCACACACTCCAGTTAGGTCTCATACTCCTGTTAGACATTATGCACCGGTAAGAGCTCAGGGATCACAGTCTGAAATGCAATATAATAGGAATTATTCTAGAGCTCCACAACAAATGCCTACTCAAAGGCAAAGAGTGAATTTAAATCACTCGGCACCACAACAAACTCTTATTCAACGACCCAAGTCACCTGAAAGGCGAGATGGGTATTTGAAAGAGTTTAAGTATGTGGACGAGAATGGTATAACCAAGTCAGTTATGGCTTGGGTTCCCCGTGATAACTAACCTATTTTCTTTCATGTGCAGGAGATTACCACAGGTCCAAACAACAAATGGTTCATCGGCAGTGGATGCTCCAGGCACATGACGGGGGAAAGAAGTCTTCTTACAGACTTCAAGGGTGGGAATAGGGGATTCGTATCATTCGCGGGTAATAAAGGAGGATCTATCACTGGAACTGGAGAAGTCACTAATGGGACGATTACATTGGATCAAGTTTATCACGTTGATAAACTGGTTCATAATCTCATTAGTGTATCTCAAATCTGTGATAAGAAGAATTCGGTGCTGTTTACTGACACTGAAGCGTTAGTGCTAAAACCGGGATTCAAGATACCTGAAGATTGGATATTGATGCGGGCTCCAAGGAAGAATGACTTGTACATGCTCGATATGAACAAGCCGGATACTTCGATGGGTCCGATCTGCTTACTATCAAAAGCTTCGGAGACGGAATCAGTGTTGTGGCACAGACGCATGGCTCACCTGCACCTAAGAAAGATGAATTACATAACGAAAAATGGGTTGGTGCAAGGTGTGCCTATGAAGAGGTTTCAGTTCGAGGACAAGTGTCTACCATGCAAGAAAGGCAAACAACATAAGAAGACACACAAGTCCAAGACGCAGAACTCCATTACCTCAACATTCGATTTGTTGCATATGGATCTCTTTGGTCCAATCAACAAAAGGAGTATCGGAGGTAGTTGGTTTTGTTTAGTTATCACTGACGATTACTCACGATTTTCTTGGGTTTTCTTTCTAGGTACAAAGGACGAGACGGCTTCCAAGCTCATCGGGTTCTTAGACCAAGTGGAGAATTCCTACGGAACAAGGGTTAAAAGGCTACGTAGTGATAATGGAACAGAGTTCAAAAACACTGTAATTGGTGTATATTGCCTATCAAAGGGCATAGTGCATCAATTCAGTGCACCATATGAGCCTCAACAAAATGGGGTGGCCGAACGTAAAAATAGGACATTGATTGAGGCTGCAAGGACTATGCTTTCGGATTCAAAGCTTCCTACCATGTTTTGGGGGGAGGCAGTGAATACCGCGTGCCATATTTTAAACCGAGTCCTTACAGTCAAATCTTTGAACAAAACATGTTATGAAATTTTGAATAAACGGCCACCTAATTTAACTGGATTCGAACCGTTTGGGATACCATGCACTCTTTTGCGTACAAAACATCAACCGAAGTTTGGTGAAAAGGCTGACGAAGGATACTTCCTAGGTTATGTGCCGAACTCACCAAACAAACGGGTTTTTAACAAAACGAATGGTACGGTTGAGATTGTGTATAACATCAAAGTCACAAGTTATACACATGAACCCTAAACTGGTCTGGAATGGATATTTGACTGTGACAAGTTATTTGAGTCATTTAACATTCCTTTGGATGATAATGCAGGTACAATCGAAAAGGACATGGCGACGTTGAATCTGAATGACGATGGTCATATCTTTCCGAGGACCACATTTCAATCCACATCCGAGCCTACTGCGACTGAAGATGGATCTCCAGAAGCCACCGATCCAGAGGCACCTACAACTGAGAATCAGAATCAGCCAACAAGTTCCAACTCTGAGGAAAATGTAGAAGCTGAGACTGTTCCCCCCTTAGGTGAAATAGGATCCAACTTAGGAGATAATCTGACTGTTGACGAGATAGAGACCTCTAGGATCAACAAGAACCATCCTATAGAAAGCATCATAGGAAATCCTAACGAGGGTGTGAGGACTAGGAGTAGTTTAAATAACAACACTGTGTTGTTGTCAATGATAAATGACTCCGAGGCTTATTACACATGTCTCTATTCTTGTTTCATATCGCAAGTAGAGCCTAAAAATGTACAAATGGCACTTAAGGATAACTCCTGGGTTGAAGCGATGCAGGAAGAACTCTCGCAGTTTAGGAAACTAGAAGTGTGGGAGTTAGTTCCATTACCTCGAGGAAAAGTTGCAGTAGGAACTAAATGGGTTTTTAAGTGCAAGAGAGATGATCGGGGTATAGTCACGCGCAACAAAGCTAGGCTAGTTGTAAAGGGTTTCAACCAAGAGGAGGGAATCGATAACAACGAGGTATTTGCACCAGTAGCAAGGCTGGAAGCCATTAGGTTATTTCTAGCGTTTGCCTCCTTCAAGGGCTTTAAGGTATATCAATTAGATGTTAAGAGTGCTTTCCTATATGGGAAAGTGAAGGAGTTGGTGTATGTAGAACAACCGCCCGGATTTACAGATCCAAAATATCCTAATAGAGTATATCGTTTAGATAAGGCTCTATATGGATTGCATCAAGAACCAAGGGCGTGGTATGAGACTCTATCCAACCATTTATTAGAGAACGGGTTTGAAAGGGGTAGGATAGATAGTACTCTGTTTGTTAAGAGGAAGGGAGAACATTTCATCTTGGTACAAGTGTACGTCGATGATATCATTTTTGGATCATCAGATGAACAGATGTGCAAAGATTTCGAGAAGGTGATGAAGTCGAAATTCGAGATGAGTGCAATAGGAGAGTTAACTTTCTTTTTGGGGTTACAAGTTGACCAGAAGAAGGAAGGGATGTTTATCCATCAGACTAAGTATGTCTATGACATATTGGAGCGTTTCGGGATGGAAGGAACAAAGTTGACTGCCCATTTCAGCACGCCGATTCAAGTGAATCACAATCTCGGACCGGGTACTGAAAGTGATACCGATGTGGATCCGACTTTATATCGGGCCATGATTGGATCACTTATGTATTTAACTGCTTCAAGACCTGACATCATGTTTGCTGTGTGTATTTGTGCTAGGTTTCAAGCTAATCCGAAGGAGATGCACATGAAAGCTGTGAAGCGGATTCTACGATACCTCAAGTCGAAACCGAAGCTGGGACTTTGGTATCACGCGGAGGGAGATCTAGAGTTGGAGGCATTCACGGATTCTGACTACGGAGGATGCAGCTTGACGCGCAAATCAACGACTGGAGGTTGTCAGTTCCTAGGAGGGAGATTGGTATCCTCGCAATGCAAGAAACAAACATCGGTAGCCGTGTCAACGTGCGAGGCCGAGTATGTTGCTGCTCACAGGTTCTGTGGATACAACAACAATTGCGGGATTACGGTTTGGCTTATACTCAAACTCCAATTAGGATAGACAATCAATCTACAATTGCTATAACTAATAATCCAGTTAAACACAACAAAACAAAGCACATAGACGTTAGGCATCATATCATTCGTGATTGTGCTGAAAAGAACTTAATCAAATTGGTTAAAGTGGCAACAGAAGATAATAATGCTGATTTATTTACCAAAGCATTTGATAAGTCACGGTTTGAGTATTTAATTCAACTAAATGGAATGCGCAACCCAGAGTAATTTGACCTTAATAGTAGTTTATTTCCTTTTATAGAAGTAGTATTTCTTTCTTTTTATAGTAAGTCTGCTAATTTAGGATAATTTCTATTTTTAGTAAGTTTCTATTTTTAGTAGGTTAGTAGGTTATCATATGTTATTGCTATTTCTTTATGAAAAACAAAAGAAAAAAGAGAGAAAATCAGAAAAATACAAAAAAAAAGAATATCAGAAAATGAGTTAAGTCTTAGAAACATAGGTTCAAAGTGACGAAAATTAGCACAGTCGTTACAAACTCTAAGTGTTTAGGCTTTCACACATAATGCAACTATAATTCTAAGTGTTATACTTTATTTTAGTTTGATGTGTTGGTAGGCATAATACATATAGGGAGTCTCAAGGCAAATAAAATATTCAAGAAAAAGTCAAACGTGTCACTAACTTAGATGTACGACCAATCGGTCTTAATTTTTATGTACAAGACATACAAACTTTGAGTCTAAATGAGGTATGCAAACTTTCTGGGGATGTATAGCAACATCAAATACATCTAAAAATGGAAAGAATAGAAAAATCATATAAAATTAAGAGTCGAAAACATGTAACTCTGTTGTACGTAAGTACAGACCTGTTGCCTCTGTTTAGATTCGGGTTGGCAAGATATGTCGCTTTGTTATACGTCGGTACAGACCTGTCACCGCAGTCTTGCTAATTTTAAAAATAAACCTTAAGTCAAACTAAGACACTTTGTTGTATGAAAATACAGACCTGTGTCCGATGTTTGTCTTTTAAAGAAAGTTTGCAAATACCAACAAGTTAGAATCTTTGTCTGTGTGCCTTCATCGTAAAAGTATGTCTATGTCTGGGTCACGTAAGATAATCTCATGATAAATAAAAATGCCAAGGGATATTCCGAAATGTAGAATGTTTAAAGGGGTAAATACCAACAATCGGCTAAATGAGTATGTCACGACAAACAGTCAAAGGAATCAAAAATTCCTAAGTGTGAAAGTTTAAGTACCGAAAGTGAGTATCAGACATCGCTATCTGATTGAACCTTTCTTAGACTATACTCATCAAAAATATTTTGTTTAGTATTTAGCTTAGGTTGTAAATTTTAATAGGTATAGCTTAAGTCTAAGTTAAATTTTTTAGTAAAAATTTCTATTTTATTTTATTTTACCTTAGTTTATTTCATTTTAGTTTACTTTTATTTTTATTTTTATTTTTATCTTTACTTAGGAAAAGGGTCCAAAATTACTGAGGGTGCATTCATAGTTGGATAAAATAAACACTGCGTGAAAAATCATGTGCTTAGGGTAAAAGAGTTGCCATAGTTTATCTTGTTACACAATACCCTTGAAAAGGTTGAAAAAGTTGAAGTTATTTCAAAATTTTCGAAATTTTTCTAAGTGTTGGTGTTATTCGAGTTTAGGACAGACTCGAAACTGGGTTTTCGAATCTGTCAGTAGATTCGAGTCTGGCCATAGATTCGAAGGTAGGTGGTATATATAGGTTAACAGTGAAGTCATTAACTACTTACTGTTTTCGAATCTATATCCTCGAATCTACTTTGGCGATTTCGAATCTATTGCTCGAGTCTACCGTTTCTCACATAAACGACAATTTGTCGAGTTTATTGCTAAAGTGTTCGATTCTACTATTCTATCTAGGTATAATCAACTTGGTTGTACAAGATTCATGTAGTTTTATACACCAAATAAGCCAAAATCATCGATTTTTGAAGGTTTATGGGTCTAAGTTGTGTTTTTTAAAATTACAAACTTTGGACCAGTAAATAGTCAAATTAAATACATATATCAGTGATTAGAACCTAGTAGGACTAATGAATGAAATGTTCTGAGTCCAAAAAGCTTAGAATCAAGAGATTTGGTTTGAGTAGGGTCGACGGTTCGAATCTGTTCCAGACGTTTCTCGAGTCTGTCATTAAACTCGAGAAGGACACTAGATTCGAATCTATCATCAAACTCGAAAAAGGGGGTTTCTTCGAATCTGACTATTCGAATCTGTCTGTTCGAATTTGTCTTTCATTTGCATTATTTAATTTAAATTTTATTAAACTTGTAGAAATTTAATTGTGTTGGATTTTGTACTTAAACAAGTTCAAAATATAACAGATTTGAATTTAAACAAGTTTATTGATTTTTAATGAATCTAATAATTTATTTATTGTGCAGATATGGCTGTACGAGCTTTCGTGCCGAAGCATAATATGGTCATTCCCTATGATCATCATATCCCTGAGGCGCAGAGATTTCGTCAAATGATGGATTTTCTTGTTGAATCTAGGATAGCTTTTGCTTTATCTCACAATATTCAGATTGTAATTCCATATGTTCGTCAATTTTATGATCATCTTCAGGTGGACTGCTCTGTCACCCCGACCGTGCTAAGAACTAGAATAGCTGGCCAACCGCTAGTGTTTTCTGCGGATATGCTGCGTCAGGTGTTGCAGCTGGGTTCACAGGAAGAGGAGTCTGGGCCTATCGACTTTCCTCTGAGTATTAGGCAAGCGGCCTTTCAGAGAATGGGTTATAGTCTAGATGTGACGAAGGCTTCTTATATGAAGAGCGGGCTAATCGGCCAATGGAGATTTCTGGCTCATGTCTTTATGGTCTGCTTTGCACCAAAGAAAGCCGGTTTTGACTATATGGTCTCGAAGATCCAGTCTGGGATGATCGCATTAGTGTATAATCGGCCATTCAGTTTTTTGGAAATGTTTTTCTCCGAATTTGTTCATCAAATCACCGCTCCAGAAAATCAACAATTCCTGCTGTATCCACGGTTCATAATGATGCTTATCAGGCATTTCTTACCGAATCTGCCTCAGTCGAATGAGATTCAAAGCGTAGCTGTAATGGATAAGAGGATCTTTGCTGATTGTTCCTCGCACAGAGGAAGGTTGGCTGTTTCGATTGAGCGTCCGTTGTTTGGAGCCATCTTGGATAGGAATTTTGAAGCCCCAGATGTTTCCAACTGGGCAGGGGAAGTTGAAGTTCAACCGAGACAACCACAGCCACAACAACAACAACAACCACGGCCACCGCGTGCACAAAGGCGAAGACAAAGAACCTCTGCGAGTCAGACTCAGGCGTCTAGGCCTTCTACAAGTCAGCAGCCAGAGATACAAGAAGCAGAGCCTTCGAATGTCCCAAGTGAAGCTGAACAGTTATGCCAAACTCTAAATGAAATTTGGGAGGCAGGACCTCATGCCAATGAAGATATAGCTGCAGCATTGGTGGGAGAATTACTTGAGCCTCCAGAGGGAGAAGAAGATGTGTTGAGAGATGTGGACGAATATGAACCAGAGCAGACTGGTAATGATGAGTCATCATCTGCAACCGAATCAGAAGAGATGGAGGAGTTAGAGGTTGAAGCTCCAGAGTCAGTATCGACTGAACCAGCTGTACGAATAGAGACTTATTGTTCGAGATTAGTGGTTATTAATGAAGAGACTTCAAGGAGGCGCACAATAAGAGAGTCTGATGAATCCGATTTTGAAGAAGAGGAAGTTGCACCTTTAGTGACGAGGCATCGGGCCAAGCGTCATAGATTCATGCAAGGATCATCTTCAGTATCAGCAGATCAACCAGAAATTCAACAACCTCAAAACCCTCAACCTCAGGAACCTCAAACCACCATTCCACCACCACCACCTCAAGATGAACCATATATCCCATCGCCAATCATTCCAACGCCAATTCAATCCATCCCATCAACCACATCTACATATGCTGAAAATCAAAGGTTTCTGCGCTTAAAAGATAGAGTTGACTTCCAGGAAATCCAAATCTTTGGGCTAACGACGGCAATCGGTGAGCCTCAGAAGCATAACATAGATATTGATAAGGAGAATGCCGATTTGAAGAAGATTGTGGAAAAGGTCCAGGAGGAGAACACAGAGCTAAAATCGTTTGTCTGCGATCAGGCAGCTGAGATAAGGTCAATGCGCTCCCTAATAGAGCAGTTAATGAAAAATTTACAGGCTCAGGGGGAGACATCGTGCCGAGATCAAGAAGTACAAAGGCCAAGAGATGATGATGATGAAGACAACCAAGGCAATGATCCCAGCCCTCAAAGTCAGAATGAGCCAGTAGATTTTTCTGCTGCTCAGACTGCTCAATCTCAGGGGGAGCCTAGTCAAGCAGAGGCTAGAATGGGTGAGGCAAGTTCATCTAAGCCTACGGATTTTGAGATTAGTGAGATGATCGATGCTCTCATGGATCTTGATGATGATTCGATGGATTTAGGTTTTGATTGTGAAGATGAAGAGCCAGAAGAGGGTGAGTTTGTGCCAGAAGAGATAGTTGACTGGAAATCAGATGACGAGGTATGTGCTGATGAGGACGACGAAGCTGATGAGATCGTCGTGCAGCAGAATCCTATCACTGATACATACGTGATAGATGGGAATGATATTGTTAACGTAGAAATAGTGAATGTTGCGTTAAATGTTCAGCCATCAATAGAGGAACCTGCCAGAGAACTAACAAATGAAGAGAAGAGAAAGTTATGGTTCAGAGCTGAGAAGAAAGAATTAGAGCTGAAAAAGTCGATGAGGGTGCCAGGGACTGGAAAGCTATCAGGAAGCATATTAAGCTGGTTCTTTGATCGAGAACTGCAGCTATTTATAATTAAGAGAAAAGACGGGCTCCAGTACCTGAGGCGAACTCTAAAAGCTTTCAATTCACAGCCAATGATCGAGATCAAAGCGTTAGCATGGAAAGATCTGATTAATATTGGAAATGATCCCTACGCACACGTAATTGCTAGAATCATAAGAAAAGAGGGAAGATCAAGAAAGTTTGAGCGCCTGAATCCAAGAGTTGGAAAAAGAGTAGAAGATCCTTCACGTATTGATCCTCTAACTGGGCGACCTTGGATGAAGATCCATTACAAACCAGTAAGATGTCTTAGGAAGGTGCCTCTCAAGCCCATGCCACAGAATGTCATGAAGAATCTGCATTGGTGGTACGTTGAGAGTGAGACTGGAGAAGCGGTCATGGAGGATTTTGAAGAAAAAGTTATTCTTAGAGTCTACGATCCTCTTCACCTGGTAAACCTTTCTAGAGATGATCTTCAAATTTTGCATGCTTGTAAGATTTCTAGTGATACTCATATGGATAGTGAAGCTAGGAAATATGAGAATGTAGTCAAAGTATGCGTTGAAAATGGCTTGTATGCTGGAAGTAGTTTGAATAAATAATAAACAAAGTTCTTAATCAAATGTGTGAATTATTAGAAGCTATCGTCAAGGGAGAGTCTGTTGGTACACCCTGTGTGACGATAGCAGTCTAAGTGATCCTACATTGTGGTTTTAGCAAGTGTTTGTTATATATGTTTATATATGGTTGATATTTATTATTGTTTGTGTGTTTGAACTTGATGTAACGTATTACAAGAAGTTCAAACATAAAGTTCAAAGTTAATACCGATCATAAGGTAAAAACATAAGTTTCAATACTAAGTTGAGTATGTGAAATAGTAGATTCGAATTATACAAGGTTTGACATTCGAATCTGTGTCAGATTCGAATGTGTACCTAGATTTGAATATTGGCAGATTCGACAATGTCAATGAGGATAAACTCGAATGGGCCTTGGGCCGGATTCGAGTTTAGCCCATGACAGACTCGAATTAGCCTCTATAATTAGGGATAGACTCGAAATATTATCAGATTTTTCGCAGAATTCGAGAGTGATTAAGCAAAAGGCGATTTCGAGTTTATCATCAGTGTTAGTGCCGTTTCGGAGAGAATCAGTTCGTAGGATCGTTCGTGTGTCGTTCGTTCAGCTTCTGATAGTCTCCGTGTTTCGTATTGAGAGTTGTTTCCGTCTACCCGTTAACGAGGATTCCGCACTCGTTGACGGCTCCGCGTCTAGATAGATCTCGTAGTGGTAGACCTTACAATTGATTTGTGTTCGTATTTGCATTCTTTATGATTGTTGATTGAATATATTGGAATTACAAACATCCATTTCAACATAATAGAATATCTAACTGAATTAAATTATGTTAACTAACATTAACAGGGAATTAAGCCCAAATCATAAGCTAACACGATTCAAAGAAAAATCGGGCATGACCTGTTCACGGCGTCCAAATACCTCATTTAGTTTGTATTTACAAAGCTTAAACATTTTAAGTATATTTACAAGATACTTGCAATTTAATACATCAATTATCATAAATTTTAAAAAACAAAACTACAACTGATGAATATATAGGTGATCTACCTAATTCCTCATAACGATTATGCTTCAAGCTTTACCAAAATAGACTTCAATCCGACCTACTAGGCCTTGGAACCAGAGCTAGCAACTTTGCCTTTACTACTACCTCCACCTGGGATATATGAAGCATAAAGAAGGGGTAAGCAAATAAAATTTGCTAAGTGAGTTACTAGATTGATATGGGTCGTATAACATAAAATATGCAACAACAATGATAATTAATGAAGTATAATATACATGTGCAATATCTTAACCAAAAGTGTGTGGGAATAGAAACCACTCCAACAGGTTACGTGGGAGACTCGACAACCTGCGCGTTCTCAGCCCGCGGATACTGAGACTAGGCAACCATAAAACCAAATGATACCCGAATTTTGGCCACCTACACCGTAAGCTTATCCGGTGTATTTTATACGCACAAACACACAATAGGGCGTTTAAATATAAATAATAACTTGGATGTCTAGTGAGGCCAAATGATAAAACATAGGCTCAACAATAGGGTTTAATCAAGTTTAGAATGATAAGAGTCAAATGATTCATCAATTAATAATATGAAGAACAATAGGCTCAATTGATAGTAACATGTTCAAGGCACCATGGCCATAAGTCAAGATTATGCAACTAAGTGCAAGAAATGGAATGCATCACATGATGACAAAGATATATACATAATGTCATAATAAAGTTAAGCTTGAAAATATGTATGCAGCACACACATCACTACATGAACTCACTTCAATAGGTAATGATAGCCTTAAAGTAGCAATAGCCGCCAAAAAGCCTCTTAAAGCTTGATTATCACCCTTAGCTTCCTAACTTGGAAATCGATACTCATTTATGGTCTGAACCTATCAAACATTGATATTCAAAGTATTTATAAGTTTATTATATTGTATCATATCATAAGGTTTGGAAGCCATTTGAAGTGTTTGAGCATTTTTGGTTTAAGTTTCCAAATTATATCATCATCGTTGCACCTTTAGGTTGTTCTTGCAGACTTTTAGGTAGTCTTTGATGTTAATTTACGTGTTATATAAGTATATGATGATTACATAAGGTTATACTATCATTACAAGGCTTAGAACATTGTTTCAAATGTACAGGGGTGCGATTTGATGAGTCAGACAGGCGACTCAATGAGTCAAATAAGACTGGAATCAATTTTTCATTCCAAAGAAATATGACTTGATGAGTCAGTGCGACTCGCCGAGTCACCTCCAGTTATGCACTTTCTGCCTTTGTTTCTGCTACCTGCACGAATCCCTTACTCGCCAATACCATCCAACCTTTTTAAACACTAGTATATATATATATATATATATATATTTTATGCTTTGTTTGATCAGGATAAACATATATAAACATACTTTAAAACTTACATAACAAGAAATCCTTCCAATTCATCATCATCTTTCTTTGGTTAACCTAACTAAAAATCTAAACTCAAGTTTTTTGAGTTCTCACTTGATTTATTGTGTTTATACATTCAGAAATCATACAACTAACTTGCTATTTACCATTGGGACTCTTTAAAACCATCATCCTTTGATTCATCTTCATTTCATCTAAATTCTTTTGGTGCTTTATTGAAAAGAGATGCAGAGGAATACACACACACACTAGAAGCCTTAGATAATTACCTTGAGTTTGCCTAGCTTGATTGAACCATAAACCTTGGAACTTATTGCTCCAAAAGCCATAAGGAACTCAAGCCCTAGCCCTTGCCTTTGTTCTCTCCCAAGAATGTGCAGAATATTTAGAATTGAAATGTTGTGGTGAGGCCACCAATTGGGAGGTCATTTTTACCCCCGATTGGTCTAAATTTCACAACACCCTCACAAGTCATATTCCTTTAATTTTCAGCCACAAGTCTTATATTCTTCACCAATTCATGCTACAAACACCACCACAAGCTTAAGCTACTTGTACAAAAAGCTTTGGGTCTTGTACATATATGTATAGATCGTCAACTTACCAGGTTTACAGCATACAACACAAGTTGGTGAAGCTTGTGGTTAACAATTCCCATAATAATCAGAATTAAACAATTAAATATAATTCTTTTTGACAATTTAATTAATTAAATTATTACCTTAACTATGGGATGTTACAATTCCTCGCCCATTGAAAAGATTTCGTCCACGGAATCATGTTTTAGTGAATAAGTTGGGGTATTTGGCCATCATCACTGTTTTGGTTTCCCATGTAAGGTGACACGACGATGATGCTTCCGTTTGACGAGTACTAATTCAATCTTCTTGTTTCTCAACTTCACCACTTTCTCATTAACAATAGCCTTAGGCTCTTTGATGTATCTCAACTTTTCATCAATCTTAACTTCATTCATTGGCATAGCCAAATCAGGCTCCACAAGACATCTTCTCAGATAGCTCACATGAAATACATTATGAATACCAGCTACATGCTCAGGAAGATCAAGACGATAAGCTTGGTCACCAACCTTCTCGATGATCTTAAGGGGTTCGATGAATCATGGTTCGAGCTTACCATACTTACCAAAACGTAATACCCCTTTCCATGGTGAAACCTTCAACATAACATGACCGTCAACCTTGAAATCAACTGGTCTGTGCTTCTGATCACCATAAGCCTTCTGTCGATCTTGGGCTGCCTTTAGATGTTCTCGAACAATTTGAATCTTATCATGAGTTAATTGTAAGACTTTTTGTCCGGTCAATGACTTCTCACCAGCCTCTTGCCAACAAGTAGGAGTTAAGCACGTTCGGCCATATCGCTTCAAATGGTGGCATTCCTATAGAGGAATGAGAGTTGTTATTATACGTGATTTCCACCAATGGCAAATGGGTATCCCAACTGTCACCGAAGACGATATTACAAGCTCGAAGTAGATCCTCAAGAGTCTAGATGGTACGTTCACTCTGACCATCACTTTGAGGATGTATGTCTGTATGTATATATATATATATATATATATATATATATATATATATGTGTGTGTGTGTGTGTGTGTGTGTGTGTGTGTGTATGTATGTATGTGTAGAGATTCAAATTAGAAGGTATATATATGTTCAGAAGAAAAAGAAGGAATCTGAACCATATGTTGATGTTTTGCATCAAAAACTGTCCACACTCAAATATATCTTCATTCACGCGCGCTATAAATGAAGAACCTAATTTTCTAGTCGCAGATTTCACTCACACACATTAATTGACGCCACCACATGCATGTTTGAATTTTGAGTAATATTTCTTGACATTTAACCATGTCTTCGAACTCAATTATTGAACAAAGAAAATGTTTTTCGAGCTTTATATTTAATCAGTTACCTCTAAAACATCATGGTAATACATAATTATTATTATTTAGTTTTGAAATATATATTTATGTTGCTTCGTTGACAAAGGTAACATCCCAATTTTGGGTAAGGTACGTGGAATTATTTAATTGGGTCACCTATAATACTTTAATTGAGTTGGGCGTATTATTGAGTTATACTTGGAACTGTCACGTGATGAGAATTTGAATTAACCGGGTTATGAGATTAATTTTTTATAAAAAAAAAAATTATAACCATGATGATTATTAATTAATTTGGAACCTGGTGATATAAACTTGTGTTTTATGTAACGAGATCGGGTATTAGGTATTGGACCAAGTTATAACCAAAACGTATTTAAGGTTGTGCTACTTGTTTGCTTTCACCACTTTCTTCATTTTGCAATCAGAAACATAAGTGTATGTGTGTGCTTGTGACCTCCAGCAACAACAATAGCAAAGCAGAACCAAGTCGTCTGAGAAAATTCTTCAAATTCATCATCAACTTCTTTCTTTAAGTTGGGTAAGATTTGAGCCTCCATCTTGTGAATTATGTGTTCTTAGTTGTTAGATGGAAGTTGAATTAGGTTTATGTATGTCTATAAGTGAATTTGGAATTTTGGTATTGGAAAATAATGAGCTGAAAGTGCGTTAGGGTCTTAATCCCCTTGCTGTGAAAGAAACAGAGTAGAACTGCTGCTGTTCGTGTGTGAGCGCGGTCGCGATCCCCTGTTCGCGAGCCGCGATGTTCTTGAGAGGAGCCCCGGCCGTGTTGCCCTGTGCGCGATCGGTCGCGGGTGGTTCGGGTTGAGCGCGGGCCGCGTTGTGATGAGCACGACCGAGATCGAGGGATCGTGGCCGCGATGGTCAGAGCGACCGCGATCTATCTATGGTTTAGGGTTTGGGGCTTTGTGAGTCTTGTGTTTGGGTATCTAGGCTTGTGTGTGTTATCTGGGAGTCGTGTATAGAGTTATTGAGTCGTGATTGTGATATTGAGTCATTATGTTGTGAATCCAGAGTCTCGACTTGATAGGATTGGGGTACGGGTAGGAAACCGAGACTTGAGTAATGAGGCTTCAGGGTCAGGTGAGTTTGCATGCTTTTCTGAGATACATGTACGATTATTCATGAGCTTTTTATCGAGATATTATCATGCATGTATCATCGAGCTTTATTGTGAACGGTGTTTATTTGCATGACATTCAGGACACTTGAGCAACCGAGTTACTAAACCGCGCGGCTGGGCAGGGGTCGGGTCGCTCCCGATTCCATTTTGAGTTCCGGATGACTTCTTTGTGCGGTCTAGGGATTTGGGTACGTGGATTCATCCACACAGGTTGAGTACCTATTCTGAGCTTCTCTATGGGATCTCATATACCTTGTTCAGTATAGAACGCTGAATGCTTTATTACTGAATTTACTTCCTTTTACTGAGATTTTTTTTATAATCGTACACCTAACACTTGTAGTCTCACCAGTTTTAGCTGACGTGTGTTTATATGTGTGTATCTCAGGTGACAAGAGATCTAGTAGGCCTGCTGGACCCAAGTAAGTTTACGTTTGTATATTTCGAGGAGTAGCTACCTTCTCTAGAGGTAGTTATATTTTTGGGATTGTGTACATATGCTTCGGATAGTATGTAATGTGATTAGGGACTTCCGTGACTAATTATGTAAATTAAAGTTTTAAATTATCACGGTTTTCAAGTGTTTGATTTAGGAATAGGTAGGGATTATTATATTGTATCTCTGTTAA
The DNA here is from genome assembly GCA_020465985.1 of Centrapalus pauciflorus. Taxonomy (NCBI): domain Eukaryota; kingdom Viridiplantae; phylum Streptophyta; class Magnoliopsida; order Asterales; family Asteraceae; genus Centrapalus; species Centrapalus pauciflorus. Next base: position 328,974 of record JAANYP010006104.1, read on the forward strand.
CGTGTTATTGATGTGGCATTGGGGATTAGTTCGAGGGTGTTACAAGCTTGGTATCAGAGCCTAGGTTTAAGAGATTAAGTATCTAGTGGATGCTTAAGCTTAAATCACGGAGTCATGATCCATAGATCATAATTCGAAGTGGATCTCCTAGGTGATAAATGATTAGTGTATAGAGTTGTGTAGAGTTAATATGTGTTATTATCTTTACTGTGCAGGTGATTATGGACCGTGAGGGCAGCGGGCCTCAAGGAGATAACTCCAGAGTAGGGCGTGGGCAAGATCCAGGGTGTGTTACCCCGCCGGAGAGGGGGCAAAGTTCGGGGGCCGATGGTTCTTCTAGCCAGCCGATGAGAGGGTCTTTCAAGGACTTTATGACGGGCCATCCTTCTGAGTTTTCTTGGGGAATCGGTGTCTCGAAGGTACTATATTGGTTACGAGAGGTCGAGGAGGCCTTCCGTATAGCCCATGTTGACCGATCTGATAGAATGAGTTATGCCTCCTTTCTGCTAAAGGGAGGAGCGTTGCGATGGTGGATTTCGGTGATCCCAGTGCTCGAGGGGCTGCCAAGGCCTATCTAATGACCTGGGAGGAGTTCCGCACAGTTTGAGCTGCAGTACTATCTGCAAGATACGAGATGAGAGTTGGAGCGGGAGTTCATTTATCTGCAACAGGGATCCATGTCAGTACAAGAGTATGTTGAAGTCTTCAATGACAGAGCTCAGTTTGCGCCACATCAGGTGGCTACCGAGGACCGCAAGGTTAGTATGTTTATCGAGGGTTTGAGATCAGATATTTGGGAGTTTGTGGGGATGATATGCGACCCCACCTTTTCGTCAGCTATGGAGTATGCCCCTCGGCGAGAGCGGGAGATTTAGAGACAAAGGGAGCAGCTGGCGTCTTAGAGACATCGTATAGAGCTACCAGGGCAGGGTCAGGGTTTGGGATCTTCGAGGTTTTTCAGAGAAAGTTGGAAGGGGAGTATTCAGAGCAGCAGGTTCAGAGTTCTGGAACCCGGCGAGATGATGGCCGGGATGAGAGGCAGCCTAGGTTTGGGTAGAGTCAGGGTCAGGGTCAGAGGCAGCAGGGGCAGAGATAGCAGGGTCAGAGCCAGAGTAGTATGGTTAGGGGATCCAGAGATTCGGGGAGTCGGGTAGGGAGTTCTACAGTTGTGGAAAGAGATTGTCCGCGGTGCCATCGCCGCCATGCAGGGCCGTGTGCCCCTGAGCATCTCAGATGTTTCAGGTGTGGCCAGTTTGGTCATATAACTATTGCATGTACTTCACAGATAGGTGACCCCCTGGGAAGTCCTCGTGTTGCAGGATTGTTCGAATTAGGGGACAGGGATGCCAGGGCGAAGTTCGAGTGGGGCTGGAGCTTCCAGGTCATCGTTAGCATCCCGTGGGGGTGGAGCACCGAGGGCAAAGGCAGAACTTTCCATGCTACGATCGAGGAGGCAAGAGAGTCACTTGATGTTGTATCTAGTACGTTTATCCTTAACAGACTACATGCCTTTATTTTGTTTGCTTCGGGATCTGACCGATCATATGTGTCTGCATCTTTTTGTGATTATTTTTCTGTGCCATCATCTGAGTTGTTTATTCCTATGATTGTTGCTTGAGTAGATGGTAGCACGGTATTTGTGACTCGTATCTATAGAGATTGCGTGTTAGAGATAGATGGCCATCGATTTTCTATAGACCTAATGCATATGGAGATTAGTAGTTTCGATGCGATTATCGGCATGAATTGGCTGACAGCGCGTCAGGCGGATATCTTCAGTTCCAAGAAGATGATTCCAATCCCTATTTTAGAGTCAGAGTCAGTGACTCTGTACGGGGAGAGGCATCAAGGAAAGATGAGCATTGTGTCTATGCGAGAGCGCAACGATATGTGGCGAAGGGATGTGCCACGTATTTAGCTTATGTGGTGGATGCGAAGAAGGATAAGAGGGAGGTCGGTGACGTGCGAGTGGTAAGAGATTTCCCAGATGTGTTCCCTAATGAGTTGCCAGGGCAGCCACCTGATCGACAGGTCTAGCTCCGGATCTACCTAGTTCCAAGAGCAGTGCCTATTGTGCGCACGCCTTACCGATTAGTGCCTACCGAGATGCAAGAAACCATGACGCAGCTGCACGATCTATTGGAACGAGGGTTTATTCGCCCTAGTTCTTCTCCGTGTGGATCCCCTGTATTATTTGTGAAGAAGAGGGATGGGACGATGCGTATATGTACAGATTTTAGAGCTCAATAGGGTAACGGTGAAGAACCGTTATCCCTTACCGAGGATTGATGATCTTTTCCATCAGCTTCAGGGAGCGAGTTATTTTTCTTAGATTGATCTGCGTTCCGAATATCATCAGCTGCGAGTTAGGGAGGAGGACGTGCCGAAGACTGCCATTTGGGCTGACTAATGCCCCAACAACATTTATGGATTTGATGAATAGGGTCTGTAGGCCGATGCACGACCACTTTGTGATAGTGTTTATTGATGGTATTATGATCTATTCGAAGTAGTGCGGAGCACGACCAGCATCTGAGAGAGATTCTGAGCACTTTGCAGCGAGAGAGGCTATACGCCAAGTTTTCGAAGTGCGAGTTCTGTCTCCGGGTGGTGCAGTTTTTAGGGCACGTGGTGACGAGTGAGGGGGTGAAGATGGATCCGGCGAAAAGTGAGGCTATTATGAGTTGGGGTTAGCCCAAATCTGTGTCTGAGATTCGCAGTTTCTTGGGTTTAGCGGGTTATTATAGGCGGTGCATAGAGAATTTCTCACAGATTGCAGTGCCACTGACGATGTTGACACGTCAGTCTGTGCCGGGCTGAGGAGCAAGAGAGCGCATTCCCAGAGTTAAAGGACCGATTGTGTAGGGCTCCGATTATAGCGTTGCCAGAGGGATCAGAGGATTTCGCTGTGTAATGTGATGCCTCGTTTACAGGATTGAGGTGTGTGCTGATGCCGAGAGGTAAGGAATCACTTACGCCTCGACACAACTACGTAGCTGCGAGTTGATCTGACCAGTGCATGATTTAGAGTTGGATGCCATTGTCTTCGCCTTGAAGATACGGCGACATTATCTTTACGGGACGTGCTTTAAAGTGTATACCGATAATAAGAGTCTTCAGTATTTGTTCAGCCAGAAGGAGCTGAACATGAGGCAGAGGCATAGTATGGAGCTCCTGAAGGACTATGATTGTGATATTCAGTACCACCCAGGGAAAACTAATATGGTGGAAGACACCTTGAGCTGGAGGTCTTATGAGCAGACAGTCACATCTCGAGCTTCCAGATTAGAGGTCACGTCGACCTTGATAGACGGTTTGCGGTTCGCTCAGGCCGAGTGACTACGAGAGGAGAACGTGCAGAGAGTGAGAGAGAGCGGTTAGCGGGGCAGCCTCAGTTGTTGAGTCGAGATGATCGGGGACTGATGACCCTTCATGGCAGAGTATGGGTTCCCAGGGTAGGGAACTTGCGACAGTTAATCCTAGACGATTCCCATGAGTCTAGATTATTGATCCACCCGGGTAGCACGAAGATGTATAGAGATCTGAGAGTTCATTATTGGTGGTTGGGGATGAAGAGAGATGTGGGGAAGTATGTTGAGGCGTGCATGACGTGTCTGCGGGTCAAGAGCGAGAGCACCAGAAGCCGCATGGCAGACTCCAGCCATTAGAGATCCCAGAGTGGAAGTGGTATGACATCACTATGGATTTCATTATGAGACTTACGCGGACTGTACGCGGTAATGATATGATTTTGGTGATTATTGACCGACTCACGAAAAGCGCTCATTTATTGGCTATTCACGGGACTATATCGATTGATCAGTTAGCGCGCCTCTACATCAGCGAGATCGTGGTGCGGCACGGGGTTCCGAGGTCAATTACCTCTGATAGAGACAGTCAGTTTGTGTCACAATTCTGGCAGAGCTTCCAGAGAGAATTGGGCACCCGAGTTCAACTGATATTGCGTATCATCCTCAGACAGGGGGTTAGACAGAGCGGACGAATCAGACGTTGGAGGATATGTTTCGAGCTTGTGTTATTGATTTTGGGGGTAGTAGGATCTTCATTTGTCGTTGGTTGAGGTTTCTTATAATAACATCTACCATGCATCTATCAGCATGCCTCCGTTTGAGGCTTTTTATGGCGTAAGTGTTTGACGCTCGTATGTTGGGGTGAGGTTGGGGAGCGTCCTATTAGCGGGCCTGAGATTCTATAGGAGACTAGCGAAAAGGTCGCTATGATTCAGGAGCGGATCAGGACAGCTCAGAGCTGGCAGAATAGTTATGCTGATCACCAGATGTTAGAGTTAGAGTTCCAAGTTGGGGACTCCGTGATGTCGAAAGTCTAGCCCTGGAAGGGGATCATTCGGTTCCGGAAGTGTGGTATGCTTGGTCCGCGTTATATTGGGCCATTTGAGGTTATTGAGCGGAATGGAGATCAGGGTTATCTCCTGAATTTGCCTTCAGATTTATCCGTGTCCATAATGCGTTTCACGTCACTCACCTTCGTAAGTGTTTAGCTAGTGATGACCAGAGAGTACCTCTATCTGAGATTGAGGTCGCTAATAGACTTCAGTATGCTGAGCCGCCTGAGGTAATGACAGATCGAAAGGTGAAGAAGCTACGCATCAAGTAGGTGGCATTAGTATTGGTACAGTGGAGGCATCATAAGGGAACCAGCGCCACATGGGAGCCAGAGTCAGAGATTCGTAGACGTTATCCTCATCTTTTTACCTTGAGCTAGATTTTGAGGACATAATCTTCATAAGGAGGGAGGACTTGTAACATCCCAATTTTGGGTAAGGTATGTGGAATTATTTAATTAGGTCACTTATAATACTATTATTGAGTTTGACGAATTATTGAGTTAACGTGGAACTGTCACGTCATGAGAATTTGAGTTAATCGGGTTATGAGATTAAGTTTTTATAATAAAGGTTATAACCTTGATGATTATTAATTAATTTGGAACTCGATGATATAAACTTGTGTTTTATGATAACGGGATCGGGTTTTGGGTAACGGACTGAGTTATAACCAAAACGTAATTAAGGTTGAGCTGCTTGTTTGCTTTCATCGCTTTATCCATTTTGCAATCAGAATCATAAGTATATGTGTGTGCTTGTAACCTCCATCAGCAACAATAGCAAAGCAGGATCAAGTCATCTAAAAAATTCTTCAAATTCATCATCAACTTCTTTCTTTGAGTTGGGTAAGTTTTGAGCCTCCATCTTTTGAATTATGTGTTGTTAGTTGTTAGATGGAAGTTGAATTGGGTTTATGTATGTCTATAAGTAAATTCAGAATGTTGGTATTGGAAAATAATGAGCTGAAAGTGAGTTGGGGTCTTAATCCCCTTGCTGTGAGCAGAACTGCTGTTGTTCGTCCGTGAGCGCAGCCGCGATGTTCTTGAGTGGAGCCCAGGATGCGTTGCCCTGGGCGCTATGGGTCGCGGGCGGTTTGGATTTTGCGTGATTCGCGTTGTGATGAGCACGGCTGCGATGGGGAGTACAGCCGAGATTGAGGGTCCACGACCGCGATTGGGCTAAGGTTTAGGGTTAGGGTTAGGGTTTTGGGTTTTGTGAGTCTTGTGTTTGGGAATCAGGGCTTATTTGTGTTAGCAGGGAGTCATTTTTAGAGTTATTGAGCTGTGATTGTGATATTGAGTCATTATGTTGTGATTTCAGGGTCTCGAGTTGATAAGGTCGGGGTACAGGCAGGGAACCGAGACATGGGTAGTGAGGTTTCAGGGTCAGGTGAATTTGCATGCTTTTCTGAGATACTTGTACGTTTATACATTTAATACTTGCATGATCTTTTACTGAGCTTTTTATGAGATTACTATGAGTTTACTACGATATTTTTATCGAGATATTATCATGCATGTATCATCTAGCTTTATTGTGAACTGTTTTTATTTATGTAAATTAAAGTTTTAAATTATCGAGGTTTTCAAGTGTTTTATTTGGGAATAATTAGAGATTATTATATCATATCTCTGTTGACGGTTATTTATGTGGCATTGGGGATTAGTTCGAGGGTGTTACAACTAATTACATCAATAACTCCATCTTTATTTTATGTTTTGCTATATAATTAGTTATCGATTACACTTTCTACTCCATTTGAATAAATGATTTTATTTTTTTCTTAACATAGTAACTCGTTTTAATTTGAAACCAAATTTCTCAAAAAATTGTTTAAACAAAATCTTATATATATACATATTTTATTTAGAGTAAATTACAAAAATGGTCCCTGTGGTTTGTGTAAAATTACGGAAGTCGTCCCTCAACTTTCAAAGTTGCAGTGGTAGTCCGTCCCTCAATCCACTTTTTACTTGCAGAAATGGTCCCTCTGTGTCTGAACTTTTTAAAAATGACGATTTTGCCCTTTTATTAATTACAAGTTTAGTCCCTCAACTATTTAATTTACTTTCACTTTTGGTCCCTTTCCTTAAATTTTTAATTTTTTGACTATTAATTTAACAAACTATTATTTAAATCTTTATTATATTATTATTATAATTATAATTATATATACCTATTTTTTTTTAAAAATAATTTTATATTTATTTATTAACAAAATTTTTATACTTAATTTATTTATTTTACGCATTCTTTTTATGTATTTATGTTTTTTAATAAGGAACTAGTTTATGAACCCACGTATTACGTGAATAATTTTTAATAAATAATTGGTTAACTGAAATGTATGTAAACTTAAATTGAATAATTAAATATTAATTCTTATAAAAAAAATAAAAAAAGTACAATTATTAGTAATATATATTATTTATCTATCTTTTTAAATAGTCATGAACAATAGTTATTTTTTTTTAACTTTTTTAAAACTTTTTATTCCTAAATTTATATATATTTAGTCGATATAATTTGAAATTTTAATTTTACGTAAACGATAATGTTTTTATATTTTTTTATATATTTATTTAGATATATTGATAAGTATATATAAGATATAATTTGGATGTAAATTTAAATCTTATCTATTTATTCACATTTAAATATGTAAAAAATAATATATTATATTTATCTTTTATAATTATTAATATATATTGATATTAGAAATAATAAAATACATTTATATTTTAGTTTATTTTAATTAAAATAATATTCTTTATTAAGTTAATAAGTTTTGATTTAAACTTACTATTTTATTTTTTTTAATCTTAAATATTTTGTTATATCAATACGTTTTGATTTCAATATAGTATTTTAATATTTTAGATTTACAATTTTGTATATTAATATGTTTTATTCGTTTTCACTTAAATATTTTGTTAATTTTCATTTAATTATTAACGCAACAAAATTTAAAATCAAAACAAATAAAATAATAAATAGAAATCATAACGTATGGGCATAACAAAATATCTAAATCCAAACAAATAAAATAATAAATTTAATTAAAAACATATGAGCGTAAAAAAATATTTAAATAAAAAATATGTAAAAAAATATTAAATTATTTTTTACTTAAATCAAAAATATGTAATAAATATTTAAATAAAATATATGTAAAAAATATTTTAAATCAAAAAACGCGTAAATTAAATAATATAAGTATAAATATTTTGTTAATAATTAAATAAAAATTTATTTTTTAAAATAAATAGGTATATATAATAATAATAATAATAATAATAATAATAATAATAATAATAATACAATAAAGATTTAAATAATAGTTTGTTAAATTAATAGTCATTAAATTAAAAATTTAAGGAAAAGGACCAAAAGTGAAAGTAAATTAAATAGTTAAGGGACTAAACTTGTAATTAATAAAAGGGTAAAATCGTCATTTTTAATAAGTTCAGACACAGAGGGACTATTTCTGCAACTAAAAAGTGGTTTGAGGGACCACCACTGCAACTTTGAAAGTTGAGGGACCATTTCCTTAATTTTGCACAAACCACAGAGACCATTTTTGTAATTTACTCTTTTATTTATGATATATATAACTTTAAAAATGATTAACCTATGTTCTATTTTATCGAGTTAATGCTTTTACGTTATTGAGTAAATCCATTTTAGAATTAGTGAATCAAAGTTTTAATTATTGAATCGATATGTTAAATGATTGGCTCAACCTTTATAAACGTTAATCAATGTTTACGATTAATGAATCAGGTATAATTTACTGAAATGATATGATTAAATTACTGAATCAATGTTTAAATTTTTGAATCAATATATTAAATATTGAATCAACAAGTTATGCCACTGAACCATATTTTAAAATATTGAATCAATGTTTTCAATCACTAAAACATATTTATATTAATGAATCATTATTTTAATATATTAAATCAATTATTTGGATTAATAAATTAATAATTATAACACTAAACAATGTTATAAGTTATTCTATCTATTTAATTTCATAAATCAATGTTTTTAACGTATATTTTTAATTGAATTAAAAGAAGTGAGTAAAATAAAACATTTAATAATTAAAGGTAAATAAATATAAATTTATGATACTTGTAGGGGAGGTAAGTAACACTTGAAGTTTGTATGTTCTTTTGACGGAGAGGTTCAATAAGAAGTGGCGCGTGGAGTGCTAGGGTGAGGGTGTGGGAAGGGTCTCGGTGTGGTGGCATCTATAGTGTTACTCATGATATATGGTTGGGATCTCTTCTCTTTTTCTCGAAATATATATAACTTCTCATGATATTATTAGCCTATATGTATATGTTGGATCATGGTAGAACTCAATACTATATAGTCCCAGAGAACTAATCTCAACCATTAGATTAAAAAAATGAAGGGTGATAGATGTAATGACAATTGCCTAATTAAATTTTATTTTTTTGTCTAAAGTTTCAAAGAAATAAAAAAATGAATGGCATGTTTGAATTTTTATTTTTTCTCTCTCTTTTCTCCGTCTCGAATTTCTAAGACATAAAAGTTTTCCACAATTCATCATCATGGTAACTCTCTCTCTCTCTCTCATTGATTGAACTCTATTTTTCATTCATTCATTCTTTCTTCTTTCTTCTTCAAGAAAATGTCTAGATTTTTTTTACATCTCTCTTTTTCTTTTATCTTCATTCATCATTTTTCAGAAACCATAAATCAAGCTTCGTTCATGGTCTGGATTTTTTAATTTTGAATGTTCGTTCAAGTATGTATCATGAATGTACTACATTTTCTGGGGTTTTTCAAAGATGAAGACGAAGACGAAGCATTGATGAATACTCGTTCAATTTCCAGGTTTTTTTTAAGATGATGGTTTGTGTTCCTTTCAACCAACACGAAGATCGATTTTGGATTTTTTTGAACATTTTTTGTAATTTCAAACTTCATGAATGTTCTTGTTCCAAATCTGGAATTTTTCAGATTTGCACTTTTATGACATTTGTGATAGTTAAAGATTACATGTGTAATACTTTCATATTACATGTATAATAGTTGCACATTATATGAATTGTTTTGCTACATGTTAATTACATGTGTAAAACTCAAATATTACTTGTGTAATAGTTTTATATTTTATGTAAACAAGTTGATATGAAAATATTGTTGTCAAGTTTGTATTTAAAATCGATATTTTGTGTGTTTGATTTTGTAAATAAAATTAGAATGTATTTGTATTATTCATGTTCTTAGAATTTGAATATGTATAATTTGATAAATTCGAAGCATTGATAGATGTTGTTCCAAATCTAGGTTTTTTAAGAAGTTAGATCTGTAATATTTTTTTATTTTTATTACATGTGTAGTAGTTAAATATATGTGTGTAATTGCTCTTATTGCATGTGTAGTAGCTTCTATTACATGTTTAATAGTTTCAACTACAAGTAGAGTATACGATATTATACGTATAGTATGCAGTAGTACATGTATATTATTGTAGTGCTCTGAAAAAAAAGGAAATAGAATATATGACATTGAAAATGTATTATGATATATAGTGAATAATATAGATATAGGAATAGGTAGTAATCGTATTCTACCCATATGCCCAAATCCTAAAGTGATGTCATTTCCTATCTCAGTTCAAGTAGAAAATCTAGATGCTCAAAGCTAATAAATATCCTTTCTTAAGAGGTTGAGTTCAAGTGTTATCGCTAACACTTGAATCCCTCAAACTAATGCTTTGATACCATCCTGTCACATCATGCGTTAAACATGGATTAAAATCCCAGGATTAAGCATGCATTTACTATAATCACCATAATAATTCAAATGCTTGCATAAATCTAAGTAAAATATTACAATAAGTCATGCACTACACGTGCTACAAGGTTACAGTATTAAGTTTCTATTACATCACAATAATTAGATTAAGCAGCTACCCAGATCCCAAAGCAAACACAGGGCAATACCACAAGCTGAAATAGTGGTATCAGAGCATGTTTAAGACAGAATGTGACAGGATGGTGTCAGAGCATTAGTTTTGAGGGATGCAAGTGTTAGCAATAACACTAGGACTCAAACTCTTAAGCAAGGAAATTAGCTTCGAACATCTATGTTTTTTTTTTACTTGAAGTGAGATAAGATATGGCATCACTTTAGGATTTGGGCATCTAGGGTAGAATAGGATTACTACCTATTCCTATATCTATATTATTTACTATATATTAATATACGTTTTCAATGTCATATATTCTTTTTCCTTATTTTTTTTTCTAGACCACTACAATAATATACATGTGCTACTACATATTATATGTATAATGTCATATACTCTACATATGTAGTTGAAACTATTAAACATGTAATAGAAGCTATTAGACATGTAATAAGAGTTATTACACATATATATATTTAACAACTACGCATGTAAAAAATATTACAGATGTAACTTGTTAAAAAACCAAATTTGGAACAACATTTATCAATGCTTCGAAATTTAAGAAATCATCTAAGAACTCTCAAATTATAGATATCTAAAGTTTGGCCAAAGGCCACCTCACAACTCACTATCTTCAGTATTTCATGTTATATACATTCATATTTGATGATAGGGTGAAGGTAGAAGTGGGTAGAATCAATGAAACATGTTTAAGAGATGTTATGCATATGTATTATGTCTAAAAACCATGTCCAGGTTGCAGTCCATTTTTATTCATACACCCAAGACTTACAAGTCTCGGGGTCCTTTTTATATCAACAACAACAACCATATCCAACTTTTATATATATATATATATATATATATATATATATATATATATATATATATATATATATATATATATATATATATATATGTATGTATGTATGTGGACAACAACAAGGAAGGGGAAAAGATTAAGGGAGTATAGTATGAATGTTAGATGCCAATATATATATACATGGGAAGAAACGTAACTGCAGCACCATGAAACCTCCACCTCTAGACTAAGTCTTGAGTCTTGCACATACTCAACAAGGGGCTGAGTTTTGAACTGCTACTGCACCCCTACACATAATCTCGGACTCATCAAGCACACCCCCCGAACGCCTAAGGCTCAGACTTTAATCCCACACATACTCTCACTACGGGACTTAGTTTGGGAATGGATTTTAAGGACTTGTGCAGTTCGAGATGTAGAAGAAAGAAAGCATACACACTCAGGGACTTAAATGGCCTTATACTCCAAGACTTTGAGAGGGGAAAGAAGTTACAACTTAGGGACTTAGATAGGGACTCACACTCCGAGACTTTCATGTAGACCAAGGCCAATGCCAGGTCCGAGACTTAGTTGTTGGAGGTTAATCAATTCTGCAGCAGAGTTGTACACGTGTGCTGTGGAGTTGTACATTCGAGTTTATTTTGAATTTTTGATTTAGTCTTCCAGTACGTGTTTTTAAGCCATAAAATAAGTAGTGGGTAGTTGAGAAATTAGTGGAAGTAGTCATCCTAAATTTCAGTATTTTCTTTTGTATTTAACTTTTTACGTACTATTGAAAAAGGTGAATCCTCAGCAGCAGAAAGCTTTGGTTTTGACTAATTCTTGTTTCCTTCTGCATTTATTACTTTTTCCTCACTCATAGAATATACACTTTGGGGTTTGATCTTACACTTGGTATCAGAGCCCCGTTGAATTTGTATGCCAAAGTATATGCCCCGAAACCCATCCATGGAAGCCGTAAAGAAGCAAGATGGGCAGATCTCCCTCCAGTACCCGATGCTAGCGAAGAACAATTACACCGCATGGGCCATAAAGATGAAGGTCTTCATGCAAGTGCAAGGAGTTTGGGAAGCGATTGAACCTGCAGATCCGAAGAAAGCCGTGGAAGAGAGGAAAGACAAGATGGCTATGGCGGCCATCTATCAAGGAATCCCCGAAGAGATGTTGTTGTCTCTGGCGGAGAAGCAATCTGCAAAAGAAGCGTGGGAGACTCTGAAAACAATGCACTTAGGAGCTGATCGTGTGAGGAACGCAAAGATACAAACCTTGAAGGTTGAATTCGAAGTTCTGGTTATGAAGGAAACTGACTCCGTTGATGATTTTGCTATGAAGTTGAATAATATCGTCAACAACATTAGAGCCTTGGGTGAAATCGTAGAGGAGGCATATGTGGTGAAGAAATTGTTACGAGCAGTTCCCATGAAGTTTCTGCAAATTGCATCCACGATCGAACAATTTGGAGATCTCGACAATATGAAAGTCGAAGAGGTTGTAGGAAGATTGAAGGCGCATGAGGAACGGTTGCGTGGACAAAGTGACAGCACTCCGATTCAGTTGTTATTGACACAAGATGAAAGGCAGTCAAAGGGTAAAAAGAACGCAAAAACCGAGTCATCCTCCACTGATAAGTTTCACCAACCCAACCGTACCTTCAATTCACATCGAGGCCGGGGCCGAGGTAGAGATGGTGGTAGAGGCGGTAGAGGTGGTCGTCACAACTATTCTCAACACCCGAATCGTGGAGGATATGGGCGAGGATATGGTGCTGGTCGTGATCGTAGTAAATTAAAGTGTTACAATTGTGATGGTATTGGCCATTATGCGTCGGAGTGTCGAAAGCCTCGTCGGGAACGAACCCATCAAGAGGCAAACTTGTCTCAAACTAATGAGGAAGATCCTGCACTTTTAATGACAGAAAGTTTAGAAAATGGTGCTGATGTTGTTTTGTTGAATGAAGATCACGTCACTCCGAAACTTCAATCGCATGAGTGTGAATTGGTGAAGTCAAATTTGTGGTATTTAGACAATGGCGCGAGCAATCATATGTCGGGTCAAAGATCGAAGTTTAAAGAATTGGATACAAGCGTAAAAGGAAGAGTTAAATTTGGTGATGGCTCAACGGTGCAGATCGAAGGCAAAGGCTCGATCTTATTTCAGTGTAAAAATGGGGAACAACGTCTATTGCAAGGTGTGTATTTTATCCCAAAGTTATGTAATAATATCATAAGTTTGGGGCAGCTCTCAGAAGATGGTAACAGCATCGTTATACGTGGATCGTTGCTACAAGTCTATGATGATCAAGGAAGGCTTCTTATAAAGTCGATTCGGTCGCCGAACAGATTGTACAAAGTGATTCTTGAAGACAGCGAACCTGTGTGTTTGATGACGGCGTTAGATGATGAGGCATGGCTATGGCACGCTCGTCTCGGTCATGTAAATTTCCGATCTCTTGAAACTATGGCAGTAAAGAAAATGGTGCATGGTCTTCCCATGCTTCACCATAAAAACCAATTATGTGAAGGATGTCTAATAGGGAAACAGACTCGAAATCCCTTCCCGAAACAGTCAACACACAGGTCCAAAGCTACACTCGATTTAGTCTACGGTGATCTTTGTGGTCTTATTTCACCTCCGACAAATGCCGGGAACAGGTATTTTCTATTGCTCGTTGATGATTATAGTCGTGCAATGTGGGTTTATGTGTTGAAAAACAAAAGCGATGCATTTGATGCCTTTAAGAGCTTTCAAAGCTTGGTTGAAAATCGAGTCAATCGAAGGATAAAAGCATTGAGAACAGATCGGGGCGGTGAATTCATGTCATGTGAATTTGCAAATCGTTGTGAAAGGGCTGGAATAGCAAGACAGTTTACCGCACCGTACACCCCACAACAAAATGGGGTTGTTGAGCGGCGCAATCGGACGGTAATCGAAATGGCTAGAAGCATGCTAAAAAGCAAAGGTTTACCATTAACTTTTTGGGGGGAGGCAGTGAGGCATTCCGTCTACCTCTTGAACCGAATTACAACCAAAGCTGTGCCGGATCGTACCCCTTATGAAGCATGGTCGGGTAATAAACCAAATCTCGATGTCATTAAAATTTTTGGATGCATTGCTCATGTAAAGGTATCTGGTCCGTACCAACCAAAGCTAGATGATCGAAGTCGAAAGATGATATACTTGGGCATCGAGCCTGGTACGAAGGCATTTCGGTTGTATGATCCCATAGCTAAAAAGCTACACATTAGTAGAGATGTGAAATTTGAAGAAAAGGCTAATTGGTCATGGTCGCATGAAGGTGAAAATAAGGCAGAAACCCTCACATCTTTTACGGTGAATAATGTAAGTTATTTGGGAGCTAATCAGGAGACACATTCACAAGATGGTGATTCAGGTTCTCTAACACCCCAACACGCCTCACCTTTTTGTACTTCAGCTGCCTCTCAAGTGCAGCCAAGTGAAGAGAACAGCCCAAATGCATCTATTCATCGTGATTCATCCACCAGTGACTCAAGTAATTATGGACCACGTGGCTACAAGTCACTTATGGATGTTTATGCACAAGCTGAGAATGTAAATCTCGAAGATGATCAGTTGTATTTCATTGATGAAGATGAGCCAGTGACATTTGCTCAAGCGGAAAAGGAAAGAGAATGGCAGCAAGCTATGAAAACGGAGTTGGATTCGATTGAAAGAAATCAAACCTGGAAACTCACCGACTTGCCAAAGGGTCTTAAACCGATCGGGTTGAAATGGGTGTACAAGCTGAAAAGGAATACGAAGGGTGATGTGATTAAACATAAGGCTCGCCTTGTTGCGAAAGGTTACGCCCAGAAGCAAGGTAAAGATTTCAAAGAGGTATTCGCTCCTGTTGCTCGAATGGAAACAATACGATTGTTGCTAGCCATAGCAGCAATGAAGAGGTGGGAAGTACACCATCTTCACGTGAAATCTGCGTTTCTTAATGGAGAGCTCGAGGAGGAAGTTTATGTATCCCAACCAGAGGGATATGTAAAGAAAAATCAACCTTTGAAGGTGTACAGATTATTCAAGGCACTTAATGGGCTTCGTCAAGCCCCAAGAGCTTGGAATACACGATTGGATAAGAGTTTAAAGACCCTTGGTTTCTGTCGCTGCCCTTAGGAACATGCAGTGTACTCTAAGCATTCAAGTGATGAGATCGTAATTATCGGTGTTTACGTAGACGATTTGATTGTTACTGGCTCAAATGCTGCTGCTGTCATGAACTTTAAAGCTCAAATGCAAAGTCAATTTGAGATGAGTGATCTTGGGTCTCTGTCTTATTACTTGGGTATCCAAGTGATACAAGAGGCTGGATCAATTTCATTGAGTCAGAGTACTTATGCTAAGAAACTATTAGTAAAGATGGGTATGGCAGATTGTAATCCAACTCGGGTGCCAATGGAGCAAAAGTTGCAGCTCAGCAAAGATGGAGAAGGTTCATTTGTAAACCCAACAGAATACAAAAGTGTCGTTGGCAGCCTGCGTTATCTGGTACATACTCGACCTGATATCGCTTATTCGGTCGGGTTTGTGAGTCGCTTTATGGAACGACCCATGACTCAACACCTTCAAGCCGTGAAGCATATTCTACGATACATCAAGGGAACGATTCATGTCGGCCTATGTTACTCTCAACAGGAAGCTAGCGAGACGTTGGCCGGGTTCACCGATAGTAGCTTGGTGAGTGACATCGATGATAGAAAGAGTACGAGCGGAATGGCTTTCTACTTTAAAAACAATTTGATTTCATGGTGCTCGCAAAAACAGAAAATCGTAGCACTTTCTTCGTGTGAGGCAGAGTTTATCGCTGCAACAGCAGCAGCGTGTCAAGGTGTATGCCTACGAGCGTTAATTGGCCATCTGCTCAAGTGTCAAGTTGAACCGGTCGTACTTTACGTAGACAATAAATCTGCGATTTCGTTGATGAAGAACCCTGTTTTTCATGGGAGAAGCAAGCACATAGATACCCGATTCCATTACATACGTGAATGTGTTGAAGGGGGTGAGATTGTTGTGAAGTATATTCGATCTGAGGAGCAACGCGCAGATGTATTGACGAAGGCACTCGCATGGGTCAAGTTTGAAGAGATGAAGAAATTGTTGGGAGTGAAGAATAAGGTGCATGCAGACATAGATTAAGGGGGAGTATGTTGGAGGTTAATCAATTCTGCAGCAGAGTTGTACACGTGTGCTGTGGAGTTGTACATTTGAGTTTATTTTGAATTTTTGATTTAGTCTTCCAGTACGTGTTTTTAAGCCATAAAATAAGTAGTGGGTAGTTGAGAAATTAGTGGAAGTAGTCATCCTAAATTTCAGTATTTTCTTTTGTATTTAACTTTTTACGTACTATTGAAAAAGGTGAATCCTCAGCAGCAGAAAGCTTTGGTTTTGACTAATTCTTGTTTCCTTCTGCATTTATTACTTTTTCCTCACTCATAGAATATACACTTTGGGGTTTGATCTTACACTAGTCTCCTAGCCTTCACCCTTTTCTGTGAAAAATTCCAGCAACCAATTTACAACTTAAAACACCAACTAAAAAAATAAATAAAGGCTTATAAACACTTTGATTTGTATTTAGTACAGAACACAAACAACAAATTAATAAATTTGCAAGTTGACCTCACGGTTTTCAGGCCAGTAGGCGATAAACACACAGCAGCTCACACAATGCATATTCTGCTCTACACGAGCAAAGTTCCTGTCCACCTTCAAGTTCACCAATATTTAGAGATGAGGGGTCATTGTACTTGCAGCCACACGAAAACTAAGTTAAGAGGAAGAATCAACTTGTAACTTACACCACTAGTCCGAAACTTGTAGGTCTCCGACTCATCAACTTACATGCAACAACTTGATTTTGATTCAACATACAAACTTCCTAAGATTCTATTTAAATGTAGGCATGATGTTTAATTGATGTTCAATACACGTTTTGAGTCTTTATTTGAAAGTTTTAGGCTTATTTTACACGAACGAAGTCCTGAATTTTCTATCTAGCCGTGAACATGCAAACACACTCAAATGAAAATTTCAAAATATAAACTAACTTCTAACTTTGCTTGATTCATGTTCCTTTTCTTCAAATCCTTTCTCAACTCTAAGTTCTTATCATTTTTCAACTTATCTTCCTCCGGCTCACTTTTGTCTAAAAAAGCTTCAGTCAGCTTCAAATTGAAAGCATGATTTGATGCATCACAATCTCCTGTCAAGATACCCCTCTTAGTTACATTTTACCTCTACTCACTACAACAAAATGAACCTAAAGCAACATGGGAAAAGTGTTGTGTTAGGCCTTAAAAGTGTTGCTATAGGCCTAATGCGACACTTTATGTAGTGCCACCTTAGCCAACGTCGCATTAAAGCGACACTTTCACTAGATAATGCAACACTTTTCAAAAGTGTTGCCATTATTTTATAAATGCAACACTTTTTAAATGCAACACTTTTTATATACTAAAGCAACACTTTTTAATGTGTTGGCATTATTTTATAAATGCAACATTTTTTGAATGCAACACTTTTTATACTCTAAAGCAACAGTTTTAATTTATTGTTACAAACTTATAGCAACACTTTACTTATCAAATGCAACACTTATCAAATGTTGTGATTATGTAAATGCAACACCATTATCTATCTATTGCAACCCTTTATTATTGTTTTAAATTACATAAATGCAATATTTTCTAGACAAAAGAAACACATTCAATTTAACTAAAATAATATAAATTTATAACATATCGATCAAAAAGTATTTCAAGTATACAAATGTCTACAACCAAAATAAGGATTATCAAATGTATAAGCGATACAACAAAAAAATAAATTACAATCTTGGAAATGCATATTGACTTCCTCTTCTTGCAATTTCTTTCATACGAAATCGACGCTTATCATGCATGCACAACTCTCCTTCTGTCGATCACTTTTCACAAAAAATCTGCCCAAAATAGTAATCAACTTTCCTGAAACTGCATAATATGGCAACAAACTTTCAAAGTAAGTCGGTTTTCGATGGAACTTTCACAACACCTTAAAAATCTTATAACAACAGCATTTCTATAAAAATATTACACTTCCAATAGTAATTTGTATTTTTACTCGTTAAAATAGCAATAAACTTTCGTTTGACGTCCAATTTTAACGATACTTTTTGTAACAAGTCTAATATCCTTAGAAAAGACCAAATATATAAACATATTTCATCATTAATTGATATTTCATACTTTTGGGCATTAAAGTACCAAAAGTTTGTTTAAAATAGAAATGAACTTCCATTTGATATTGAATTCTGATGCTTACTTGCTAAGAGAATGAGCTAAATTAGTATATAGCAGTCTTTCTTTAAGCCATATATGTACGACCCCCTTCTTTACCCATATAAACTATTAGTAAAACAAAAGATATATTGTAAGTGAATAAAAGAACATTAAACAGGGGAATAGAAAAAGAAAAAAAATAGAAGCTAATATCGTAAAGAAACATAGAGGTTTGACATGCAAGTCTATGAAAGTGAATATAGAGATTGGATTTAGGAACTTAGATCAGCTCCTAAAAAAATTAAATCAATTAAAAACATCTTGCTCTAACACATGGCATCATGTGACTATATTTCAGAAAAACTTGACAAAAAGGTCAACATATCCAAGACCAATGATTGAGATCAAATGTGATACAAACTACTCTACACCCTAACTTTATAGAAAATCAAATCATTTATATACAAATACTTAGCACAAAAACAAAGAGATTTCAGTAAATTGAACAACTATGAAGTTCGAGAAGAAAAATTCAAACTCTCAACAGCTTTGTTAAGAGTGTATAAAGGCCGAAGTGGGACTCATGGAATGGATGGATCTTGACTATTTGGGTAATTAAATAACACAAATCAACAGTTTTTAATTGATAAATTACTACCCAACCGAATTGTGACATATTCGTAGCTGGAGTAGATGGCATAATCGGAGCAGGAAGTTGTTTGCCATCTGATTAAAAAACTTGACTTTAGCGCAACCGTTCCAATTTAAAACTTTTATGTAAATCTTTGACATGTGATTATATTAGTGGAGATTCTTTAAATTTGGAACTTTAAAGGGGAAAAAGAAAGAAAGAAAAGAAGAATGCAATCAACTTACTGGATAGAGAAGTGCTTAAAAACTTCAGTTTCATCGTGAGTTTGCACAACTCCATCCTGCATAAAGAACCAACTGAATACTTCAATGCAAAATACTTGATGAAGTTTATGCTAATCATTTAAGCACATATAATAAGACTATTAACTTTTCAAACTCTCTGAACTCATAAAAAGCTTGCGTTGCAAAACGAAAATCTTTCCACGCCTCCACACCCAAGCAAAAACAGTAAATAGTTTATCGTCAAAAGCAAAAATCTTAGAAGTAGCACATCGCTCAGCAACAAATAACAGGTTTTGTCTTCATAATGCAGCAGCATCATATCCACAAATAAGGTGCATGACCATGTGCCATCCAAAGACTCATTATGGATGTCATCACGACATTATACATTTGTTTTAATTGGCAAACGGCAGAACTGAACCTATGACCTATGTGTTGTTTGTTACAACTAAAGGGGCAGGCCATATACTTGAGTAAACAGTCCACAGTAGACAAGTTATACTAGTTCAAAGGTTTGAAATGAGAACATATCTGTTGCTTCGACTCTTTATCCCTTCTCATTAGTGATCCTAGATCTTCTTCAATCCCTTCATATCTGTTGTTTCGACTCTGCAGTGTACACAATGACTCGATGATAATTAACATGAAAAATCGGAGGCTAATCTATATCACAACCAGACTGATTGTACTCAATAAATATCGTCAAGCTAGCCCAAATTATTTAGTTAGCATATGTCAATCCATTTAAAAAAAATAAAACTTTTAAATCCCTTATCCATAGTGGCTGTTTAATTACTATTATTCCATCTACCGATCTATGTAATGTGATTGTTTTTTTTCTCTAGACTTTCATTATTTGCTTACCCATCATTTCAGCATGTCAAAATATTGTCAATAGCAAACCTCCTTAGGCATCACAACACACATAAAATGGCTAAAATACAAAAAGAAAGAACACTCAAAAGGAATTCCATAGGATTCTTAATTTAATTAATAAACTTAAAAACCATAATCAATATAAAACCTAGAAAATAAAATATAAATGGTCGACAAGTGAATTAAAAACAGAAATAACCTTTTACTTACAGCAACCTGTTGTTGATTTAGGCCTCCATTTGCACTAACCAATATATATCCAACATGGTTTTGAAGTTTTCATGTCCTGCCAACATTGACAAATCATGAAACTGGTTATCAATACATAACATAGCTTAACATGATTAATTTTCATGTTAATGAACATTCAGAGAAGATTCCAAGAAACCGGTCAAATTTGAGTTCCACAGACAAAAGGACCACTTTTCAAATTTTATATGTATAGAGAAAATTCGCATTTCATCTAATCCCACACAATAACTAGTTCTCGTGGAAGCTGTATCTTACATTGTTCATCTTGAAAGACAGATCCATAAGTTATAAGCTAGTAAACAATATATGATTTCAGGGAAAAACATTAATCGATTTTCATTACCTTTAAAACAATCCTGCATTTAGTCAAAAACACCATCAATAAAGAAAAGCAAGTAGTAACTTTATAAAAACAGAGATATTCGATAATTATTTTTCTTTAAATTAACGAAAGAAAGCAATCATCATTTATCATATATCATCCAGACCGTCACTAGAATAATATTGGAACAACGAAACTAAAACAATATCATATATTATCCAGACCGTCACTAGAATAATATTGGAACAACAGAACTAAAACAATGTACATTTAAACAATGCCTAGCAATATATCAATCAGGACCGTCACTAGAACAATATTGGAATTCATGGTCATCATCGACATCATCCAGATCGTCAACTAATTCATCTTCATCTAAATCAACTTCTTCATCTTCATCAATGAAGTCCACGGCTTCCTCAAAAACTTATAAGTGTCCATATGTCTTCAATCACCAAATTGATCATGAAAATGTGTTTTAAACATCAATACAAGTCCATGAATGTTCATATGTAGTGTGTAATTAATCATTCTCTCAATTTAAAGAGTTAATTCAAAGTTTCATGTAAAAACTCATCAACTTAATGTGTCCAGCAACTTAGGAAAAGCATGTCTCTGTTCTTGATTCCTTGATACCGAAACTTGGCCAAAGGAGGCACATGGCTTCCGGCTTTGGACATGGTTTGAATTATGAATGTCATTTGATCATTTAAGCCTTTAATTCGCCATTTACCCTATCTAATCACTGCATATATCAATCTGAAAATCAGAGTTTGTGTGTGTGGAGCTGTCCGTAACTCAGCAACATGATGAGTCTCGGACTGTTCTTTGTTCAGTAATTCAGCAGCCCACATTCCTTAACTCGCAAATAATTGTCCCTTAACTTACAAATAACTCCTTAACATGTATGCATATAAATATATCTAAGTTTATGTGTGTTTGGGGGTATGAAAACAGAATTGGCAGCAGGAAAATTGATGGCCATAACATCATAAAATTAGGTATGATACATATAAATTTTTATTCAGTCCCTTAACTCACAAAAAAGTAGCCCCTCAACTTCTATATATTTCGATTGATTACGAATAAATGCCTGATCCACAGAAGAATGTATGTATATATCGGCCAAATAAAAATGTGTATATATCATACCTTCGCTGGAATTAGAGAGAAAAAAATCGAGTGCAGCCCTTTGCCAGATTAGGTTCTGTATCGATTGATTAGACTTACCGAGAGAGTATTACGTTGCCTAGTTGCTTGCGCCGGTGAGAGAGATATTGAGAGTATCGATCGATTAGGTAGGATAAATGGCAAGAGGTACGGTGAGAGAGGTCGGAGTTGAAGCGTTGATGGTCGATGCGTAGTTGCCTGCTGCGCCGGTGAGCATCGAAAAGCAGGTCACCGGTGAGAGAAGAGAGGTTGAGCAGTTGTGTGATCGATGCACCGGTGAGAGCAGTTCACCGTTGCCTAGTTTCTTGCCGCGCCGGTGAGCATACGGTGGTTTCACGGATGGTGGCTTGTTGAACGAGGGAGTTGGATGGTTTCACGTAGGTAGCACACAAACAAAACAAAACAAAACCCTTTCATATATATATATATATATATATATATATATATATATATATATATATATATATATATATATATATATATATATTTTAAATTCAGATAAATATCTATTTAAAAGATATAAATATTTATGCAAATTAATTTTAGGAGGACATTTCCTTAGACTCTGTCCGCATCCCATGATTACTTCTCAACTAATAGACCTAAAGGCCCTCACCCACACAAACTATAAGGCTGTTTGCTCATTGGGTTGGTCTTCCGGTTCTGGTTAGACCATAAAAGCGATATATATGCCTAAACACTCAGTTTGGTGCATTATTAAAATCTGTATACATCTATGAAAAGATATGTCTATTAAGAACAACATTGAAGCTAGATGAAATATGAATCTTCGGGAATGGGGAGTCGGGAGAATACAAAATGAAATGTAAAATCTGATATAAGATATGAAATGAATCAAATTTTCATAAATGAATTAGTACATGGGGTAGATAAGAGAATTAGTAACAAATGAATGAAATGTGAGAATCCAAAATGAAAGGGAGAATCAAGAATGAACAAAGAGAATCTCAAAAGAAATCGAGATAATGAAAATCATAAAGACTAGATCAATTAGTCACAATGATATGTCTTAGAGATCAGATACTTATGAAAAATGTTTCAATTTAGCTCACAAATAAGCTTCAGAAAAAATCTAAGGTGTGCAGAAATACTTGTTTTTCTTAGAAAAACCAATTTACGTGTGCATAAAAAAATGTCATTTTAAAATTGCACACAATTTTGAAAAAATGTCTTCATTAGAGTATAGATGAAAATTTTCCTGCAAATAAGAAAAGAATCTGATATTTTGATTTAGTCAATCACAAACAAAAATTAAACAATAAGAACAAGATTTGCAACTAATCGAATGCTTTGATTGATCAAATACTGGAATTACAATACAAAGAAGAATGAGATCACAAATTCCAATGTCTGACCTAGCCGTACAAGTTCGTGCAATTGAATTCCAAAACGTACATCTACTGTACCCGCATTTCCCTATTTATACACAAAGTCAAGACTATTGATTAATTAAAATAAGACCCCTAGACTTATTAGTTTCATCAATTAAACTAATTTCCAACAATCTCCCTGCAGGTCCCAAAAGGTTTCCCTTAGTGCATTGTTCTAAGCTGTAGAGGGGGGGAAGGGGGGGGGGGGGTGAATACAGCTAATTAAAAACTCAACACTCTTTTCTCAATGTTTGTGTATATTATTAACAAGTGTTAATTACAAACAAGCTTGACTGCGGAAAGGATCAAGCTGAGATGACAGTTACAACAGATGTTTAACTAGTTGGACACACTCAGACTAGATACAATGAAAACACTCACTAAGATGAACTCACTGTTTACAAGACACAAATGGACAGCTTGGACACACGTTACTGTGTTATTCAAGCAAACTTGCATGCATGGAAAAACACACTTCAATGCACGATCTGAATTTCTCACTCTTGGTTATCTCACAATCCTTAGAAGCTTCCTTTTATACTCTCATTGAGAATCTCAGTGAAGCTTCTTCATTGGACGATGAGATAGTGAGATGTCCTTCCAAAAAGACAAAACAACTTTTCTGCACATTCTGATAAAGCAGACTTGTCTTCATGTGACAGATGCTTTGTCTTTTTCTTTTTGTCTCTGTTGCAGAAGGCTTTAACCAAATGAGGAATGTCAACTTTGAATCTTTTTTCTTTTGTTAAGGCCATTTTGATATAAGAAATGGTCTGTCACCCATTTCATATATCCACTTTGTCTTCATTAACAGAACAGCATAGGCAGCTTTTGCATCTTCTGGTTTCCACTATGTCTTCGACTTTGTACACTGATCTTGTAGTCCAAAACAATACATGAGGACTTCGAAACATATTCCATAAAGTGTTTAACCTGTTCACAAAGAACAGAACACTTAGAATTTGTCTAAGCTGCTCATCAGAGTAGAGCAGCTTAGACAGTTTATGTCCAACATGTTCAACAGAACGAACAGCTTGGGAAATCTGCCTTTGATTCAACGAATGCAACAAGGTAAACAACTTTGACTTATATTGCAAATCACTTTTCAGGTTTCAATAAGGCATTAACAGGCCTTACATTAAACCTTTAAGTTCATCAAACAGGTTTGATTAAAAAATCTCCCCCTAAGATGTAGAGCAGGTTTGACTGAGGCCTTTTTATGCCTAACAATCTTCCCTTATTTAAAATATCAGTCTAAGCTGATTTTATCAATGATCACTATATATTTTTACAATACACTTTGCTGAAATGAAATTACAACATCATGGTAAAGTAAAGCTCCTGTTTATATATATACTGATTTTGATTACCAAAACAACATATATTTTTATAGGAGTACAACTAAGGTACTAATGTATATTATAACTAATGTAAAGTAAAAGTTACAACAAATGCAACAAAGTACAACTTATGTACATAAATTATCAACATATTGGACTGTTGATGATGGGAGCAAGTAATGGCAAGCCTGTCCAACTGATGGACAACTTCCATTCTTCATCTATTCAAGTAGTAGATGGACCTCATGGCAGTGGTGGCACTCCTTCTTCGAACATTTCTTCAAGTTGTTCCCTGGTTTCATCCATTTCCTCCATTTCAACTCTTAGAAACATGAAACTGGGATGTTGAAGCTCTCCTCTTTCATAAAAACCTCTGAGCTGATCCCAGATGGCTGCTCTCTATTTTACAGATTGCCTAAAGGAGTTAGCAAGTCTAAAAGGAATAAGCTGTATGAGACCAACCTTGTGCAAGTATGATGCTCTTTTGAAGCACTTTTTCATGGTAAGGGGGTCTATAAAAAATACCCCCAGCTCAGGTTCTTCAATCAGCTTATCCTCATCATGTTCTACTCCCTTGGGCAGGCTGTGGTCTACTCCTTTGATTTCCACGATTACATCACCTTGTTCAATCATTATAAGGAGGTCCTCCAGCTCTGTATCCTTTCTCCTTCTCTTGGCCTTTATCTCGGGTGTAACCACTGAGGTACCCTTGATTTGTTCTTCTGTGATCAGGCTAAGATCCTTCACTCTTTCCATTAACTTTTTGACATATGCCCTGATAGTCTTAGCAGTTTCAGACTTAGACTGGCTCAGGGAAACTGCCAACTCCACCCATTCTCTGAATCCCATTTGTGCAACATCAGTGTGTTCATATGCCTCCAGTTCTGGACCTTCAGCACCCATTCTGGTTATCTGTAATTTCCACTGTTTGCGTTTTCTTTAAATGGGAACAACTTTGACAATTGGTTCCCTGGCAAGTATTCTGTCTGCAACATCAAAGAACTTTTTCCTTGCCAGGTTGTCAAAGTGAATCTAGGCTCTTGCAGAGGAGGATTCTTGCTTGGAATTGGTCACTAAGACCTGAGCACCCTGTTCCTTTTCACCTTCCTTTTCAACCACTGACTCTCTAGCAGCCTCTAGCAATTTTCTTTGGACATCCAAAGAAGGCATTTTAATTTTGCTTGCCTCCTTCAACACAAAGGTTCTTGCAGCTTTGGCAGAGGCTTCTTCTTTCTTAAGTTTATCAAGGGCTTGGAGCTGTTCATCTTTGTATTCATAATACTTCTCCATAGAGGCAACCATTTCATTAGCTCTGGCCTTGTCAAACTTCAGCTGTGCAGCTTTTAGGTAGTCAGGGTCTACAGATGCTTTCTTCTTTCCTTTAGCTGTTGTAGTTGGAACAGCTTCAGGGACCTCTTCCTCTTCTTCTTCTTATTCTTGTGCCAATATCAGATGTCTCCTTATTTGGCCTGTCCCCGAGAATGGATTCCTCCCCCTTAGTTTGTGCAGGGTTTGGAGATCCAGCCTGAGTAGGCTGAGCAGCTTCAGTTTGATGGGAGACATCCTCAGTGGGACCTGTAGGACCTGTTTGTGATACACCTGCTGCTTGACCAACGGATACTAATTTCTCCTTAGAAGGAGAAGAAGATTTCTCCCCCTTAGACTTGGTCTTTGAGGCAGATAACTTCTCCCCCTTTGAAGGAGATGGCACATAGCCTTCAACATGTGGTCTGCCTGGAGAAACAAATTCAGCAGGCATAACAGCAGTTTTGGCAGCAGGTTTGGGGCCAACCAGGCTATGCAATAAGAAAGCCAGGTTGTCCTTAACCTCTGTAAGCTGGGTAAGGCAGATCTGAAGAGAGGTTGATTGAGAAGCAGCAATGGAGGACAGCTTAGAGATATTTTCCCTGTCAGAAGTTGTGAACAACAAACTTTGAAGCTGTGTAAGATGTAGTTCAAGAGAATCTTGCTCATCATCAAGGTTTGATGACACAGAATTGGACAGAGAGACTATGAGAGTGTTTAAGCTGGCCAATGTAGAAGGAAGGGTAGTGGTGCAAGTGTTTAGGAGAGTGGACAGCTGTTGGGAGACAGCTGCCATGGAGGACACAGAGTCCTGTTGAGTGGAAAGGATAGTGGAAAGGGTAGTGGAGATAGTTTGCAGCTGTGCAATGAGTGCAAGCAGCTTTGAGGACTGATCGGCTTGAGGAGCGGTTGGAAAGGAATTCTTAAACAGATCAAAGAATCCTCTTAGCTGTGCAGACACAGAGTCTGAGATGATTAATGGTAGAGAGGTCATGGAGTTTTCCAAAGAACCAACTTTGTTGGTCAGCAGTGATAGCTGATCCTTCAAAGGAAGATCTTTGGGGGATGGAGGATTATGGGTGGAGTTTTTATTGTGTAGATGGTGAAGAATGAGGATGGGATGAGGATGAGGCAGGTGTTTGAGGATGTGTGGGGGAAGGTAGGGATACTTTTGAGAGAAGTTCCATAGCCTGGGCATAAGTAAGATGACCCAGCTTAGAAGGGTCAATGGATCCTTCAACAGTGGCTATATCTGCTTCATCAGGAGAAGGGGTAGGAGTTGGTGGGCTTTCAGATGCTGCTCGTTTTGCAACACCTTCATCAGAGCCTAGGGTGGTTCCCTCAACAGCACCTTGGTTTATAAGTGCCTCATCATGAAGAGATAGGACGTGCATTTCAACATCATCAGTGGTGAAACCTGCTGATGGAATTTGCATCTGAGGTGAAGCCTCACCAGAGGGATGGTCTGTTCTTTGTGGTTCATCAGCTTGGGATGTTGGTCCTTCAGCAGCTGTTGGGTGTACAGCAACTGCATCACTAGGAGCAGAAGTTTGAGGCTGATCTACTGGATGGTCTAGTCCAGCAGGTTTGGCACCCCGTGCAGACTCAGGTTGTGTTAGAGAAGTATGGGGTGGAGACTGTGTGGACTAAGTGTGGAGTGGAGTGGACTCCTGTCTTTCAATACCCTCAGCCTGTTGGGAGGCTTTGATAGTTGATGTGGTAGTCTCCATATGTATAAATGGTTCTTGTTGGGAGGAACCAGAGGGTCTAGGCTGACTCTAGGTGGACTCAGGTTGGAGTGAAGCCTGCTCCAATGATGCTGGACCTTCTCCCAAAATAGGAGAGACAACATGGGTTGCTTATTTTTCAACTGACTCCCGTTGAGAGGAGCCAGAGGGGCTAGTTTGGGTAGGTGGTTTCTTCCTAGATAATGATTTTCATCTGGAGTATTGTGACAGTGTGGGGGATTAAGGAGAATTAGCAGGGAATTGTGTTTGGACTGGTGGTGAGACTGGGTCAGAAACAGGGGGGGTTAACCTATTCCATAGTCTCAGGTGCCACAGAGGCACCAGCCACAAATGCTTCAGGTTCAACAGATGAACCAGGGTGAGAAGTCTGGTCCCCCTCAGCCACAGAGGTTGATGGGGCAGACTTTGACTTAGCTGTTTTAGCCTTCTTGCGGACAGGCTCAGCTTGAGTCGATTCCAGGACCCTTTTGACAACTTTAGGCCTGAATTTGGATTTTCCTTTGGGAGCAATCACTGGATCCACCCTCACAGTAGAGGATCCTTCCACCATGCCAAGCAACCTCCTCATAGGTGTATAGAGAGGAGGTTCATTGGGAAGAACAGGAGTGCATAAAACTCTATTCCCAATCACTGGGAATGCAGCAATAAGTAACATTGGCTGAGAGTTATAGAGATGCTCACCACAAATGTGCTTGAATATGAGGCTCAGAAAACTTGGGTATCTAACAGCAGCTGGATGTGTTTCCTGCTGCACTAGGTTCCTCAAATTTACAAAAATCCAACAAGCTATGTTCAGAGTAGTCCCATCTACAAGCTGTTGGACTATTGGGATTTCATCACGGCTAAGCTGGTCCAAAAGAACCAACTTTGCTGCTGAAGCACATTACCACATAGGCAAATAGAAAGCTGTAGGTTGGTGTGAGATCCTTTCTGAACAGCGTGGCTCCAATTTTGGGTTCTGCTACTCCACAGAAGCGTAGCAGATTTCCCATCTGATCATT
This sequence comes from Centrapalus pauciflorus, assembly GCA_020465985.1. Taxonomy (NCBI): domain Eukaryota; kingdom Viridiplantae; phylum Streptophyta; class Magnoliopsida; order Asterales; family Asteraceae; genus Centrapalus; species Centrapalus pauciflorus. The sequence goes on from JAANYP010006104.1 coordinate 357,680, forward strand.
TTAAGGCTGTGGCTGGTCATATGTTTCAGCCACAGGAAGATGAAGAACTTCCCTGATGAGATCAGTAGTTATGTCAATGGTCTAAGTCCCACTGAGAATGGTTCCCCTGATAATTTTGGTTTCTGGATCATAGGCACGGGTGTACCATAATTCATACACCATCTCCTGGTACAAGACACCAGGAGATGCAGTCATGGCATAGTGTAGAGGGTGAACCTTCAGAAACTCCACCATATTTTCATAACCTTTCCCCACATAGTTTTTGGGAATGGTTAGGTTTCCAATGTAGTTTGTGGGTTTCAGTGTTAGCATCGTGGTAACAGAAGGGTGTTTCTCAACATCCTTACTAACGAATACTGGAAGCAAAGGGTTGTTTTGGTGAGCCATGTTTAGAGTAGTGGAGAGATGAGTACTGGACACTTAGTCGATTTTGGGTTTTGTGGGTAGTTATGGTAGCAGTAGAGGAAGAAGAATATCAAACAGTAGAAGAGATATTTATAGGATTCGAATGTGAGTGGGTAGGAGAGAGAAAGGTTTGGGCGGTTGATTTGGAATGTTCTTTAATGGAAAATGGAACGGTTGTCCATGTCAGAATGGTTGTCAGGCCACTTGAAACTTTATAGTCACTAACACACGTTAACACACATTATCCATAGATAATTAAGTTAAATAAATACAGAAATTAAGTAACTTAATTATGAAAAAGGTAATTAAAACTGATGTTCTAAGCTATTGGTCAAACCTGTGATGAGCAGGGTTCATCACAAACTGTGCATTCCTTAAGCTGTTTATTCAACCTGTGCTGCTATGTAAGAACAGGTTATGTTCAATAGCGGATCAGGTTACAAGACAATGTCTTGTATGACAGATTGAGAGGGTGGGCAGGTTGGAGGTTTGATCAACAGAACTGGTTTGAAGTGAAAGCTAATGTTTTCAAACCTGTTATACGCTCAAGCTGTTCAAGTTTTCAGAAATTGGCTAAGTGTAGAACATGTATAGCCTGTTCCGTCTAAGCTGTTCTGAGAAACTTGAGCAGTTTGAGATATATGATACCTTAGAGCATTAGGGACACTTAGTCACTTTTATTTAACATGCCCAGCTTGCTTACAAGAGAATTAAACCTGTTTTCATCAAGAGGCTTGGTGAAAATGTCTGCAAGCTTTTCATCTGTGGAAATAAAACTTACCTCCACATTACCTTTCTGGATGTGATCCCTGATAAAATGATGTATGACTTCTATATGCTTTGTTCTGGAATGAAATACTGGATTGTTGGATATAGCTATAGTAGTTGTATTATCACACAGAATAGGAGTCTTTCTATATACAAGTCCATAGTCTTCAAGCTGATGCTGCATCCACAGAATCTGCCCACAGCAGCTTCCAGCAGCAATATACTCAGCTTCAGCAGTGAAGTAGAAACTGAAATCTGCTTCTTGCTACACTAACTGATCAACTTACCACCAAGGAGTTGACATCCACCTATTGTGCTTTTTCTGTCTAGCCTCCAGCCTGCTAAATCAATAATCTGAATATCCTGTTAGCTCAAGACTTGAGTCTTTGGGATACCAAAGACCCAAACCTAGTGTACCCTTAAGGTATTTGAAGATTCTTTTTACAGCAGCTAGATGTGATTCCTTAGGATCAGCTTGAAACCTAGCACATAAATAGTTAGCAAACATAATATTTGGTCTACTAGCAGTTAAATATAGAAAGCTCCTAATCATGCCTCTGTAAGTTGTTACTGAAACAACTTTGCCAGTGCCATCAGCATCCAACTTTACATTGGTTGCCATTGGGGTTTTGATAGGAGAACTTTGATCCAATTTAAACTTTTTCAAAAGATCTAAAGTGTACTTTCTTTGATTTATGAAAATGCCATTGGAGGTTTGTTTAACCTGTAATCCTATAAAGAAAGAAAGTTCTCAATCATACTCATTTCATATTTTGATTTCATGAGTAGTGAAAAATTCTTGCATAACTGCTCATTAGTAGAACCAAGTATTATGTCATCCACATAAATTTGAACAAACATAATATCAAACTTCACATTCTTTATGAACAATGTGGTATCCACTTTACCTCTGAAATAACCATTGCTCATAAGGAAATCAGTTAGAGTGTCATACCAAGCTCTATGGGCTTGTTTTAGACCATAGAGGGTTTTGTCCAACTTATAGACAAAACCTGGGTGATGTTCATTTTCAAAACCTGGAGGCTGGTTGACATACACTTCTTCTTGCACCTTTCCATTCAAAAATGCACTCTTTAAATCCATTTGAAATACCTTCATACTCTTATGGGCAGCGTAGGCTAGAAACAAATGAATTGTCTCTAACCTGGCCACTGGAGCAAATGTTTCATCATAGTCAATGTCTTCTTCCTGTCTGTAGCTTTGAGAAACCAGTCTTGCCTTATTTCTAATAACATGGCCTTACTCATCCATTTTGATCCTGAAAACCCATTTAGTGCCAATTATTGTTTTACCTTTAGGAGCAGGGACCAGCTTCCATACTTTTTTTCTCTCAAATTGATAGAGCTCTTCTTGCATGGCAGTGATCCAATTGGCATCATTCAGTGCTTCATCCACTTTCTTAGGCTCCATCAGGGACACAAAGCTAGAAAACATACAAAAGTTTCCTAAGCTGTCCCATCTTGTTTACACCCATTTGTTGATGTCACCAATTATTTGATCATTTGGGTGACTCCTAATCCACTTAGGATCTTGCCTCAATGAAGATTCTCCTAAGTCATTTGTATCTTCAACAGGTCCTGTTGAGCAGCTTTCAAGATTTTCAGACCCACTGTTATCTTGAACCTGTTCACTTGTTGAACATGACTCTCCATTGTTGTACATATCAGCAGAGGATCCAGAAAAATCAGCATTACTTGGTTAAGGACATGGTGTTGTAATTATGTCAGTACACTTATTCACACAGGGTGTATCAACATAGTCATCATCATGTCCATTGTGGTTAATAGGTTCCACTCTGTGTGTAGTGGAAGCTTTTGAGTCCTTTTTTTCATTAATGGAATGCATGAGATCATCAAAGCTGAACTCTCCTGAAACTGATTCAGGAACAGCTTTGGTGGAAGCACTCCAAGACTCCTCAAAGGTGACATTGATAGATTCATATATCACCTTTCTTTTGTAGTTGTATACTCTGTAGGCCTCGGAGATAGCAGAATATCCAACAAACACACCTTCATCAGCTTTGGGTTTAAATTTTGCTAGCTGGTCCCTTTGATTCAGATTGAAGCAGAGACATCCAAACCCATGGAAATAGCTAATATTTGGCCTTCTTCTTTTGATTAAATCCTAGGGACTCTTGTTGAACCTTTTCACCACCAAGGATCTGTTTTGGGTGAAGCAGGCAGTGTTGACAGCTTCAAGCTAAAATGATGAAGGTAAACCTGATGCACACAACATGGTTCTAGCAGCTTCAATGAGAGTTCTGTTTCTCCTTTCAGCAACTCCATTTTGTTGTGGAGTTCTTACACCTGAAAAGTTTTGTGAAATCCCTCTTTCTTCACAGAAGTCTTCAAGAGTACTGTTTCTGAATTCAGATTCATGATCACTTCTAAGCTGCTTAACTTGAGCAGACTTTAGCATCTCCATCTTTTTTATAAATCCAATGATTTCTCAAGCAGCCTCTCCTTTGCTCTTCAGAAAGATCACCCATGTAAACCTGGAGACCTCATCAACCATCACTAGAGTGTATCTTCTACCTCCTAGACTTGGGACACTGACTGGATTAAACAAGTCCATGCGAATTAAGAAGAGTGGAGTATGCTTAAATTTAAAAGTTGTTTTTCTCTGCTTACCTTTCTCACAAGCTGTGCAGAGTTTATCCTTAACAAAGGTTATAGAAGGCAAGCCTGTTACCAACTCTTTCTTACAGAGTTTGTTGATATTCTTGAAGTTCAGCTGTGATAGCCTTTTGTGCCATAACCAGTTCAGGTCTGCATTTCTTCTGGAGATAAAGCAGGTTTCAGTTGTGGGATCAACAGATTTCATGTCCACAACATATACACCTTTCTTTCGTTGTGCACACAGCACAACTTTCCCTTGGGAACCCAATATGTAACTCAGGTGCTCATCAAAGTTAACCTTGTAACCAGCATCACACAGTGACTTATGCTTACAAGATTGCAGCACCAACTTGAAGAGTTCCATATCCTTCTGTGGATCCATGTACATTGTCACCAAAGGTGACTTTTGGACGTTTTTCAGGCCTGAGATCACTCAGCAGATCCTTACAACCTGTCATGTGCCCTGAGCAGCCGATTGGCAAGTACCAAACCTGGTATGGTTGTTTGACCTGCAGAGTGTGATGGGAAAATATTAGTTATTTTTAAGGGAACTCATCATAGGGATGAGTTCTCCTACTTCGTAAACATTTGTTGATGGACCAGTGATATCCACACTAATATTTCCTATTTGGATTGTATCAGCTTGGATACTATCCTCATTGACCATATTACATCCAACACTGGTTGTTTTTGCAATGTTGGAACTAACAGAGTCAACAGGCCTAATGTCCTCAGTTTCTGGACAGTCTTTGGCCATATGTGTCTTCTTCCCACAGTTATAACATTTTCTCTTTTTGTCCTTTTTGGAAGAAGTACTTCCAGAAACACATTCTGAATCATTTTTGTTGATCTTTTCAGCACCTTTAGCAAACTTATTACTATTTTTGGAAGAATCAACACTTTGGGTGGAAGGCATAATGGCAACAGCTTTACATGTATCCTCTTTCATCTTTTTAGGAGGAAAGATATCAAATACAGGAATCTAGATTGGCCTTTGACCTTCCACAGGTTTGGAAAACTTATTCCCAAATTTCTCAGTTTGAGCAATGGCTTTGCCTTTGCCCTTACTGAGATGTGATGGATGTTGCTTATCAACATAATCACTGCTTTTGGTTTTGGAAGACTTACCTTGAATTATAACCAATTTTCCACAATGATTTAAAAACATATTTGAAATCACAGCAGATTTACTTTCAACATAGGACTTACCCTTGTTGAAGGCAGACTGCTTACCTTTTGAAAACTTTTTCTCATAATGATCAGCATCAAAGGGATTAACAGGTCTCTTACCATCAGCTTTAGACCTAGCATCTGTCTTGTTAACAGGTTTGGTATCCAAAGCTGCTGCTTGAGCTTGTTTTCCCTTCTTTTGCTTATGTGAACCAGCTGAGCATATAGCATGCTGATTTGATGGAGAACACAATCCATCATCAGTTTTCAGAGCTTTTTCACACAAGCTGTCAGTGTTTTGAGGCCTGACAAACCTATTTGTTGAGAGTAGCTTACCATTTACTTTCTGAAGGAAGGTACTTGGAAGCTCACCAAGAGTGGATAAGTCTTTTTCCAGATTATTTATCTCAACAATTGAAGCTGCTTTGTTAAGATCCCCTCTAAGATAGGCTTGGATTTGATCAGGGATCTGTTGACTAATACAATGGCTGACTTTTTGTGCAGATGGGCCCCAAGAGTCCACAATCTTTTGAAGCTCTGCATGTTTTGTGTGTGTTTCTCTCTTTTCTTCTAGTAAAATAGAATTGATGTGTTTTAATTCATCAAGTTCAGTTTCCAACTTATGGAAGTTGTCCAGTTTACTAGTTTTTATTTCAATCTGCTTTTAGGTTGGAGATTTCAGACAACAAAACATTATGCTTCTCAATAGCAGCTTTAGATCAACAAACAGATATTCAAACATTTTAACTTTTTCATCAAAACTGTAAGCCATAAATGTTTTTACCTGATACATCATTGTTGGGTTCCAGTTCTCTAAGCTGCAGAGAGCTTCAGCTTCAGCCAGGTCTTGTTTGAAGTTGCTTGTTGATGGGACATCAGTGTTGGCTATCCATATAGTTGTTATCTTCTTCATCTGAAGATGAGTCAGATTCCTCCCATTCACATGTCTCAGCCATAAGTCCCTTTTGACTATTGGAAGCCACTGAGTCTTCCACCTTCCTCAGCTTAGCCATGGCCATTAGGTACTTAACCCTGTAGCCATCGTCCCTGTTTGTCTTGTATGGTTTGGATGATTGACCAACAGCTTTAGACACACAGTCTGACCAGCAGGTTGTCTCACGCTGGCCACTAAGGCAGCACCTCTTTTGGACATTTCCAAGGCATTTCTCTTCTGTTGCCTTGATTGCTCATCATTCAGTAAAGATCCATACAGATTTAAAAGATCCATACTTTTGATGGTGCCTGAATATCTTAAGATAGTAGAAAAATAATTCCATTCTTCAGGCAGAATGTCCAAGAACTTGTTCACCAGAGTCAAGCTGTCCTTAGTGATCGCAACAGCTTTGAGATCATTGATTAGAGTAGTGAACCTGGCCTAGGTTTCTGTGAGAGACTCCTTTGGCTTTGCAAAGAAGAGTTCATACTGTCTAACAAGATTGTTGATCCTGTTATCCAGTGTGATAGTGGGACCATCATAGACGGTACACAAAGTATCCCACATCTCCTTTGCAGTCTTCATTTTCTCAACCTGTTTGAACACATCATCAGGAAGAGAAATGACCAGGTTGTTCCTGGCTTTTGCATCAAGAGCAACCAGCCTTTTGTCTTCATCAGATCATTGAGCTTTAGCCTTTTCAAAGATTCTGATCTGAGGGGCAGCTCCTTCAACAACAGGAATAATAGTAGTAACAGAGGTTGGCACATAGGGACCCTCCATTACTATCTCTGGCAGTTGTACATCTAGATTCTCTAAGTAGAGCTTCATTCTGCACTTCCAACCAGAGAAGTTTTGATGATTGAACATGGAAGGTTTGGCCATAGAACCATTGTCATAGTAAGAGGAGGAACTGGCAGCACTGTTGTCCATGGGAAAGTAGGGAGAATGAGGGATCTAGAGTTAACACACACTCTATCTGCTCTGATACCAGTTGTAGGTCCCAAAAGGTTTGCCTTAGTGTATTGTTCTAAGCTGTAGAGGGGGGTGAATACAACTAATTAAAAACACAACACTCTTTTCTCAATGTTTGTATATATTATTAACAAGGGTTAATTACAAACAAGGTTGACTGCGGAAAGGTTCAAGCTGAGATGATAGATACAACAGATGTTTAACTAGTCTAGGACACACTTAGACTAGATACAATGAAAACACTCACTAAGACGAACTCACTGTTTACAAGACACAGATGGACAACTTGAATAAGAACAACTTGGACACACGTTACTGTTTTATTCTAGCAGACTTGCATGCATGGAAAAACACACTTCAATGCACGATCTGAATTTCTCACTCTTGGTTATCTCACAATTCTTAGAAGCTTCCTTTTATACTCTCACTGAGAATCTCAGTGAAGCTTCTTCATTGGACGATGAGATATTGGGATGTCTTTCCAAAAAGACAAAACAACTTTTCTACACATTCTGATAAAGCATACTTGTCTTCATGTGGCAGAATCTTTGTCTTTTTCTTTTTGTCTCTATTGCAGAAGGCTTTAACCAAAAGAGGAATGTCAACTTTGAATCTTTCTTCTTTTGTTAAGGCCATTTTGATATAAGAAACGGTCTGTCACCCATTTCAAATATCCACTTTGTCTTCATGTAACTCTACAGCGTAGGCAGCTTTTACATAATCTGTTTTCCCTTTTGTCTTCGACTTTGTAAACTGATCTTGTAGTCCAAAATAGTACATGAGGACTTAGAAACATATTCCATAAAGTGTTCAGCCTGTTCACAAAGAACAGGTTCTATTCACAAAGAACAGAACACTTAGAATTTGTCCAAGCTGCTCATCAGAGTAGAGCAGCGTAGACAGTTTATGTCTAGCCTGTTCAACAGAATGAACAACTTGGGAGATCTGCCTTTGTTGCAATGAATGCAATAGGGTAAACAACTTTGACTTATATTGCAAATCACTTTTCAGGTTTCAATAAGGCATTAACAGGCTTTACATTATACCTTTAGGTGCATCAAACATGTTTGATTAAAAAATCCCCCTAGTTTTCCTTTCAGACTATTCTTAGTTTTCCTCTTCTTATCCGCAACTAGTTTTCCTTTCAGACCAGTTAAAACCTTCTGTAGTGTACGATCACAAAACTTGTTCAGTTCAATACTTCTCATTGCTCTCTTCTTCTGATCCTTGTCTTTATAAATGGCTACTGGATGCTTAGCCATAACCACTTGAAATTCTTTCAGATTTTTCATGAACTTCATAAATCTATTTGGAGCAGTGATGTTGATTTTCCTCATTCCTCGTTCAACACCGATCTGTAGATCTTGCACAGACATGAGCACCAGTTTGGTGTGCATAAAGTGAAACAATGTCTTTAGTGAAAATCTACAATTTTCATCTCTTTTATTTCTACACAATTCGTCAAAAAGATCTTCAATATCCACCAATTTCATACCAAACATATCAGCTTTAGTGAAGACATATGTGTTCCCATAAGATCTCGTCATGGTGAATGTAGGATAAAATACTTTCACAAATCGATCCTTTTCAATCTTCACCAGATCTACTATTCTGAATTCACTTCTGACCTTTCCAACCAGTTGAGCTTTGTTTTGTAGAAAACTGGCATAATTCACCAAGTTTGGAATATTTGGCTGTAAGACTCTGAACAGTTTCAGGAAGGTGCATGGAGCTTGCTTCATGCAAAAGATTTTCTTCTCCAAATGATCTTCAAGATATGGAAGCTTATTTCTCTTTCTAATGTAACCAGAAGTTTGTTTTGCAGTTAAATCTAACATTTTAAACTTTTTCTTGCTCACCTCATCTTCATTCAAAAGAGTTAACATATCATTAATCTCTTTTTGCACCACTTTCTGAACTTCAAACCTAAGATGATGTTGACGTTGAGACTCATCTGCGAATATGTAATGTTAGAAAAACTTATCCATGATTTCCATTTCATTTAGTTCCATAACAATTTGAGGCACAATATTCTCCACTGGAAATGGATCCAGTTCTTCTTTGATAGTAACCGTCACCTCGGTCTTTTCAATGGTTGGCGTCGGTACATCATCTTTCAAGATCTGCTCTACAAATTTTTCTTCCTCTTCTATCCTTTCTGCTCTCAATGATATTTCATTCAAATCAAACAGATCGTTATCATCAGACATCTCAACATATTTCTAATCCCCCTCAATCATTAACGTTTGACCTTGTTCATCAATGTCAGAATCATCGTATTCTTCAAAATTGTATATTCCTGATTGAATACTTAAAGGAACTGGAACATCTTCATAAAGAATCAATCCCAGCTCACTTTGAGCATCGACAGGTTTTTCCTTTGAGCTCCTAGCTTCTCCAACCTCTTCTCCTCCTGTCTCTTTTTCTTTCTCAGGATAAGTAATCATCAAAAGTCCAGTATCCTGTTCTTCAAGCTTCCTCCTCTTCAACCCCTCTTGAGGAGCATCATCGGAGTCGTCATCATGCTTATCTTGTTTTCTTTTAGGAGCAGAAACTTGAGCTTTGCAGGTTTGCTCAACAGCAGATACTCTTTCTGATAATGATCCTAGAGCAGCAATAACAGAAGCTTCTAAGCCAATCATTCTTTCCCTCATCTCATCAAACTTATCAAAAACAAAGTCTCTAAGCTCATCAATGGATTGTTGTGGATCTTTGTCTTTAGCCTCTTCAACAAAATTCTTTTCCTTTAACAACTTTTGAATATTTGACATTTGCGCCATCATCTCAGAATATTGACTGGTCATCTGTGTTGTAACTCCACCAATAGCTTCATGAAGTTTATCTTCAGTTAGAAAAGGTGACATTCTAACCACTGGGTCACTTAGACTTCCAGTTGACATAACAGTAAAACTTGTAAAAAAAACTTCTGTGTGGCCTGCTCAGAGATAGCAAGGTTGTAGCTCTGACCGGACTTCCAACTACTTCAAGTGACGGTGCAACGAATGCTTCCGACACTATAGTTGTTCTGGTAGGGAACACTAAGTCCTTCTGCACTTACTTCAACGATTGAAGTCAATGTAAGTGTCCTAGAGTGTATAGGATCTTCTACTTGTGCATGAAAAATTGTATACTCGGGCAGCTGTGTACTGGTTTCAATATCCATAAAATCCAAAGGATTTAAGGATAGATCTTGTGTAATATCCCGGTGAGAGAATGAAACACCTTCTTGTTGGGAAAAAGGTGAGTGGCTGGTGGGGTGTGCAATTGTCAGTGGGGTACTGACCATTTCAATGCTAACTCCCATAATGGAGCTAACAACAGTTGTGGCTTTATCCCGGCTTTCTGGGCTAGGGATCTCCCTCACACTGATCCTTGCTATCTTAGCAATATCAATTCCTCGTAATCTTTCAGGTTCAGAGAATTCAATCATACCAGCACCTCCCTCATTATCATCATTACCCTCATCATCAGCTCCTTTATTTCCTCCTTCAGCTATATTAGATAACGTACGTTCTGAATCTGAAATCCTCTCACCACCCCTCACAACTTCCACATCTCCCTCACTCTCAGGTTAGCTTCCCTGAACATCAGCCCCTTGCTGATTTTCCTGGTCACCTAGAACTCCCTGGGTAAGAAAACCCAGCGCCTGGGTTTCTATAGGAGCATGATCAATTCTATAATTTCTAACACTTTCAACCCCTTGATCAGCATATTTAAGCAATGACTCAGGTATCAGCATGACATTGGCATTAGGCGCATCTTGTACACTGTGGAGACTCATCATCACATAATTAGGACATTTTTTAGCATTAGATCTCTTTGGAACTTGTTCATTTGCTCTTGGAATCCCTCTAATCAAAATTTGAATAAATCTTTGAAGCGACACAAACTTCCTTGCTCTTTTTGTGGTTTTGGCCGACACAATCTCCTTCAAATCTTCCCATATGCATTGTGCATAGTCATAGTGTTTAGTAAATGTAATGCCATGAAAGATCGGTAAGCAATGAATGCCACCTCTGTCAATTCCCGTATGCTTAGAAGTCATACACCTGTTGACAATGCGAAACAGGGTATACCATTCGCCATTCAAACCATTTCGATGAAACTTTGAGCTTTTTGGCAATGGTATTGAGTATCCCAAGAAGATTAAATCATGACATAACTCCTCATCGGAAACAAAATCTTCGAAGTCTACCAGTTTAGGGAAGTTTACTATGTCAATTCTTCTTGGCAGAAATAAGTTGTGATGGAGTCTAGCTAGTGTGATCTTAGCCTTAAATTGATCAATAGTTACTTTAAAATGATGGTTGCCTTCAGCAGGTACAAACTTAACGGTATGCCAAAATTGGTAAAGACATACCAAAGGAATGGATGGTTTGTCTTTAAAAGATATCCATGTGGGTGACCATTAAGGATGTCAACAATGATAGGATGACTCACTTTAATGACTTTAGGATCAAATCTGTGATTATTATCAAGAAGGGATAGGCAATATTTGGGTTTGACCAACTGAGTTTTAGGTACTGGTGACGAAGGTGATGGTCGTGTTACGGAAGCTGATTTAACTGGTTTAGAGAACAGTGTTTAGTTTGAGGACGAATGAGAATCTAATGAACTAGAATTTTGGGTGTGGGCTTGGGATGCCATTTGTAACCTGTAAAAATAACAAACATGTTAGAAATGTCAGGTAAACAATTTTAATCCGGCGGATAGAAAAATAAAACATTTATCTTGAAATTAGACTAATATGTGTTTTATTGTTTAAAGCATCAGGATTCCAGACAATAATAATAAAATATTACTGTTAGGACTCTAAAGTCAATCGTTAAGAGACTAATGTTAATAAAACACATATTTTAAAAATTTCTTGAAAAATGTGTAATTAGTATGAAAAATTAAAATTCCACCACACTCAAAAAATTTTGACCCCAAACTCGAATGAAGAAAGTATAAAGTCGAATGAGTCATAAAATTTCTTGTTATCAATGAAAATCAACTCGAATGAATTTAGAACCCAACTCGAATGAAACTAAATGTTACTCGAATGAATTAACATCTAACTCGAATGAAAACAAATGTTTCTCGATTGACTTGTGTTAGAGCATCCTGTGTGACGATAACAAATATTTTGTAATAGCCATTTTGTTCGTAATTGCATATTATACGTGTTTGTTATACGTTTGTTATAGGTTGGATATATATTGATATTGATTGTATATATGTTTGAACTTGGTTGTAATTGATAATAAGTTCAAACATAAGTTCAAAGATAAGTTCAAAGATAAGTTCAAAGATAAGTTCAAACATAAGTTCTAGAATAAGTTCAAAGTCACAGGTTCAAACTTATGGAGGACAAGTTCGTGGGCCTTGGGCCTTGTCGAACTTGTCCTAACCAAGTTCGAATCAGAGGTTATAATTAAGTGTTAATCAGTTTCTAATTAACAACTTTTGCAGAGAATTATAGGCAGAGGCGATTACGAACATACAGGCGATTTTGTATGTGTCCTTGGAGAGAATCACGTGTCGGGGCGTTCTAGTGTGCGTCTATCATCGTGTGTCTCTCCGTGTTCTGTGTGTGTGATCTATCCGTCAAACCGCTAACGAGGATTCCGCACTCGTTGGACAGCGTCGTGTCAAGATAGGATCTGTAGGTAGGAGATCTTACAAGTGGTATTAGAGCCATAAGGGTGTCCTTAGTGTTCTTCGTGTTCATAATCAACATCCGTGGTTTCTTGACGTTTTGGACGGGTAAATCACTTTGTTGGTTAGTCTTTCGAGTTATACAAGCAAGATAACGGAGGAAAGTTTACATTGGTTCATCTTTTTGGTCGAAAGAAGTATTTTTAGACTTAAAAATATTGGTTTAAACTGAAAACTTGAAAAAATCAAACTTTTGGCCGTTTTTCGAACTTGCGGCTCTCGAACATAGAGGGTATTAGGGTTTGTTCGAATTTGACTGAAATTTCGAACTTGTCAGAAAATACGCTCCTCACGAATTTATTTTAGGGTTTCATTCAAATTTGGCTGAGATTCGAACTTGCTAGCATTCGAATTTGTCAGGCTTCGAACATGTCATAAACCTCGAACTTTTCTGACTTTCAAATTTGTTGATTTCGAACTTAATCAATTTTGAATTTAATTTCAAACGAATTTAATCCTAAACTAGTTCGAACTTACCTAAGTTCGAAAGATTTGATTTTAAATTAATTAAGTTCTAATTCAAAAAGTTTAGAAAGAATGACTAGTCTGCAAAAGTTTATCGAAATGGACCACGATGTTGGCAAGAAAAATTCTCCACCAAAACTCACGAGGTTGGAAGACTACTACTGGTGGAAGGATAGGTTTGCTGACTTTGCGCGTTTCAGCGACATGCGAATGTGGATCTGTATCGATGAAGGATACATTCCACCTACTTAGGAGTTTGAGGGACGTCAGAGAGTCTTGACATATCAAAAGATGAAAGATGATGACAAGAAACTGTGTGAGGCCGAAAACAGAGCATTTTCAATTATTTGCATGGCACAACCTCAGGAGATTCTACACACTTTCAGGAATCATCGTACAGCTAAAGAGCTATTGGATGCACTCGAGAAACGATGTGAGGGAAATCAGAGGGTTCGAAAAGGAAGGACCGAGATGCTGAAACAGCAGTTCGCTATTTTCAAAGCATTGAAAAACGAAAAGCTGGATGAGACAATCACAAGGTTCTATCATCTATTGACTGACTTGGATAATCACGATGTCAAATGTCGTGAAATTGAGAAGATAGAAAAACTTCTTGATGCTTTACCTGTGAAGTGGGAGATGTACACAACGCTAATAAAGCATGATGAAGAAAAATTCGAAACACTTACACTCGAGGGAGTTATTGGACGCTGCGGGCTTACAACTTTCAGTTACTTAAGAAAGAGAGGAAATATGATCAGGTCCAAGATCCAGAGATGTATTTTTGAAAGTCAAAACCTTCTGTCGCGAGTGAACTGAAAACAACTACAGCTTTCTTCACTGGTGAAGTGTCTATTCCGTTGGACGTAGAAGAATCAAGCAGTCGGGCTTTCTTAGGGTATTCTAAACCGGAAGATAAACTGACTCAATCAACATCTACTTCTCAACATTACACAAAGATGCCTATGAGTGCACAATCAGTCGAAACTCATCTGAACCTGTTGGCTTCGTTTGTTGCAGCGTATGGAAATTGTGTACAAGGAAAAATCAACGATCCTGCGTTATGGGAAGAGGACTATGATCAGGTGGATCCTGATGATTTGGAGGAAATGGACCTTCAATGGCAACTGGCCATGGTGACTCAGAGGGTCAAAAGGTTCATGAAGCGAACAGGAAGAAATCTGAATGTGGGCAACAGTAAGATTGGGTTCGACAAATCCAAGGTCAAGTGTTATCACTGCCAAGGGTTAGGTCATTTTGCACGAGAATTTCAAAGACCCAAAGTTGAAAACTATCAGAATCAATCTCAGGGAAGATATCAATCTGGTAGTTTGGGTAATGAAGCGAACATCGCTGGTCTGTTAACAAACGTAACATCTGACAGATAGCTCGATGGGACGTATGATTGGAGTTCACATCCTGAGTCGAACGCTAGAGCCGTCATGGCTGTAGTGACAGAGACTGGGAATGATGGAGCAGAGGAAGTCACAGAGGACAATGAACAGAGTGATTCAAGTCCTGTGTTGGTGGAAAAGTCAGACAATCAGACTATTCTGGAGTTTGACGCACAAATGGAAAACGTGAAATTAGATCACAAGAAGGTAATTCTGAACTTTTCTAAATTTCGTGATCTCTGTGTTTTATGTGCTACTTCAAATGATAGATTGAATTTAGTTCTAGAAACACATAACAATTTAACTGCTCAAATAGAACCCTTAATATCAGATAATGCTAGTCTCCTAGATATTAAAGATGATCTTAGGTATAAGCTGAAAGCAGATGCTCAAGATGTTGTAGTTCTAAAATACAAATTAAGTGAGCAATGTGTCAGGATAGAAATGATGTATGAGCATGTTGAGGCTTTAACCAAAGAACTTACAATTAAAGAGGTCAAGCTAGCAGAATCAAAAGTTAAAGTTGCAGAGGTGAACAGTAAGTTAGAAAAGTTTAGGAACTCTTCACTGAATCTAGGGAAAATCTTAGATGCTCAGCGTCAGTCTAAGAAACCAGTAGGTTTAGGTTATAAAGAGAGTCCTCCACCTTTTAACGATAATTATGTGCCTCAACCTCAGGATAAAACTGATAAACCTGTTGAGTCAGAAGTGGCAACTGAAACTGTATCTGATTCTGATAAGGATAAATCAGCTAAAGTGACTAATAATAATGCCACGATTAAGAAAATCAAGTTTTTGCAGTCTTCTAGTGATAAAATTCTAGGAGAATCGAAACCTGAGGTGAATAATCAGAAAGAGGAAACAGTCACGATAGTTGAGAAGAAAGAACATGACACTAGTGAGACACCGAAGTCAAAGGGCACTCACAAGAAGTCAATTGATAAAATGTCTTATTTTAGATGTCATGAAAGGGGACATGTTGCGTCTAGCTGTCCATATAAGAAGGTAGAGTCTACACCTATTGTAGGAAAGCCTGAACAACATAAGCCCTCACCAAGTGTAGCTAGCATAAGTGGTTCTCAAAATACTGAAAAAATTGTGAATGTCACACCAAAGACTGCTGTTAGACAAATACCAGTGTCGGTTAGACCAAATGAAGTGGTTAGGACTAATTCACCGAATAGAGTCCCTAATCAATCTAGGTCATGACCTCAACAATCTTTTAGGAGTACAACACCTAGAAGAGCTTACACTCCTGTTAGGTCTCACACTCCTCAAAGACATCAGACACCAGGTAGAGCCCAGGGATATCAATCTGAAATTCCCTATAATAGAAATTATTCGAGGGCTCAACAGCAAATGCTTTCCCAAAGGCCAAGCGTGAACTTAAATCACTGTGCACCACAACAGGTTCTCAATCAAACACCTAAGTCACCTGAAAGGAGAGATGGGTATTTGAAGGAGTTCACGGATGTGGATGAGAACGATATTACCAAGTCAGTCATGGCTTGGGTTCCCCGTGTAACTAACCTCTTTTCTTTCATGTGCAGGAGATAACTACAGGTCTCAACAACAAGTGTTTCGTCGACAGTGGTTGCTCTAGGCACATGACTGGGGAAATAAGTCTGCTCACAGACTTCAAGGGAGGGAACAGGGGATTCGTATCATTCGCTGGAAACAAAGGAGGAAATATCACCGGTACTGGAATGGTCACTAATGGGACTATCAAACTTGATCAAGTTTACCATGTTGATAAACTTGATCACAATCTCATTAGGGTATCTCAAATCTATGATAAGAAGAATTCAGTGATTTTCACTGATACTGAGGCGTTAGTGCTAAAACTGGGATTTAAAGTACCTGAAGAGTGGATACTGATGAGAGCCCCAAGGAAGAATGATTTGTACATGCTAGATATGAATAAATCGGATTCATCGATGGGACCAATATGTCTTCTATCGAAAGCTTCAGAGACGGAATCCATTCTATGGCAGAGACGCATGGCACACTTGCACCTGAGGAAAATGAACTACATCACTAAACATGGACTGGTGCAAGGTGTCCTGATGAAGAGTTTTCAGTTTGAAGACAAGTGTGTACCGTGCAAGAAAGGCAAACAACACAAGAAGTCACACAAGTCTAAGACTCAGAACTCAATAGCTTCCACTTTCGATTTGTTTCATATGGACCTATTTGGACCTATCAACAAAAGGAGTATAGGTGGTAGTTGGTACTGTTTAGTTATCACTGATGATTACTCATGTTTTTCATGGGTTTTCTTTTTAGATACGAAGGATGAAACAACTGCAAAGTTGATTGGGTTCTTAGACCATGTCGAAAACTCCTATTGGACGAGGGTAAAACGTATAAGGAGTGATAATGGAACAGAGTTTAAAAACACAGTAATTGGTGTATATTGCCTATCCAAAGGCATAGTGCATCAATTTAGTGCACCTTATGAGCCACAACAAAATAGGGTACCAAATTTAACTGGCTTCGAACCGTTTGGGGTACCGTGTACGTTAATGAAAACAAAACATCAACCTAAGTTTGGTGAAAAGGCTGACCAATGTTATTTCCAAGGTTATGTGCCTAACTCACCAAACAAAAGGGTTTTTAACAAAACAAGCTGTACAATAGAAATTGTGTATAACATTGATGTAACAAGTTATACACATGAACCCCAAACTGGACCAGAATGGATATTTGATTATGACTCATTGTTTAAATCATTTAACATTTCTTTGGATGGAAATGCAGGTTTAATTGAAAATGACTTATCGTCATTAAATCTGAATGACGACGGTCAAGACTTTCTAAAGACGAGCATTCCATCAACTTCTGAGCCTACAATGACAGAAGATGGGTCTCCAGCTGAGAATGATTCTGAAATACCTACAAACGAGAATCAGACTACTACTTCCAACTCCTAGGACAGTGATCATGAGGAGGAGAATGTACCGTCTGAAGTCGTATCCCCGTTAGGTGAGATAGGATCAAATTTAGGAGATAATCTTAGGGTCGATGAGATTGAAACATCAAGGATAAACAAGGATCATCTGGTTGAGAGCATCATAGGAAATCCACATTCTGGTGTGAGAACTAGGAGTAGTTTGAATAACAACACAGTGCTTTGTCGATGATTAATGAATCCGAGGCTTTTCAAACCTACCTTTATTCGTGTTTTATCTCACAAGTAGAGCCGAAAAATGTGCAAATGGCACTGAAAGATAATTCTTGGGTTGAAGCGAAGAAAGAAGAACTGTCACAATTCAAAAAGCTAGAAGTGTGAGAGTTAGTGCCTCTACCACGAGGAGAAGTTGCTATAGGAACCAAATGGTTTTTTAAGTGCAAGAGAGACGCTCGGGGTATTGTTACTTGCAACAAGGCAAGACTTGTGGTACATGGATTCAACCAAGAAGAGGGAATCGATTACAACGAGGTGTTTGCACCAGTGGCAAGGCTCGAGGCAATTCGTCTATTTCTATCCTTTGTGTCCTTCAAAGGATTTAAAGTCTATCAACTCGATGTAAAGAGTGCCTTTCTGTATGGAAAGGTGAAGGAACTGGTGTACATAGAACAACCGCCAGGGTTCACTGATCCGAAGTTTCCAGACCGAGTGTATCGACTTGATAAGGCTATGTATGGATTGCATCAGGCACCAAGGGAAAGGTATGAAATGCTATCAACTCATCTTTTGGACAACGGGTTTGAAAGAGGGAGAATTGATAGTACATTATTCGTGAAGAGAAAGGGAGAAGATTTTATCTTGGTACAAGTGTACGTTGATGACATCATTTTGGATCATTAGACGAGCAGATGTGCAAAGATTTCGAGAAGGTGATGAAGTCAAAGTTTGAGATGAGTGCTATGGGAGAGCAGAGGAAGGAAGGCATGTTTATCCATTAGACGAAGTATGTCTACGATATTCTAGAGCGCTTCAAGATGGAAGGAACAAAGCTGACTGCTCACTTTAGTACTCCGATTCAAGTGAATCACAATCTCGGACCGAGTACAGAAAGTGATACTGATGTGGATCCGACTCTATATCGGGCCATGATCGGGTCACTCATGTATTTAACTGCATCTAGACCTGTCATTATGTTTGCTGTGTGTATTTGTGCTAGGTTTCAAGCCAATCCGAAAGAAATGCATATGAAAGCTATGAAGCGGATTCTGAGATACCTCAAATCGAAACCGAAGCTGGGACTTTGATATCACGCTGATGGTGATCTGGAATTGGAAGCATACACAGATTCAGATTATGGAGGTTTCAACTTGAACAGGAAGTCAACAACGGGAGGTTGTCAGTTCCTTGGAGGGAGACTCGTATCCTGGCAATGCAAGAAATAGACTTCGGTAGCCGTGTCAACGTGCGAGGCCGAATATGTAGCTACTGGTAGTTGCTGTTCACAGGTTTTGTGGATACAACAACAATTGTGGGACTACGGTTTGACTTACACTCATACTCCCATTAGGATAGATATGCAATCTACTATTGCTATAACTAACAATCCAGTTAAACACAGTAAAACAAAGCACATAGACATAAGACATCATTTTATACTTGATTGTGCTGAAAAGATTTTAATTAAACTGGTAAAAGTGGCAACGGAAGATAATATTGACTACAGCTTTTGATAAGTCACGCTTTGAGTTGTTAGTTCAACTGAATGGTATGCGTAATCCACAGTAACTTGACCTTAGTATATTTTTTTTCTTTTCTCTTTTTCTTCCTTTTATAGTAAATTAGTGTTTAAGTATTCTTTATTTCCTTTTATAGTAAGTTAGTAGGTTAGTTTATTAGCTTATCTTAAAAACGAAAAACAAAAGAAAAGAGAGAGAAAACCATAAAAAGTTAAAAAAAAAGAGAATATTAGAAAAATGAGCTAAGTCTTAGAGATATAGGTTCAAAGTGACGAAAATTAGCACAGTTGATACAATTTCTAAGTGTTAAGCTTTCACACATAATGCACCTTAAAATTCTAAGTGATATACACTTTTCCTGTTTGATGTGTTGGTAGGCATAATACACAAAGGGAATCTCAAAAGCTAATAAAATATTCAAGAAAAAGTCATATGTGTAACTAACTTAGATGTATGACCAAATGATCTTAATTTCTATGTTAGAGACATACAGACAATGATTCTAAATGAGGTATGCAAATTTTCTGGGGGATGTATAGCAACATCAAATACATCTTAAAAGAAAAGAAAAGAAAAGAAAATTTTTGATAAAGATGAGGGAGTCAAAACAAGTCACTTTGTTGTACGTAAGTACAGACCTGTCACCTCTGTTTTGACTCAAGTTAGCAGAATAAGTCGCTTTGTTGTACGTAGGTACAGACCTGTCACTGCTGTCTTGATAACTTTAAATAAAGTCTAAGACAAACTAAGACATGCTGTTGTATGTAAATACAGAGTTGTGTCCGACGTTTGCCTTTTAAAGAAAATTTTCAATACCGAAAAGTTATATTCATTGTGTGTCTGCCTTGATCAAAGAAGTATGTCTAAGTATGGGACACGTAAGGTAGTTTCTTGATAAATAAAAACGCCAAGGGACATTCCAAAGTGTAAAATGTTTAAAGGGAAAATCATATCGACAATCGACTTGAAATGTATATCACGATAAACAATCAAAGGAATCAAAAATTCGTAAGTGTGAAAGTGTAATACTGAAAGTGCGTTTGACATCGCTATCTGATTGAACCTTCTTTGACTTTCTCGCAAAAATATTCTGTTAGTTTTGGTTGTAAAGTTTGTAAAAGTATTTTTGAGTAGCTTAAGTCTAAATTCTATCTTATTTTATTCAAACGTAGGGTTTTTTTCAATATTAACCCTATTTTATTCAAGTAGGAAAAAGGTCAAAGTTACTAGGATGCATGTTTGGTTGAAAAAACAAATATTGCGTGAAAATCTGTTGTTTGGTGTGAATACATTTGCAAGGTTTGTAATTCCGTTACACGAAAAAGTTGAAAAAGTTGAATTTTATTCAAGTATTTTCAAAATTTTCAGTTAAGTTTGAAATTCAGACAAATTCGAACTTCACTTCGAATCTGTCAGGAAGTTCGAACTTATGCTAAGTTCGAAGGTAGTTGGTATAAATAGGTCAACAATACTTCATTTAAGGCACCTGCCCTCGAATTTCTTCATTCGCACTTGTCTCCGGCGATTTCGAACTTGTTCTTCGAACTTGTCGCTATTCGACTTTCTCACTATTCTTCGAAGTTTTGCCTCCTTTCCTCGAACATACTCACATACTTAGGTATAGTAATCAATATTATACTATGTATGGGTAGATTAGGACATTATTATGGCAAAAATCAAATGTATTTGATGTTTATACTGTTTTTTAAGTCAAATGGGGTTAAAATCTTTGATTTTAGTTTGAAAATGACCGACTTCGAACATGTTCTTCAGGTTCGAACTTGTCAGAAAGTTCAAACTTGTTGAAATATCTACAAGTTCGAAGTCAGTCAAGTTCGGACATATTCCTTGAATTTCTTTAAATTCGAATGCTTTAAAAATAAATTCGAACTTGTCTAAGTTCGAATGTGTTGGATTTCGAACTTATGTAAGTTTGAAATTATGCAAATTCGAAATACACAAGTTTCATTTTATTTTTCATTACTAATATTAGTTGCTGTTTCTGTGTGCAGATATGGGCGATCGGACATTTTTTAATAAACAGAACATGGTTATGTCGGTGGATCGGGAATTATCTGAAGCTCAACCGTACCGCCATATGATCGAGTTCTTGACTCAGTCGCGAGTCTCATACGCTCTAACTCATAATCTCCAGATAATACCGCCGTATGTGCGTCAATTTTGGGAGCATCTTCAAGTTGATTGCTCGGTGACGCCTACCGTACTACGAACAAGAGTTGGGGGACAGCCAATCGTATTTTCGGCTGATATGATGCATCAAATCCTACAACAGGGATCGGAGGACCAAGAAGCGGGGCCTATAGATTTTCCTGTACATATCCGACAAGCGACATTTTTGAGAATGAGATATGCCCAAGACATTACGAAGGCCTCATATATGAAGAGTGCCTTGATTGTCCAATGGCGTTATCTTGTGCACGTCATTATGGTTTGTTTTGCGACGAAGAAGGCCGGTTTTGATACTATGGTGTCCAAGCTGCAATCGGCGTTAATTGCCTTAGTGTACAACAGGCGCTACAGCTTTTCTGAAATGTTTTTTGGGGAGTTTGTGCACCAAATCACAGCTCCAGTGAGGGAACGATTTTTGATGTACCCTCAATTTGCGATAATCATCATCTGCCACTTATTGCCAAATTTGCCACAACTTCCAGATACAAGTGGCGTGACCATAATTGATAAAAGGATTTTTGCTGATTGCCAGTCCCAAAATGGGAGGAAGGCTGAGCAGGTCAGGCCGCAAGTGACACCTTTGTTCGGGGCAGTAATAGACCCTGATTTTGTAGCCCCAGAGGGTGATAATTGGGTAGGTGAAGTCCCACAGCAACAACAACAACAACAACAACAACAACAACAACAACAACAGCCACAACAGCAACAGCAACAGCAAAGACAAAGACGCAGAGCACCGGCTAGCAGACCTCCGGTAGCTAGACCATCCTCTCGCCGACATTCAAACTCTACTACAGCTGGTCCATCCATGGAAGCTGCCGGCTCGTCGAGTTCGGCCCCCCAATTTGATTAGAGGGCGCAAACACTTGAAGAAAATTGGGCTCAAGGAATTGCTGCCGACCAAGATATTGCGGCAGAATTAGTTCAAGAAATTTTGGAGCCTCCGACTGAGTACAATGATATTTTTAGAGACATTGATGAATACCAGCCACCTGAAGCTGAGGATATTGACACAGAGGTCCAGGGTGAAGACGAAGAAGAAGGAGTACAGGCTGAGGCTGAAGGGCATGTTGATAACGCCTCAGAGTCTAGTTCTGATGCCGAGGATCCAGATATCTCAATTAGTAGATATATATCGAGGTTAGTTGTAAATAGAAGAAGATCAACAAAACCGGCTCTAATTGACGAAGAGATCGAAGATCTGAGTATGAAGGAGAGGAAGAAGAAGTTCCACTCGTACCTAGGCATAGGGCGAGGCGGCATAGATTACGCAGGGAGCTCCATCCACTTCGGCTCCTAAACCTGTGTTACAGGCTGCTCCATCAACTTCAACCACCGCTCCATCAACATCCTCCTCCATTCTATCAACATCGACTACGTTCACTGATAATCAGCGGTTCACAGAGCTGAAAGGAAAAGTGGACTTCCAAACAGTCCAAATTTATCAATTGTCCACGGCTGTGAAAGAACTGTAGGAGCATAATGCTAGACTCGATCAAGAAAATGCAGAGTTGAAGACAACTGTAGCTATCAGTAGTCTGAGCTGAAATCGATGAAGACCCTCGTAGAACAATTATTGAAAAATCTGCAAGCTCAGGGGGAGAGTAGTTGCAAGGAAGCTGAGGTGAGGTGGAGAGAAGATGACGACGACAATGATCCAGATGCTGAAAGAGAAAGTGAGCTAGCAGATCTTTCTCAGAATACTGCTCAGCAAGCACAAATCCAGGGGGAGCCTAGTAAGTCAGGTATGGGAGAAGGAGGCGAAGGCGAAGCTTCAAAGATTGTGGAAAAGAAATGATTGAAGCTCTAATGGATCTTGATGATCAAGATGACTTTGATTTTGATAAAGAAGATTTGGACGAAGGAGAATTCGTTCCAGGAGAGATTGTAGACAGGAAGTCTGATGACGAGGTTGTAGAAGATGAGGATGACAATGTTGATGAAATAGTTATCCCAAAGCAACTATCACTGAACAATATGTGCATAATGATCAGAATGTGGTAGATCTGGATGAGCTGAACATAGCATATACGGAT
Organism: Centrapalus pauciflorus; assembly: GCA_020465985.1. NCBI lineage: Eukaryota > Viridiplantae > Streptophyta > Magnoliopsida > Asterales > Asteraceae > Centrapalus > Centrapalus pauciflorus. The sequence continues at coordinate 381,003 of JAANYP010006104.1, forward strand.
GAATCAGAACATGAAATAGCTGAAAAGGAGCAAACCAGAGAAGAAATAATGAAGCTATGGTTCAGAAAGGAGGAAAAGAAGACAGCCTTGGCAGTAAAGAAAAAGATGAGACTGCCAAGTCCAGGGAAGCTCTCTGGAGGAATACTAAGCTTGTTCTTTGATAGAGAACTGCAGCTATTCGTGCTCAAGAGAAGAGATGGGCTTCAATACTTAAGGAGAACTTTGAAGATTTTCAATACACTGCCCAAGTGTGAAGTAAAGGAACTGGCCTGGAAAGAGCTTATCAACTTAGGAGACGACCCCTACGCTGAAGATATAGCTAAAATCATCAGAAAGGAGGGGAGGTCTGGATAGTTAGAAAGGATAAGGCCAAGGTCAGGGAAAAGAGTTGAAGATCAGTCAAGAATAGATCCCCAAACTGGAAAGCCTTGGGCTAGGATGGTTTACAAGCCAGTCCGATGCCTCAAGAAAGTGCCGATGAAGTTAATGCCACAGGATGTACTTAGCAACATGAAGTGGTGGTATGTTGACAATGAGACGGCTGAAGCAATGATGGAGGACTATGTGGACAAATTAATTTTGAAAGTATACGATCCACTGCATCTGATCAACTTATCTAAGGACGACTTGAGAAAACTTCATGATCAGCCGATTTTCTTTCATGAAGGCTGGAGATCAGAAGACAGGAAGTTCCAGAAGGTAGTAAGAGTTTGTATAGATCAGGGATTATATGCTGGTAGTAGTTTGTATAGTTCTAGTACTTAGACAAAATATATGTAGTTAGAAGCTATCGTCAAGGGGGAGTCTGTTAGTGCATCCTGTGTGATGATAGCAGTCTAAGTATAGACGATATTTTGTAATAGCCATTTTGTTCGTAATTACATATTATACGTGGTTGTTATATGTTTGATATATATTGATATTGATTGTATATATGTTTGAACTTGGTTGTAATTGATAATAAGTTCAAACATAAGTTCAAAGATAAGATCAAACATAAGTTCTAGAATAAGTTCAAAGTCACAGGTTCGAACTTATGGAGGACAAGTTCGTGGGCCTTGGGCCTTGTCGAAGTTGTCCTAAGCAAGTTCGAATCGGAGGTTATAATTAAGTGTTAATCAGTTTCTAATTAACAACATTTGCAGAGAATTATAGGCAGAGGCGATTACGAACATACAGGCGATTTTGTGTGTGTTCTTGGAGAGAATCACGTGTCGGGGCGTTCTAGTCTGCGTCTATCATCGTGTGTGTCTCCGTGTTCCGTGTCTGTGATCTATCCGTCAAACCGCTAACTAGGATTCTGCACTCGTTAGACAGCGTCGCGTCAAGATAGTATCCGTAGGTAGGCGACCTTACAACTTGTGGATCAAGGTGACACAACTCAAAAATAACTAAGTGTCTTTGGAAGACAACTCGCATGAAATAAGAACTTTCTCGAACATAAGAATTAGCCAAATCGATTAAAGAAAGGATTTTCTTGCAAGACTTGAGAATCGAGTTGAAAGAACTAAAAAAAATTCGAAGTCATTTGCTAACAAACTCGAATAACAAATGAGTTTTCTCGATCAAAACATTGAACCAACTCGTATAAAACTTAGCTTTTCCCCGGCCATGTTTCAATCGAGACTGATGATAAGTTTCTAAGTCCCAATAGTGACTAACTCGATTAACAAACAATACTTTCTCGAACTCTTTATCAACCAACTCGATCAACACTGAATTTTTCTTGAATCAAGCTGTGATCTAGTTCAACCTTATTTCAACATTTCTAAGTCCTAAACACCACTGAAAATTTCAACAATTAATTCTAGGTATGTTTAGACCTAATCATTTACTTTTTCCTACTCGAAAATTGATTTTAAACATTTTTCCTTTACTGAACTTTATCCAAAAAACAACATTTAAGTCCCAAAGATCCAGATTACAGTCAGTGAAGAAACTTCGAAACCTTGGATTTTCAAAATCAAATTAAATGTTGTGTGTTTTGACATAGAACTTGAAATTTGATTTTCAAGTTCATATAAGTATAATGAATTCAAACACGCTATCAATTTCAGACATAAAACACAAAATCAAACTAACACATAAACACACATCGACACACCAAGAACACACATAGTTCAAGAAAACCGAAAAATAAGCTGAAAATGAACTAATATTGTTCTCAGTTGATAGCTATTTTACTTATCATTCTGCATAACATTATACTTACAGATAATTTCAAATATTGTTCTCAGTTGAGATTGCTATCATGACCTTGATTATTTATTCTTTCATTATTGCTCGCATCTTTGATACATTGATTCAGCTTAGTATGATTAGCCTTGTCAGTCTATTGTTCTAGACCATGCTACTTCACCAGTTCTATTTAACTTGGTATTGATACTCCGATGTTCCCCCATGTTGATTACTGGTAGCTAGCCCAGTACGAGTGGATAGACACTAAAAGCGTGAGCGTGGCCTGAACATCATCCAACTGTATGACAACTATGTCTTAATCATGAGTGGCTGTAGCGGCAGTCAAGATATATCACGCTAGACCCCATGATCCGCTTGATAAATGCATGTAATCTGAAAATTTATATTATCACTAAGCATTGCTTATAGTTGTTGTTTAACCTTTTTACCGGAAAAGATAAAGGAAAGGCACCTGCTGGACCTAGTTCTTAGGTCTTTCAAGAATCAAGATTGAAGTTTTCTATCGACCACTACTCAACAAACCTTCGGTACTAATTGGCAGATGATAATTGTGGTGGTCTGGGTAGATTTGATCTAATTGTATGATGACATGAATTAGATTAGTCATGTACCCTCTATAAGTTTAATTTGAAAAATGTAACTTGTACTAAAACTGTATTACACTTATTCTAATATTTTGTACTGTAATTTGAAATTCCACAATATAATTACTCTATCTTAGTTATTACTGATATCGTGTTTTAAGATGTGGGACCTAGACTCTGAGGACTGCCCCGTAAGAGGAGGTCTTCACAGTTCCCTTCAGATATCTTAAAATGCATTTGGCAGTAGCCAAATGTGATTCTTTAGGATGTGCCTGATATCTAGCACAGACACACGTAGCAAACATTATATCCGATCTACTAGCAGTTAAATACATTAATGACCCAATTATCTCTCGATAATGAGTTACATCAACAGGTTTCCCTGAGATGTCCTCATCGAGTTTAGATTTAGAATCCGGCGCCATGGGAGTTTTCATGGGTGTACTAAATTTCTTTAACATGTCTTGAAAAAATTAATTTCTCCCATCATGCTCATTTCAAACTTTTGGGACATTAAAAATGTAAACTTTTTGCAAAACTCAGTATTTGTAAAACCAAATATTATATCGTCAATAACTATGATATCGGGACCCTGACGTTTTATAAATAGGGTTGCATCCACTTCACCTTTATTAAATCCACATTTCGAAAGATAATTTGAAAGTGCATCATACCAAGCTCGAGGTGCTTGTTTAAGGCCATACAATGATTATCTAAAATATATACATGATCACGCTTCGAAGGGTCGGTAAATCCTTCGGGCTGATATGTATGTACTTCATCAGTTAACTCCCCATTTAAAAATGCAGTTTTTACATCCATTTGATATACAGTAAAGTTTTTATCTGCAGCAAATGCTAAAAACATTCTAATTGCTTCAATCCTGGCAACGGGGGCAAAAGTTTCATCATAATTGATTCCCTCCTGTCGACTGTATCCTTTGGCTACGAGGCGAGCTTTGTTTCGAATGATGACTCCGTGTTCATCTTTCTTATTCTTGAAGATCCACTTCGTGCCAATGATAGACTTGTTGTTTGGTCATTCCACCAATCGCCAAACCTTCAAACATTCATACTGATTGAGCTGTTCTTGCATAGCCACAATCCAGTCTGCATCCGGAAGAGTTTCTTTCACTGTCTTTGGCTCAATCTTGCTCAAAAAGTTTGAGAAGTGACACTCGTTCATGGTACCTCTTCGGGTTTTAAATGAGGCAGAAGCATCACCAATTATGTTTTCTGGTGGTTGATTCCTTGTCCATTTGAATGTATGAGGGTAAGGTTGAAGTTGGTCTTGATTGGGATTCAAGTCCAGGTAGGGAATTCAGGGATTTTTCTCAGAAGTTGATGGGATATCAACTGAGGTGGGAGTTTTTGTATTTTCAGAATTCAGGGGGTTTCAAAAGATTGTGGAGCTTGAATTGGTTGTACACTATCAACTAGTATATGTACATCAGTTGTTGAAACTTCTCCAGTATCTTCAGAAATCGGTTGATGCGAATGATTAGAGACTACGACCGGATCTTCAGTAATCCTGTCAGGAACCAAAATTGGAACATTAGATTTGGTCTTTTCAAAGTAGTTTTCATAAAAATTTTCAAATAGTTTATTTAGATCATTCTTTTCATCATCAAGATCTGTTGACTTCATTCAAGTCGACTGTTTTAGCTCGGGTCCTGAATTGGTGTGTTCAGAAGCCATTTGTCAAGATCATATCACCTATGACTAGCTGGTTTGAATAAATCGGAGTTAAACCAATAATCTTATATTGAATCAAAGTCTAATTAAGAAGTTTGCAGAATAACTCTCAATTGTTTTAAGAAAACTTTCAGAACAATGAGAACAGAACAATTTAAATCAATAATCACAATCAATACCAAAACCTTTGTATAACCAATCTCTGATTACAATCACCTTTAATCTGTTTGATTAGACGAAGAACACAAATTGTTCTTAGGGTTTTTCAACCTTAGAGGCACTCTGTTATCAACTTTTTGAACAGCTTGAACTTTAACTCTAACAGCTTGAACATTTTTAACTAGCAGCTTGAGTTTCTTGAACTAGCAGTTCGAACTTCGTAATTACATAAAAATACTATTAACAGTTTGAGAAATCCTAACTAACAGCTTGATATGCTTAGATTATTTCCCAATAATCTCTCCCTAACTTAAATTCTTAACTAAGACTTTAAGTTCTTTACAGATAAGGAAATATACAAAGTAAAACTGTTATTCACAAAATAAGGCATCCAAAAACTTACATATTACAAGTGTGCAAGCTTCTGCCTTAGAGCCTTTATGAAGTCTCTTTTCAGTTTTCTTTATCACAAGTTATCTTCATTGTGCTCGTCCGATGTCGCCATTCTCTTGGAAAATCAAGAAATTCAAGACTATAAAATCTGCTGGATTCATCTGCCAGTTTGAGTCTATATGTCATGGATTTTTGATATAGATCAATTTGTACAGTCTTCATTTCCTTGGCAACATCTATATCTATTCTTGAAGATTTTGGATCAATGATGCTTTGAAAATCTTTTTTGATATTCTGAACCCACACTATTGGTGATCTAGAGTGGCAAGCCTTCCCAATATTGTGCGTCTGGGTCAGCTCTGCTCTAGTCATCCTTTGAATGATTTGGAACAGGTTCTTATGCTCTTTTTCTGGACCAACTTCTCTTTTAACCACAATATGATATACCAGATCAATGTTGTCCATTGATCTGACATACCAGTAAGTAATTGATGGTTTGGAGAAGTCATATTTATCCAGGGCTTTATCTATCTCCATTGCTTTCTGTAATTGCTGATCAAAAATAACCCTTTTTACTTGATCAACTTTGCTTGAGGAATGACTTTTGGTTGGGGTACATCAACAGTTTGAGAGGGTTCTTTTGATTGAGCCACAACATTGGTCTGAGATGAGTCTTGGACTTGTTTAGGAGCCTTCTCTTTGGCAGTGGCCTTATCATACAAGGCTTGGAGCTACTCTGTAGACCATGATTGTGCAAGGGCTCTTGGAATACTGGCACTTGCAGAATTCACTTGCCAGTTTATTAAGAATCTTCTGTTCTCTTCCGTTGAAGGCCCTGTTGGCTTCTTCCTTTTCTTTTGTTCTTCTTTGACCACAAAACCATGTAAATAGTCACCAAGGTTTCATCATCACCCATAGGAGCTTCAGTTTGTTGGTCAAGAATCTGGTCTTGTTCTGCTGCTATTTTTCTAGCCAGTTCAGCATCATCAGCAACTTGAGCTTCTTTTGAAACAAGTTTGATCATTTGCTCCTCAATTAGAATACCTTTTCCTTTGCCTGAAGTTACTGCTTGGATGTTCAGGATGTCCCTTGATTTCCTTCTCTGATTAACACACCACCTGGCCTTTTAAGAGATACAACTTGAACATCTGAACTAACAGTTTGAGAAACTGGTGGGACTGTTAGCCCAGAAGCTGAAACTGTCAGAGGTGAACTTGAACTGCTTGGACTGAATGTGGGATCTCCTGAGTCTCCCCCTTTTTGGGTGCATTGGTTTGATCAGAGGGACCAAAAACCGTTGCTAATAGGGTTTGAATATGCTTCTCGAGTTGGACAATCTTGGTGCCATAGAGCTTCAACCCTAGTTGGAATTGGGCAAGCTTTTGATGTTCGACTGCAGAGAGCTTTTGAAGTGTAAGAATTTGTGATCCTAGTGCAGCAATAGTGGACTTGTAATGTTCCAAAATAGCCACAACATGTTTCAGCTGGGGATCCGTCAAAACCATTAGTTGCAGGCTGGCTTCAAGATCTTCAAATGATAAAGGTATTAGAGTACCATCATTGGCACCAAAAGCAGATGTATTAGTAGCATCTGGGCCCCTCTGTTCTTGTTACTGGGGACTTCCAGATGGTGCTTGCACACCCTCTGTTGCCATGGGTGTGGGTTTAGGAATGTTGGAACTGTTAGTGCCCCTTGTGCAGAAGCATCAGTAGTTCCAGCCACAAAGCCCATATGAACATCCTCATGAGGGATGTTCACCTCCATATTGAGGTTGGGAGAATCCTTAGTGGGTTCCCTTTTGATATGCTGTGCAAGAGTATCCTCTTCCATAGGGATATTTGGCTCTGGTTGTGGGACTGAGGTGGAAGGAGCACCTGCAACCCATTGTTTCTTTTTAGTATATATTTTGAGTGGTGGGGCTGGGGAGGTGTCTCTGATAGAAGGATCAGAAGGGATATTAGTATCATGGGGAGTGGGTTGGGATCCCGGGGGTGAAGCAGTAATGTGTGCTGAGCCTGCTTAGGATCCTCTCCCTTGTTTCTTGGAAAGATAATGTGCATTGCTTGAGGCAGTGAGACATCAACAGTATGAAAATTGGCACTCTGTTTCAAAAATCTTTTCATAGATGGTAAAGAGTGCCTATGGGAAACATATATCCTTTTATGTATTTTTAAAGAATTGCAAGATCTTGTAATTATTTCAGATAAGAATCGAGGATACTTCAAAGATTTCCAATTCTTTAAGGCATGATGCCTTAACATCCCTTGAATAATCATATTTGAAAAATAGAACTGTTGGCCTGTGGATAAGCAAACTAAAGCAGTTCCAAAATTTGAAAAAAATTCAGACCAACGAGTTCTTTTTGGACTTAGACATTGTTGAACGATATCTACAAGGTATTTCCATTTGGGGCCAAAGTGTGCTTTGAAAAAAGTAAATGAATGAGTTGGTCCCCTATACCCTATTTCAAAAAGACCTTCATGTAAAGCAGTAAGAGAGAGATCTTTTATATCTTCAGCATCTTGCAGATGCAAGTGTTGTCGAATGGAATCCTCTGAGATGGTGATGGTATGACCATCAATGGTAGTAACAAGAGAAGTGATTTCATCTTGTGTGTTCAGACTAGCTTTATTCCAGAATTGCTCTACGTGTGATACATAGATGGTATGGTTTACTGTAAGAGCATAGTGGATGGATGAACTGCGAAGGAAATCCATCATTTCATGAAACGGTTGCAGTTCAGCATGCTTTAGTGTGTATCGAAGACAGTTGTGATCTTTGACAAACTCCATTGATGCTCAAGAATGAGAGTGTTTAGGGTTTGGCTCGAAGATTAGGGAATCGCATAGGAAGGGAATGAGAGGGCTCTGGAAGATATTTAGAAACTGGTAGTTGTAACTGAACGAAACTGGGACTTTTAAGGGTTTGGATTTGAAAATATCTAGTCCCGCGTTCAAACGCCCTAGAAATGACTGAAATGCCCTGCACACTTAACAGACCAAGTGTAGAACAACTAACAGTTCGAGAAAATATACTAACAGCTTGAGAATATTCTCAACCTGTTAGTTAAATACAGAGCAATATCTATTGGAACAGTGTCTCCCCCTTAACTAAACACATAAAATAAAGAATTTACATAGATTACAAAAGATGGTAATTTAAGGTAGATTAATCCATGTTTACCATACCAATATTTGACACCAGAAAAGTGAATCTTCCTACATCAAAAGGTTTAGTAAAAAGATCTGCTAACTGATCATCAGTATAAATTTTGGTAACTTGAATTAACTTCTTTTAATTACAATCCCTTATAAAATAAAATCTAATATCTATGTGCTTGGTTTTGGGAAACTTAAATAGATTTTGTACAATACTGATTGCACTTGAATTGTCAATATAAATAGGAGTAGATAGAAAGTGCATACCATAATCTCTTAGTTGGTTCTGATTCCACATGACCTGAGAGCAACAGCTAGCAACTGCCACATATTCTTCCTCAGTGGATGTTGTAGATACTGTGGTTTGCATCTTGCACTGCCAAGAGACTAGTCTTGCTCCTAGATATTGACCTACTCCAGTTGTTGACACCCTATCTATATTGTAGCCTCCATAGTCACTGTCAGAATATGTTGTTAATTCAAGAGGAGAATCCTTAGGATACCATAGGCCTAATTTTGGTTAGCCTTTTAGATATCTAAAAATTCTCTTAACAGCAAACAGATGTGAGTCCTTTGGGGCACATTGGAACTTGGCACAAACACAAACAAAAAACATTATTTCTGTTCTAGAAGATGTGAGATACATAAGTGAACCTATCAAAGATCTGTACAATGTATATCCACATCTATTCCTTCTTTATCTGCATCAAGATGCTTGTGAGAGTCCATTGGAGTGCTTGCAACTTTTGTATTCTTGTATCCAAACTTCTCCAGAATGTCATTCACATACTTTGACTGACTGATGAAGAGGCCAGTGGGCTTCTGCTTAACTTGCAATCCTAGAATGAAAGTTAATTCTCCCATTGAACTCATCTGAAAATTTTTATGCATCAAAGTCTCAAATTCCTTGCAAAGTATGTCATTGGTTGATCCAAAGATGATATCATCAACATAGATCTGAACAAAAAGGATCTATGTTTTAATAAACTTTGTGAACAATGTATTGTCTAGAGTACCTCTCTTGAATCCATTCTGTAGTAAGTAGGAAGACAGAGTGTCATACCATGCTCTAGGAGCTTGGTGTAGCCCATAGAGTGCTGTATCTAATTTGTAAACTCTGTCAGGATACTTGCAGTCTTCAAACCCAGGAGGTTGACACACATATACCTCCTCATCAATTGTGCCATACAGGAATGCAGATTTTACATCCATTTGATACACCTTGAACCCTTTGTAGCTTGCATAGGCTATGAACAGTCTGATAGCTTCAATCCTTGCTACTGGAGCAAAGACATCATCTTAGTCTATCTTTCCTCTGGAGTGTAACCTTGAGCTACTAGTCTTTCTTTGTTCTTGATCACTATACCTCTTTCATCCTTTTTGTTCCTGAAAACCCATCTTGTACCAATTGCCCTATTCCCTTTAGGCAAATCAACCAGTTGCCACACATTCTGAATCTTGAACTGCAGTAGCTCTTCTTGCATGGCTTCAATCCAAGATGGATCCTTCAGAGCCTCAAATGCCTTCTTTGGTTCTAGCTGTGACATAAAACTTGCATGTTCAAATGCAGCTAGTCTGAACTCAGGAACTGTTTCTTCAGAGACAGTTGTTTCCTTGTGGGTCATGTTCCTTGTCTGCATAGGTGTGCGTGGATAACCCATGATCTGCTTAAGAGGATGATATTTGTGAACCCAGAGTGTAGGTTCACTTTCTATCTTAATTGTGCTTCCCAGGTTGGTTTCATCACCTTCTGCATCACTTTATGATTCTGCTTCATGAGTAACAGTTTGATCTGAAGTTGGGACTAATTCCATATTAGTTGGAGCTATTACTTCAAGACTTGGGACTGGTACATCAAAATCTGTACCTTTGTCTTGTTGGTAAATCAGGACACCAGGTGTGTCACAAGTGAGTAGAGGTAGAATAGTGTACTCATCCCATCTATCAGAATCTTCAACAGTTTGAGTCTTTGTGCCAACAATCTGAACTTTTGTGCTGGCAGCATGAGGATTGGCACTGGCAGCATGAGAATCTGTATTACCAGTTTGAACATTATTTCTAACCGCTCCTGCAGAATACTCATCAAGACTAAGAGATTTTGTTAGTGAATCTAAATCAAATAACCAATCAGGACCAGTGCCTTTGACATTTGTAGTAATTTCATTAAACTCAACATTTGCACTTTCTTCAATGGTTTTAGTTACACTGTTATAGACTCTATAAGCTTTGATTTGTGTGGAGTATCCTACAAAGAATCCTTCCTCAGACTTACTCTTAAACTTACCTAAGTGAGTTTTAGTATACAGGATAGTGCATGGACAACCAAATGGTGTTAGGAAGTTAACTAAGGGAATCCTATGGTGAAACATCTCATATGGAGTTTTACCTTGTGACTGAACTACTTCGACCCTATTTAGAACATAACAGGCTGTATTAACTGCCTCTGCCCAGAAGGTCATTGGCAGTTTTGAATCAGCTAACATGGTTCTAGCAGCCTCTATTAATGTTCTATTTTTCCTTTCAGCTACACCATATTGTGGTGGTGTTCTAGGTGCTCTATACTGTTTTGCAATTCCTTTTGACTCACAGAAACTGTTTAGATCATGGTTTTTAAACTCAGTTCCATTGTCTGACCTAATCACCTTTACTTTTAAGTTATATTGGTTTTCAATTTTTAGAATAAAGGATTTAACTAACTCGGCAGTTTCATCCTTAGTCCTAAGAAAATAGACCCATGTAAACCTGGTGAAATCATCAACAATGACTAAACAGTAGGCTATTTTATTCAAACTCAAAACAGAATTTGGACCAAAAAGATCCATATGAAGGATATGTAGTGCAGTTGAGATTGAATTAATTTATTTGGCCTTTGGAGATTTTTTGTGTTGCTTACCTTTGAGGTAGGCTACCCAATGATCATCAAATATGAACTCTTTTTGTGGTAAACCTCTTACCAATTTAATTTTTACTAAGGCATTCATAAATTTGAAGTTCATGTGACACATCCTTCTGTGCCATAGTGCAGACTCATTTGATGATTCTTTGGATATTAAACAGCTTAAAGTATTTGCTAAGGATAATTTTTCAGTGTCCAAACAGTATACATTGTCCTTTCTTGGTGTTCTTAGTAAAACAAGATTTTCAGGTATTTCAAAATCTTTTAATAGGACAATGCATTCAGAGTCTGTGAACCGAAAAACATTCTTTTTGTCACATACTTGAGACACACTTAGTAAATTATACTTCAGCTGTTCAACATACAGTACATCATTAAAGGTCATGTTACCTGCTTTGACAGTACCTTTACCTGTCACCTTACCTCCTTTGGAGTTTCCTCCGAATGCAACATATCCTCCTTCAAAGCTTTTGAAATTTGACAAGCACTCAGAATTGCCTGTCATGTGCCTAGAGCAGCCACTGTCCACATGCCATCTTGTCTTATGTTGGTTCCTGTGGTTGCCCTGCACAAATAAAAGCTTAGTTAGTAGTGCAGTAAACCCAAACCAAGCTGGTTTTGGGTTTTCCATGTGCATTAACATAACTAAATATTGTTTGTGTCTTTTTAAACTTAGTGAGATCCACTAGTGGATTCTGTGATGAGTATTTAGTTATAACATGAGGTGTCCAGTTGTTCTTTCCAATTTTTTCTTTAACAGTCTTAGATGATCCACTACCAGTTCCAGTTTTTGTCTTAGCAGTTGGAACTGGATGTTTATTGTTAACAGCTTCAGATTTTACACTACCAGTTCCAACTTTTATCTTAACAGTTCTAGCTGTTACATCAGCTGTTGGAACTGTGTTTTTGCCTTTAATGCACCATTCCTATTTCACACTCGGTGTAGGTTTATTTAAAGCTTGTTTTCTCTGTACCGGCTGCCTTTTGTTGACCTTTACAAACCCGTGGTCAACTGTGTGCTTTGGAACTGGAGTGGCAGGTTTTGAAGTCTTTAAAGCTTTTGGTTTTTGAAAACCAGATTTTTTTTGAAACATAGTTTGCCTTTCCACAATGGGCTTATAAAGACCTTGTTTGGCCAAATGGTTTTTCCTAACACACTGAAAACATCTTTTGACTGTTTTGATTGGAGAACCAGTTTTGTGTGACCATAACTGATTCTTGTTCCTTTGATTTCCCCTCACCTGCTGCTGTGTGGGAAACTTTTGTACACCATGCTTTTGGCATGTGCATACTAGAACATTTTTACTCTTTTTACCTGCCTTGGAAGAAGATGCAAAATTACAGTTAGAAGGTACAGAGACATTTGAAGCATCTATGTGTTCACTCATATTCTCTTTTCCTTTCAAACTGTTAGACTTATTCTTCATGTTGTTGGTTTCTTCCCTCATGCTGTTAGTTTTTAATAGGGTTAGAAACATGGGTTACTATGGGTTCACTCATGGTTTTGGGATTTCTCTCTTCTTCCTCATTATTACTGTCCACATTAGTAAGAAGTCCATCTTCCAACTCAAGCTTATCCTCAAGGACAATATCTACAGTCTTCATCTTCTCATCTAGGGGTTCATTACAAGCCTATCAGCAACTTCACTCATAGGATGAATGTATTTGTTATTTTAAGGAGGTGGGGTTGCATTGTATCCTATTCCTTCGTTGGGATTTAGTTGAGATTTTACCCTATCTTTGACCTGAACTACCAACTTGAAGTTACACAAATCAAAGTTTATACTATCTACTTTCTTGTGAGCTTCCAGCACCCTTTGTTCAACATCTTCTAGTTTCTTATTAAGGGTTTCTATTTTCTCTTCATGTTCCTTTTTCTCCCACTCATGATATGTCCTATCATGTCCCATCTAAATCTCATTGTCCTTATAGTCATTAATCGGTTTTTCAAGATCCTCTATTGCCTGCATATACTCATACCTCGGCTCTTCCATCTTAGCTAGAGTTTTACACATGCTTTCATTATGATCTCTGTATTTTTAACCATAATTTTGCATGCTTGGGAGTAGAGTTTAGCATTTACCTTAGATGGTAAGTCAGTGGAAGTGGCACTTGTAGTTTCTGCCTTAAGAGCTTGATTCTGGTACTCCTCTTCTGTTTGGTCACTCCAGTCAAAAACAGTGTCCTCTTGTGAAACAAGAGCCTGTGAAGATTGTGTGTGACTGGTCTGTTGGGGTATTGGTTGCTGCTGACTTTGTGATCTACACTCTCTAGCTAAGTATCCAAGTTTGTGACACTTGAAGCATTCAACCCTTGATTTGTCAAAGGCTGGCTTGCCTTCTGATCTGGCCTAAAAGTTTGTTCTGCCAGTCTTTTCGAGAAACCTCTTAGCCCTCATTCTCAGCATGGCATGTTGCCATTTTAAATCCATCTCCTCTAGATCATCTGGATGGCTTTGTTCCAGATCCTTAGGATTGAGAGCAAATAGTCCATCACTTGCAACAAATGCCTTATAATTGACCTCATAAGTATTACCATCAGTACCTGTAAAAGAATCACAGAAGTTTGATTTATCAGTAGATGCAGAGGATAATAGAGGACTGTTTTGATTAAAAGAAAAGGTTTTCTTTTTATTTTCTATTTCAGACTCAAACACTCTCAAGCTGTTGTAGAGATCATCCAATTCTATTTCATCTAGAGTGTCCTTTGTTCTCCACTGTGCAGCACACACTGTCCTTTCTTAACCAAGAGATCTGAGGAACTTTCTGTTCACCTCATCCCGATCCAGGCTAACCTTAGCACTTTCCAATTCACTTATTAACTTATTAAACCTATCAAAGATTTGAGTAAGTTTTTCATTCTTTCCACCAGAAAAATTCTCATACTGCTATTTTAAAAGATCCTTTTGATTTCTTCTTGTGCTAGCATTGCCAGCAAATCTTTTCTCTATAAAGCAAGCCATAGAGAATGACTGAATGAGCAGTATAGAACTTTTTAAACTAATGTTGATGTGCATTAGGAAGAGCTATCTATAATATAGTGAGAGCTTTGACTTCATTCATTCTATCCTTTCTCTCAATCTCAGTTTTAGGAGGTGTTCTTTTAGGTTTGCCTTCAGCATCCAGTTCAGGATCAACTGAAGGAGGATTTTCAACAGCTTCCCATAGGGCATAGTCAATAAATTGAATGTGCTGATGAATCCTGAGTTTCAACATCTCCAACACAGTGGGTTTAAGCATAGGCACCTTAAGACCTTGCCCAAATCCACTACTGCTGCCATCAAACTCCATTGCAGAAAAAGATTAAATACTAAAAGATGAAAGTTTCTGACTTTGAAAGCAAAGAATTAAAACAAAACAGAACCTATGTCTCTGATACCACTTGTCAAGATCAAATCACGTAAGACTAACTGGTTTGAATAAATCAGAGTTAAACCAATAATCTTATTTTGAATCAAAGTCCAATTAAGAAGTTTGCAGAATAACACTCAATTGTTTTAAGAAAACTTTCAGAACAATAGAACAGAACAATTTTACTCAATAATCACAATTAATACCAAAACCTTTGTATAACCAATCTCCGATTACAATCACCTCTAATCTGTTTGATTAGACGAAGAACACAAATTGTTCTTAGGGTTTTTCAACCTTAGAGGCTTTAGAAACTTAATCAGAATACAAGTTCTAATATGAATTGCTTAAGCACCGATTTTATAAGAAAGACCTAGTCTCTCTCTATTTATAACCTTCTGATTTGTTTCCTTGACAATCTGCGATTTCTATTGAGTGGATATCTTTGGAAGATCTTCAAATCTTGAAATCCTTATCATTTCCTGATTTGTAGCACTTTCTGTTATCAACTTTTTGAACAGCTTGAACTTTAACTCTAGCAGCTTGAACATTTTCAACTAGCAGCTCGAGTTTCTTGAACTAGCAGTTCGAACTTTGTAATTACACAGAACTGCTACTAACAGTCTGAGAAATCCTAACTAACAGCTTGACATACTTAGATTATTTCCCAACACCATTACAACTCCTTCGTCGAATTTTACGTTTACGCTCTCGTTAACAGTCTTCGTTCTTTTGTTGTAGACTCGGAAAGCTACAGACTCTTTGGAGTATCCAATGAAGATGCCTTCATCTGCATTCTGATTAAACTTTCCCAAGTTGTCTTTGTTGGTACACCCTGTGTGACGATAGAAGTTTAGATATGTAATAGATAGTCATATGTAATAGTTGAGGCTTTATTAATACAAGTCATGTATGTTTGATCACGATTGTGTATGATGTTTACATGTGCATGTTAAGTTCTAGATTGTAAAAATAAGTTCTTGAATGTGAAGATAAGTTCTTAAGGCTAAAGCCACGAATTTAAGTCATAACTTACTGTTAGGCACAAAAAGGCCTCTGTCAAACCTGTTCTGCATCAGAGGGGGAGATTATTAATCAAACCTGTTGATGCCTTTGAAGGTTGAATTTAAGGCCTGTTATATGCCTTATTGAATCCTGAAAATGATTTGCAATATCAGCCTAAAGCTGTTCCATATGTTGCATGTGTTGCAACTAAGACAGTTTGTCCAAGCTGTTCAGTCTGCTGAACAGGCTGAACATAAACTGTCTACGCTGCTCTACACTGGTGAGCAGCTTGTGCAGTTTACAAGTTTCTGTTCTTTGTGAACAGAACCTGTTCTTTGTGAACAGGCTAAACACTTTATGGAATGTGTTTCCAAGTCCTCATGTAATGTTATTGACTACAAGATCAGTTTACAAAGTCGAAGACAAAGTGGAAATCAGAACTGCTCAGCCTGCCCAAGCTGTTCTGTTACATGAAGATAAAAGGTTATTTGAAAAAGGGTGACAGACCTTTTTCTTATATCAAAATAGGCCTTTACAAGGAAGAAAGACGCAAAGTTGACATTCCTTATTTGGTTAAAGGCAATGCAACAGTAGACAAAGCGAAAAGACAAAAGTTCTGCAGACAAGAAGACAAGTCTGCTTTTCAGAAAGTGCAGAAAAGGTTATGTTGTCTTTTCAACAAGACTTCTCCTTTTCATTCCGTCCAATGAAGAAGTTTCTCTTAGATCCTCCGAGTGAGTATAAAAGGAAGCTTCTAAGGACAGAAAGATTAAGCCAACAAAGCTAAGTGCTGAAGCCAAGAGTGAACGTGCAAGTGTGTTTTTCATGCATGCAAGCCTGCCTGTGTAATACAGTTTCTTTGTGTCTAAGTTGTTCTACATAAGCTGTCCCTCTAAGTCTTGTAAACACAGTGAGTGCTTCTTAGTGAGTGTATTCATTGTAAACTAGTTTGAGTCTGTCTTAGACTAGTGAACATACTGTTGTATCTGTCATCTCAGCTTGAACTTTTCCGCATTCAAGCTTGTTTGTAATTAACAATTTGTTGATAATGCATACAAACATTGAGAAAATTGTGTGTAGTTTTTAAATGGCTGTATTCACCCCCTCCTCTACAGCTTAAAGCTATATACTTTGGGAACCTCTCGGGACCTACACTTACAAACTTAGTTAGACTAAGTTTGTAGGAGTTGGGCTTGAGCTTAATTAAGTTTGTGGGCTTGGGCCTAAACGAACTTACTTGGTTATAATTCGAATTAATCAGATTATTTCGCAGCTTTCAAGAATACGAATTTCAGTCCGTGCACGTACGAGATAGAATGGTTTTCAGAGAGTTTCTTGGAGCAATACATCGTGTGGGGTCGGTTCTTACATCGGCTAGCATCATGTGCGGCACCGTGTTTCGCGCGTGATCGATCTGTTAAGTGTCTAACGAGGATGCCGCACTCGTTGGACGACGTCGCGCCTTGATCTGATCCGTAGACATGGTGACCTTACAAGTGGTATCAGAGCCATCGTGATTGTTATTCGTGTTCGTCACGTTTGGTTGAACATTTATAGGGTTTCTCAGCGTTTTATCGGATAAATCACGTGTATTTTCAAAGTTTTCAGAGTTTTTCAAGCAATTTTATTGGCAAACGTTCATATCAGTTCATCTTTTCAGTCGAAATCATTGTTTTTAATCTTAAAAACATTGATATAATCTGAAATTTTAAAAAAATCGAATTTTTGGCTGTTTCTTGAACTTGCGGCGCTCGAACTTAAGGGGTGTTTTAGGGTTCCTCAAACTTGTCAGACACGCTCCTCCACGAACTTGTCAGGACTTCGAACTTGATTGTTCCTCGAACTTGTCAAGGATTCGAAGTTGTTCGGGTCTCGAACATGTCAGGGTTTCGAATTTAACTGATTAGGGTTTTACGATGTTGTCAAGGATCGAACTTATCAGAACCTCAAACTTGTCAGACAAATTTAACTGGTTCAAACTTGTCAGACGAATTAGGGTTTCTCGAACTTGGGGTCCTTCGAACTTAGTTGATCTAGAACTTAATTTATAACGAATTTAATTTAGAAAACATTTTTGAATTTAAATATTATACGCACTTAATTAAGTCCGTAAGTTTTACTTCAAATTTATTTTAAAAATTAAATAACTTAAGTTCGTGAACAAATGTTTTGAAAGAATGTCAAGTTTGCATATATTCTTAGAAATGAACCATGAGGTGGGCAAATCCAGTTCTCCACCCAAGCTGATGAAAATAGAAGACTATTACTGGTGGAAGGACATATTTGTAGACTTCACGAGATTCAACGACATGTGTATGTGGATATGCATAGACGAAGGCTACGTTCCCCCAACAGAAGAGCTCGAGGGTAGATTAAAAGTTTTGCCCTATCAAAATATGAAAGATGATGACAAAAGGATTTATGAGGCTGAGAATCTAGCTCTATCGGCAATTAGAATGGCAATACCGTTGGATATTCTACACACCTTTAAAAATCACCGAACCTCTAAGGAACTGTGGGAGGCGTTGGAGAAAAGGTATGAGGGACATCCTAGGGTTAGAAAGGTAAGAACGGAATTACTAAAACAACAGTTTCCTATCTTCAAAGGGCTGAAGAATGAGACATTGCATGACATAATCACAAGGTTCTACCATCTTTTGACTGAACTAGATAGTCACCGGGTTGAGTATTCAGAGTCCAAAAAGATAGAAAAGATTCTTGATGCTTTACTAGCGAAGTGGGAGATGTACACAACGCTGATAAAACATGATGAAGAAAAGTTGGAAACTCTTACTCTGGATGAAGTCGTTGGAACTCGGAGGGCCTACAACTTTAAGTTACAAAAGGAGAGGGAATTTGATAAAGTACGTGATCCTGAAATGTACTTCGGGAAGTCAAAGACATCAACCTCTAGCGAACTGAAGTCGGGAGCCACAACATTCTTTTCAGGAGAAGAGGAAATATCAGTTGAAGCTGAAGAATCTCGTAGTACGGAATTCTTAGGGTTTTCTAGACCAAAAGATTAACCACATCACTCTGGATCAACCTCTCAAGGTTATACCAAGATGCCTATGAGTGCTAAATCAGCTGCGGAACGTCTAAATCTTCTAGCTTTGTTTGTAGCAGCATACGGCAACTGCGTTCAAGGTAAAATCAATGATCCAGCTCTGTGGGAAGAGGATTACGATCAATCCGAGCGATTTAGAACAAATGGACCTACAATGGCAACTGGCCATGGTAACGCAGAGGGTCAAAAGTTTATGAAGAGAACTGGTAGAAATCTGAGTATGAGTAACAATGTTGGTTTGATGAGTCAAAAGTGAAGTGTTAAAACTGTCAAGGGTTGGGACATTTTGCTAGAGAATGTCAAAGGCCAAAGGTTGAGAACTATAAGAATCTAGGAAGACCGAATTCCGGAAGTTCAGGGAATCAAGCTGCAATAGCTGGTCTGTTAACGAATGTATCTTCTAACAGACAGCTAGACAGTACATATGATTGGGGTACTCATCCGAAGTCTAATGCCAAAGCTATTATGGTTGAGGTAACTGAGAGCGATGACAGAGCCGAAGCAGAAAAGGAGGACACCCAGTAGTCCGATTCAAATCCTTTGATGTTGGAAAAATCTGAGGAGCAGACTACTCTAGAGTTTGCGGCTCAAATGGCCAACATGGAATCAGATCACAAAAAGGTATCTCTTAACTTCTCTACATTTCATGATTTATATGTTTTATGTGCTACGTTAAATGATAAATTGAACCTAGTGCTAGAAACACATGCAACGATGACAGCTCAAATCCAATCCATAAAGTCAGAAAATGGTTGTTTGTTAGATACTAAGGAAGATCTTAGAGCTAAGATGAAAGCTGATGCTCAAGATGCAGTAGCTCTAAAAGACAAACTGAGTGGGCAGTGTGTTTGGAATGAGCTAATTTATGAGCATATAGAGGCCTTGACCAAAGAGATCTCCTTAAAAGATAGAGAATTAGCATAAACTAGGGTTAAGGTTGCAGAGGACAATAGTAAACTTGAAAAGTTTAGGAACTCATCCCCGAATTTAGGAAAAATCTTAGACGCACAGAGAAAATCTAAGAAACCAGTGGGCCTAGGATATCAGGAAAGTCCTCCACCGTTCAATAATAACTATGTGCCTCTACCTCATGATAAGACAACATAAACGGTTGAATCAGAGGAAGCAACTGTAACTAAAACCGATAAGGCATCAACAACTAAGGTGTCAACAACAACCCCTAAGGTTAAGAAAACTGTTAGTTTGTGCAATCTACTAGTGACACAAAACTAGAAGAGGCAAAAAACTATGAGTGATAATAACCAAGTGGTTTTAAACACAGTAGTTGAACCAAAAGAACAGGACATTAGTGAGACTCCTAAGTAAAAGGGTACCTATAAGAAGCCAATTGAGAAAATGTCTTGTTTTAGATGTCATGAAAAGGGTCACGTTGCTTCTAGTTGTCCTTATAAGAAGCCAGAGTCTACACCTACTGTAGGGAAGCAAGAAGCACAAACCTTAAAATTAGTGCCTAGTAGTGCAAGTTCAAGTAGTTCTCAAAATACTGAGAAGAACTTGAATGCAACAACACGAGTAGGTGCTACGCAAATATCGGGTGTCAATCAGACAGAATGAAAGGCTTAGGACAAATTCACCGAATAGAGTTCCTAGTCAGTTAAGGTCTAGACCACAACTTGTCTTTAGGAGTAATACACCTAAGAGGAGTTATACACTAGTTAGGTCACATACCCCTAACAGATATCAACACCACGAAGAGCCCAGGGTTACACCAATGAAATGCATTATAATAGAAACTACTCTGGGGGTCCACAGCAAATGACAACCCGAAGGCCAAGATTGAACACTAATCACTCAGCTCCACAACAGGTTCTTAATCAAAAACCCAAGTCACCTGAAAGGAGAGATGGGTATTTGAAAGAGTTCAAGTATGTGGATGAGAATGGTATTATTAAGTCAGTTATGGCTTTTGTTCCCCGTGATAACTAACTCTTTTTCTTTCATGTGCAGGAGTTGACTACAGGTCTTAAAAACAAATGGTTCATAGATAGTGGTTGCTCTCGCCACATGATTGGGGAAAGAAGTCTACTGACGGACTTCATGAGTGGGACCAAGGGGTTTATGTCATTTGCTGGGAATAAAGGAGACAATATCACTGGAACATGAGTAGTCACTAATGGGACGATCACTCTTGATCAAGGCTACTATGTAGATACGCTTGATCACAATCTCATTAGTGTCTCTCAGATCTGCGATAAACAAAATTCAGTCCTCTTTAATGATAAAAAAGCATTAGTGCTGAAGCCGGGATTCAAGATACCTGAAGAATGGATAATGATGAAAGCTCCAAGGGTAAATGATCTGTATATGATGGACATGTCGGTAGCAGATTCATTGATGGATTCTATTTGTCTACTATCAAAAGCTTCAGAGTACGAATCTCTATTGTGGCACAGACGTATGGCACACTTGAACTTAATGAAGATAAACTTCATCACGAAAAATGGCCTGGTGCAAGGTGTTCCATTGAAGAGTTTTCAGTTTGCAGACAAGTGTGTACCGTGCAAGAAGGGAAAACAACATAAGAAGTCACACAAGTCAAAGACTCAAAACTCAATCGCTTCCACCTTCGATTTGCTTCATATGGATCTCTTCGGTCCAATCAACAAAAGGAGTATAAGTGGTAGTTGGTACTGTTTAGTTATTACTGATAATTACTCATGTTTCTCTTGGGTTTTCTTTCTAGGTACAAACGACGAGACAACAGGCACGCTTTAGACCAAGTCGAGAACTCATACGGGAAAAGGGTAAAACGTATCAGGAGTGATAACGGAACAAAATTTAAAAATGCAGTAATTGTTGTATATTGCCTAACTAAAGGCATAGTGCATCAATTTAGTGCACCATATGAACCACAACAAAATGGGGTGGCAGAACGTAAGAACAGTTCTTTGATTGAAGAAGCAAGGATCATGCTCTCGGATTCAAACCTTCCTACCATGTTTTGAGGGGAGGCAGTGAATACTGCTTGTCATGTATTAAACAGAGTCCTTACTGTTAAATCACTGAACAAAACTTGTTTTGAAGTTCTGAATAAAAGACCATCAAATTTAACTGGCTTTGAACCGTTTGGGGTGCCATGTACTTTATTAAAAACGAAACATCAACCTAAATTTGGTGAAAAGGCCGACGAAGGATACTTCATAGGTTATGTCCCAAACTCACCAAACAAGAGGGTTTTTAATAAACCTACTGGTGCTGTTGAAATTATGTTTAACATTGATGTAACAAGTTATTCACATGAACCGCAAAATCGTCGTGAATGGTTATTTGATTATGACTAAGTGTTTGAATCATTTAAAATTTTGTTCAGTGGTAATACAGGAACTGTGGAAAATGACTTATCATCCTTAAATCTCAATGACGAGGGTAGAGCTTTTCCAAACTTAAGCGTTCCAACAACGTCTGAGAATACATCGACAGAAGACGGGTCCCCAACAAACAATGAACCTTTGTTGCCTACAGATGAGAATCAGACTAACAATTCAGCCTCAGAAGATAGCGATCACGAGGAGAATGTTCCGTCTGAAGTCACACCCCCATTAGGCGAAATAGGATCAAATTTGGGAGATAATCTTCAAGTCGATGCACCCAAAACTTGAGTAAATAAGGATCATCCGATAGAAGACATAATTGGGAATCCGAATGCTGGTGTGAGAACTAGGAGTAGTGTGAATAGTAACACAGTGCTGTTATCGATGATCAACGACTTCGAGGTTTTTCACACGTGTCTATACTTGTGTTTCATTTCACAAGTTGAGCAAAAGAATGTGAAAATGGCTCTGAAGGACAATTCTTGGGTTGATGCTATGCAAGAGGTACTTTCACAATTCAGAATGTTAGAAGTCTGGGAGTTAGTGCCTTTACCTCAAGGGGAAGTTGCTATAGGGACCAAATGGGTCTTTAAGTGTAAAAGGAACGATCGGGGCATAGTTACTCGTAACAAGGCAAGACATGTAGTAAAAGGGTTCAACCAGGAAGAAGGGATAGATTATAACGAAGTGTTTGCACCAGTAGCAAGGCTTGAGGCTATTCAATTGTTTCTAGCGTTCGCGTCCTTCGAAGGATTCAAAGTATATCAACTAGACGTCAAGAGTGCCTTCTTGTACGGAAAAGTGAAGGAGTTGGTGTATGTCGAGCAACCGCTAGGGTTTACTGATCCCAAGTATCCAGACAGAGTATATCGATTGGATAAGGCTCTGTATGGATTACATCAGGCACCTAGGGCGTGGTACGACACACTGTCTACTCACCTCTTAGACAATGGATTTTAGAGAGGGAGAATAGAAAGTACACTGTTCGTTAATAGCATAGGTGAATACTTTATACTGGTACAAGTTTACGTGGACGATATCATCTTTGGATCGTCTAATGAACAAATGTGCAAGGATTTCGAGGACGTTATGAAGTCTAAGTTTGAGATGAGTGTGATGGGAGAGCTGAACTTCTTTCTCGGTTTACAAATTGAACAATGAAAGGAGGGAATGTTTATTCATCAGACAAAGTATCTCAATGACATTTTAGAGCACTCCGGCATGGAAGGAACAAAGTTCACAGCACACTTCAGTACTCCGATACAAGTCAATCATAATCTTTGACTGGGTACAGATAGTGATACTGATGTGGATCCGACTCTATATCGAGCCATGATCGGTTCACTCATGTATTTAACTGCTTAAAGACCTGATATAATGTTTATTGTTCGTATTTGTGCCAGGTTTCAAGCTAACCCAAAGGAGATGCACATGAAAGGTACGAAGCGGATTCTGAGACACCTGAAGTCGAAACCGAAGCTGGGACTTTGGTACCATGCTGATGAAGATCTAGAAATGGAAGATTACACGGATTCAGACTATGGAGGGTCTAGCATGAACAGTAAGTCAACAAACGGTGGTTGTCAGTTCCTTTGCTGGAGATTGGTGTCCTAGCAATGCAAGAAACAGACTTTGGTAGCCGTATCAATGTGCTAGGCCGAATATGTAGCTGCTGGTAGTTACTATTCACAGGTTCTATGGATTCAACAACAATTGCGGGATTACGGTTTGACTTATACTCATACTCCCATTGGATAGACAATCAGTCCACTATTGCCATAACTAATAATCCGATTAGGCACTGTAAGACTAACCACATAGACATAAGACATCACTTTATTCGTGACTGTGCTGAGAAAAACTTGATTAAAATGGTAAAAGTTCCAACAGAAGACAACAATGCGGATCTTTTCACAAAAGCATTTGATAGATCACGTTTTGAGTTGTTAGTCCAACTAAATGGAATGCGTAATCCGAAGTAACTTGTACTCAGTAGATTTTTCTTTCTTTTTGAAGTTTTAAAGTTATTAGTTTATCTTATTAGGTACTTTACTTAAAAGTGAAAAACAAAAGAAAAAAAAGAGTGAAAACCATAAAAATTTCAAAAAAAAGAGAATATAGAAAAATGAGAGAAGTCTTAGAGTCTAAAGTTCTAAGTGACGAAATTTAGCACAGTCTAACAAACTCTAAGTGTTAAACTTTCACACATAATTCACTATAATCTCTAAGTGATATACATGTTCATGTATGATATGTTGGTAGGCATAATACCTGAAGGATTTTCTTAAAGCTAATAAAATAATCAAGAAAATGTCATATGTGTAACTTAGATGTACGACCAAAAGGTCTTAATTTCTATGTTAGAGACATGCAGACAATGTCTATGAATGAGGTATGCAATTTAATCTAGGTGATGTGTAGCTTAATCAAAATACATCTTAAACAAAGAAAAAGTTTTGTAAAGTAAAGGAAGTCAAAACATGTCGCTTTGTTGTATGTGAGTACAGACCTGTCACTGCTGTTTTGACTTGAACTAGCATGATATGTCGCTTTGTTGTACATGAGTACAGACCTATCACCGCTGTCTTGCTAACATAAGAGGAAATCTAAGACAAAGTAAGACACTCTGTTGTATGTAAATACAGAACTGTTTAAATGGACAAACATACCGACAATCGACTTGGTGTGTATGTTACGACAAACAACAAAAGAAATAAAATATTCCAAAGTGTGAAACTGCAATACTGTAAGTGGGTTGACACCGCTATCTGATTGAACCTTCTTTGACACTCTCGCAAAAAGATTTAGTTAGTATGTTTTTATCTTTAAATTTCTGCAATTCAATTTTACTTTATTATATTTTATTCTATTTTAGATTATTTTATTTTAATTTGGTTCATTTTATCCTTAAATAAATAGGATCAAGGACATTTACTAGGATGCATTTTTAGTTGGAGAAACAAAATTGCGTGATATTTCGTCTGCTTAGTGTGAAATATTTCGTAAAGTTGAGAAAGTTTCGAAAAGTTTAAAAACTTGAAATTTTTCAAAGATTTTCAAAATTTCCAATTAAGTTCGAACTATGCTTAAGTTTGAAGTCTCAAACGAACTTAATCTAAGGTTGAACTAATTCGAGTAAGTTCGAAGAATAGTGGAACTATAAATAGGTCAAGTTCATTTAGTATCTGTCACCTAACTTCGAATTTAATTCCTCACGACCTTATTCGGCGATTTCGAACTTATTTGGGTGATCTCGAACTTATCGGGTTCTCAATCTTCTTTCCTGTTGCACGAAGATCCACATAGTGTTCCTGGCAGGATCTAAAACTGAATAACAAAGACTAACTGATTTGAATTTATCAGAGTATAAATCAATAATCTTGCTTTGATTCAAAGTTTAATTAAGAAGTTTGCGGAATAACACTTAATTATTTTAACAAAAAAACTTTCAGAATCAACAATGCATAAAACACAAGAAGTCGTAAAGACTGTTTGTATTGCTGAATTCAATGATTACAATCACCTCTAATCTGTTTGATTAGACAAAGAACACAAACTGTTCTTAGGGTTTTACAACCTTAGAGGCTTATGAAAACTTAATCAACAAAGCAATTACAGACTCAAATATGCAGAAAACTCCTGTATAATAGAAAGACCTATTCTATGTATTTATATTGCTTCTTGATATGTTTCCTTGACGAACCATGATTTCTCTGATAGTAGATATGCTGGAATCTTCATGTAGATATCTTTTCCTGAAAATCAGCACTTTCTGTTTATGAAACTGTTGAGCAGCTTGAATCACTTGACAGCATGAACAAAGCAGCTCGAGTTGATTTACTCTGGCAGCTTGAACTTTTACACTGGCAGCTCGAGTTTCTCCAACTAGCAGCATGAATATTGGATTTACATATAAACTCTACTTAAAGTTTGAGAAGTCTAACTAACAGCTTGAATCTACTTAAACTATTTTCCAACAATCTCCCCCTAACTTAAATTCTTTACACAAGACTCTAAGTTCTATACAAAAATGGAAATGAATAAGTAAACTGTTATTTACAAACCAAGGCTTTCAAAAACTTATAGCTGTGCAAGTTTCTGATCTATAGCCTTCAAAAATTCTCTCTTCATCTCTTCTCTATCACAAGATATCCTAACAGATTTTACCTGAAGCAGCATATCTTTTGAAAAATTATAAAACTCGAGATTGAAGAATATACCAGACCCATCTGTGAATTTAATTCTGTATGTCCTTGACTTGACAAACAGATCAACTTGCTTGATCTTTTTCCCTTTCTTCTCAGCATCCTCTATCTCTTTCCTTGCAAATTCAGGGTCAACAACTGATTTTAGAACTCTGATAAGTTGATTCACTTGTGGTAGAGCAGATCTAACTTGTGTCACAGACCCTATATTATACATCTTTGTTAGCTCATCCCTGGTCAACTTCTAAACCATCTGCCAAAAAGTATCAAATTCTTCTTCTGGTCCAGACTCTCTTCTTATCACAAACTTAACTCTTAAATCTCTGTCGTCTAGTGACTTGGCATACCAGTAATTTATCAGAGGCTTTGTATAATCGTGCTGATCAATCAGTTTCTCTATCTCCATTGCCTTTTGCAGTTGTTGATCAAATAACACCCTCTTAACTTGATACAGCTTTGCTAGTGATGATGGCACAGATGAAGGAATAGAAGCAACAGCTTGATCAGTAGGAGCAGGTGCACTGGCAGCAGCTTCAGTTTGAACTGATTCCTTTGATGGTTAGGCTTCTTGGGATGATTGGACTTCTTGGGAGACTTTTGTTTTCTTTCTTTTCTCCATCTCTTTGTCATGTATCTCCTGCAGCTTTTCAGTAGTCATGGACTGAGCCATTTTCTTTGGAATACCTGCTGCAAAGGCAAAATTGATTAAAAATCTTCTGTGCTCAGCCTTGGAGTGCCCTGTTGGCATCTTTCTCTTCTTTTCGCCTTGTTTGCCCACAAACCCCTTTACATAATCACCTAAGGTCTCATCATCATCTATTGGGGGTTGGGCTTGCTGATCTAATTCTTTGTCCA
Organism: Centrapalus pauciflorus; assembly: GCA_020465985.1. Classification (NCBI taxonomy): domain Eukaryota; kingdom Viridiplantae; phylum Streptophyta; class Magnoliopsida; order Asterales; family Asteraceae; genus Centrapalus; species Centrapalus pauciflorus. The sequence goes on from JAANYP010006104.1 coordinate 407,901, forward strand.
TTTCTTCTGCTAATTTCTTGGCAACTTCAGCATCAAAGGCAATCTGGGCTTCTTTGGAAGAGAATTTGTGCTTTGGAGATTCAATAAGGATGCCCTTGCCCTTGTCTTTTGCAGAAGAGGATGTTGCTTGGATTGTACTTGATGGAGCTTGAACTCTTTCTCTTAGAACAACTCCAGTTGCTTTTGGGGCAGCAGCTTGAGTTTCTAGGCTAAAAGCTTGAGAAGCTGTTGGGACTGCTAGCCTAGAAGATGGAACTGTTGATGCTGCTTGGACTGATGTTGTTGGAGCTGCTTGGACTGATTTGGGAACCTCCTGATTCTCTCACTTTTTGGAAGCATTGGTTTGGTCAGAAGGACCTACAACCTTTGCCCCTTGGGTTTGAATCATCTGCTCTAATTTCATGATTTTATTTCCACAGAGGGTAAACCCTTTGTGTAGATAATCCATTCTTTTATTTTGAGCCGCCTCTGCCTGCTTGAGTGCAAAAATTTGATCTCCCTGTGCAGCAATGATGGACATTTGGTATTCCAACATGGCTACAACAGGTTTCAGCTTGGGATCCGTCAAGAGCATGAGTTGCAGACTAGTCTCAAGATTAGAAAACACCTGAGGTGCTTGTGGTCTATGACTGACATGAATACCAGAAGTAGAAACTTCTGGGCCCCTCTGTTCTTGGTTCTGGGGACTTCCAGCTTGTGTTTGCACACTGGCTGTTGCCATGGGTGTGGTCTTAGAGATGTTGGCACTGTCCTGTGCCTCTTTTGCAGAAACATCAGTAGTGCCAGCCACAGAACCCATATGAACAATCTCTGAAGAGATGTTCACCTCCTGAGTGAGGATGGGAGTTTCCTCAATTGGTTCCCTTTGGATATGCTGTGCAGAAGTGTCCTCCTGCACATGGATATATGGCTCTTGTCTGAGGGAGGAGGAGGAAGGAGCTCCTGGTCCCCTTTTCCTTTTGTATAAAACTTTTAGTGGGCGAGTTGGCTGTTCAAAAGGATCAGAAGGAATTTGTGTATCATGAGGAGGGGGTTGGGGTCCTGGGGGTGTAGCAGTGATGATAGGCTGAGCCTGCTCAGGAACCTCTCCTCTATTTTGTGGAAGGATGTTCATCATTGCAGAAGGCAATGGAACATCAACACTCAAAAAATTGGCACTATGTTTCAAAAGTCTCTTTATAGAGGATAGAGAGTGCCTGTGGGAAACATGTATCCGTTTATGTGAATGAGCAGTGGTGCAAGTGTGTGCAATGATTTCTGCCAAAAATCTGGGATACATAAAAAATTTCCCACTCTTTAAGGAATGATGCCTTAGCATCCCCTGAAAAATGATGTTAGAAAAATTGAACCGTTGGCCTGTTGAAAAGCACACTAATGCAGTGGCAATGTTAGAGGAAAATTCATACCAACCAGTTCTTTTTGGGCTCATGCACTGCTGAATAATATGTACAAGATATTTCCATTTATGAGAAAAATGGGCTTTTAAGAAAGTAAAAGAATCAGCAGGACCCCTATAACCTATATTAAAAAGACCAGTATGTAAAGCATCAAGGGTTAGGTCAGTTATACCTGTGGCATCTTGAAGATGCAAATGGCACCGAATGGATTCCTCAGTAATGGTGATGGGAGTGCCATCAATCTTTGATAGTATAGAAGGAATTCAATTATGGATTGAACAGTGGCATGGTTCCAGAACTGTTCGATATGTGATATGTATATGGTGGGCTTTATATTGAGTGCATGATGGATATGGGAGTGACGAAGAAAGTCCATCATGACATGGAACGGTTGAAGGTCTGAGTGCTTTAGAGAGTAGGGAAGACAGTTGTGTTCTTTGACAAACTCCATGGATGATCAAACGAAGGGTTTAGGGTTTGCAAAGAAGTGTGTGTGAATCGTTCAGAGAGAAAAGAAAGGCCGTGGAAGAAATTTGGTAACTGGTAGTTACAATTGAATGGAACTGGGACCTTTAAAGGTTTTGAAAAAGGTTGGGTCGCGCGCACACACATTTTAAAAAAATTACCTAACTACCCTGCACACTTTGACAGATCAAGTGAATAACTAACAGTCCGAGAAAAAGAACTAGCAGCTTGAGAAAATACTCAAGCTGTTAGTTGTAAATTTTGCATCTTTTCAATGGAACAGTGACTCCCCCTTAAATAAGCATATTAATTAGATAATAATGAAAACAAATTAATCCATTTTTACCTTACCAATATTTGATACCAGGAAAGTGAACCTTCCTACATCAAAAGGTTTTGTAAATAGATCAGCTAACTGATCATCAGTATGTATTTTGGTAACTTGGATTAACTTCTTTTCATTACAATCTCTGATAAAGTGAAATCCGATTTCTATATGCTTGGTTTTTGGGAATTTCACTGGGTTTTGCACAATGCTGATTGCACTTGAATTGTCAATATAAATAGGAGTGGATAAGAAATTCAGACCATAGTCTCTTAGCTGATTTTGAATCCACATTACCTGGGAGCAGCAGCTTGCAGCTGCTACATATTCTGCTTCAGTGGATGATGTGGACACTGTTGTCTGCTTTTTGCATTGCCAAGAGACCAATCTTGCTCCTAAGTATTGACATCCACCAGTTGTGGATTTCCTGTCAATGTTGCATCCACCATAGTCACTGTCAGAATAAGCAGTTAGTACAAGTGGAGAGTCTTTAGGATACCATAGGCCTAAGTGTGGTTGGCCTTTAAGGTATCTAAAGATTCTCTTAACAGCAACCAAGTGAGAGTCCTTTGGAGAACATTGAAACCTAGCACACACACAGACACAAACATGATATCAGGTCTGGAAGATGTTAGATACATAAGAGATCCTATAAGAGATCTGTATAAATGAATATCCACATCTATGCCATCTTTGTCTGTATGAAGCTGCTTGTGAGGATCCATTGGAGTGCTTGCAGCTTTGGTGTCTTGATACCCAAACTTGTCCAGTATGTCTTTCACATACTTTGATTGGCTTATGAAGAGTCCAGTGGGCTTCTGCTTGACTTGTAGTCCTAAAAAGAAAGTGAGTTCTCCCATTGAACTCATTTGAAAGTTTTTGTGCATTAAAGCTTCAAATTCTTTGCACAGACAGTCATTTGTTGAGCCAAAGATAATGTCATCAACATAGATTTGAACAAGCAGAATCTCATCTTTGATAGACTTAGTGAAAAGTGTTTTGTCCAGAGTCTCTCTTGAATCCATTCTGTAGAAGGTAGGATGACAGAGTGTCATACCATGCTCTGGGGGCTTGATGGAGACCATAGAGAGCCTTATCTAGCTTGTAAACCCTGTCTGGATACTTGTAGTCTTCAAAACCAGCAGGTTGACACACATATACTTCCTCTTCAATTGTCCCATACAGAAAAGTAGACTTTACATCCATTTGATACACTTTAAATCCTTTGAAGCTTGCATAGGCCAAAAATAGTCTGATGGCTTCAATTCTTGCTACTGGAGCAAATACATCATCATAATCTATGCCTTCTTCTTGAGTGTACCCTTGTGCGACTAGCCTTGCCTTGTTCTTGATGACTATCCCTCTCTCATCTTTCTTGTTTCTGAACACCCATCTTGTACCAATTGCTCTCTTACCTTTAGGAAGATCCACCAGAGTCCATACATTCTGAATCTTGAACTGTAGGAGCTCTTCTTGCATAGCTTCAATCCAGGATGAATCTTTTAATGCTTCTGATGCCTTTTTAGGTTCTAGTTGAGACATGAAACAGGCATTTTCAAAGGCAGCTAGGCTGAATTCAGGAACTGTTTGTTTGTTCAGCAGCAGCAGTCTCATTTTGAACCATTTTCCTTGTTTGTACAGGAGTGCTTGGATCACCCAGTATTTGATTAAGAGGATGATACTTGTGAATCGTTAGTGTAGGCTCTCTCTCTGTTTGAAAAGAGGATCCAAGATTTGTATCATCTCCATCAGGACCAGTAAATGGATCAGCTTCAGGAACAGTTGGACTTGAATCAGGGACTGTGTCTCTTTGTGTTGGAGCTGTTCTCTCAGGACTTGGGAGTGGCACTTCAGTATCTGGATTTATATCATGTTGAGCATTCAGGACCCCTGGAGGATCACAAGACAGAAGTGGTAGAGTGGTGTAATCATCCCAACTTGGTGAATCTGCAGCAGTCTGAAATTTTGTGCCAACAGCTTGAGAGATTGTATTGGCAGCATGAGAATTTGTATTGGCAGCTTCAACCCTGTATGCATCAGCTTCTGCAGTATACTCAACGAAGCTCAGAGAATTTGTTAGTGAATCTAAATCAAACAACCAATCAGGACCAGTGCCTTTGATATTAGCAGTATTTTCATTAAATTTAACATTGGCACTTTCTTCAATGGTTTTAGACACACTGTTATATACTCTATAGGCTTTGCTTTGACTTGAGTATCCTACAAAGAATCCTTCTTCCGCCTTACTTTCAAACTTCCCTAAGTGAGTCTTAGTGTGAAGAATAGTACATGGGCATCCAAAACGCTTGAAGAAAGCTATTAGGGGACTTCTGTTATGGAATAATTCATAGGGAGTTTTCCCTTGTGATTGGACAACCTGAACCCTATTCAGAACATAACAGGCTGTATTAACAGCTTCTGCCCAGAAAGTCATTGGCAGATTTGAATCAGCTAACATTGTTCTAGCAGCCTCAATTAAGGTTCTGTTCTTTCTTTCAGCTACACCATTTTGCTGTGGTGTTCTTGGTGCACTATATTGTCTAGCAATGCCTTTGGACTCACAGAAACTGTTTAGAATGTGATTTTTAAATTCAGTTCCATTGTCTGATCTTATCACCTTAACTTTTGAGTTGGATTGGTTTTCTATCTTAAGGATAAAAGACTTAACTCGCTCAGCAGTTTCATCTTTGGACCTAAGAAAGTAAACCCAAGTAAATCTGGTGAAATCATCAATAATAACTAAAAAGTAAGCCCTTTTATTCAAACTCAAAACAGATGTTGGACCAAATAGATCCATATGAAGCAGCTGAAGAACAGATGAGATTGAATTTACTTCTTTGGCCTTATGAGAAGTTTTGTGTTGCTTGCCTTTAAGGCATGCTACACAGTGATCATCACATATGAACTCCTTTTGTGGTAATCCTCTTACCGGATTCTTTTTGACTAACACATTCATGGACTTGAAGTTCATGTGACACATTCTTCTATGCCGAAGAGCAGACTCATTGGATGATGCTTTTGATATCAAACAGCTTAAAGTATTTGATTTAGATAAAAGAGCTGTGTCCAGACAGTAAACATTATCATTTCTTGGTGTTCTTAGTAAAACAAGATTTTCAGGAATTTTGAAATCTTTTGAAAAGACAATGCACTCATAATCTGTAAACAGAACAATGTTTTGTTTGTCACAGATTTGAGAGACACTTAATAAATTATACTTAAGCTGTTCAACATACAAAACATCATGAAATTTCATGTTGCCTGCATTAACAGTACCTTTACCTGTAACCTTACCTCCTTTTGAGTTGCCTCCAAAAGCAACAAAACCTCCATCAAAACCTTTGAAATTTGACAAGCACTCAGAATTGCCTGTCATGTGCCTAGAGCATCCACTGTCCAAATGCCATCTTGTTCTATGAGGAGACCTGTGGTTGCCCTGCACAAATAACAGCTTAGTCAGTAGTGGAGTAAACCCAAACCAAATTGGTTTTGGGTTGGCCTTGTGCATTGACATAACTTCTTATATTTGGTGAGATCTACTGATGGAGTCTTTGGAGAGTATTTAGTGATTATATGAGGTATCCAACTGTTTTGATCATCTTTTCTTCTAACAGTCTCAGATGATTCACTAGCAGTTCCAGATTGATGCTTAGCAGTCTGATCTTTTGTTTTAGTGCTAACAGCTTCAGATTTTGCACTACCAGCTTCAGAATTTGGCTTAACAGTCTGATCTTTTGCATCAGCAGTTTGATCTGAGGATTTATCCTTGACACACCAGATTTGTTTAAAACTTGATTTAGGCTTAGCCAAAACTTGTTTTTGATGTGTGGACTGTTTTTTATTTACTTTTGTAAACCTGTGATCAACTGTTTTCTTTGGAACTGATATGGAAGGTTTCACCTTTGAGTGCTTTGCCTGAATAGGATTTGATTTTGTGTGATTCACAGTCTGTTTTGCAACAGCTGGTTTACAAAAACAATCCTTGGCTAAGTGATTCTTCCTTCTACAGTGAAAATACCTTTTGACAGTTTGAATTGGAAAACTAGACTTTTCTGTCAATTTTTGGTTCTTGTTTCTCTGATTTCCTCTTACCTGCTGTTGTTTAGGAAATTTTTTGAACACCATGCTTTTGGCATGTGCAGACAGGAACCGTTTTACCTCTTTTATTTCCTTTTGATGAAGATGCAGTGTTACAGTTAGAATGTACAGAGACTTGTGGAATAGCATTGCATACACTCATCTTCTCTTTTCCTTTCTTACTGGGAGCTTGAACCTCTATGGGTGCACTCATTGTTTCACAGTCTCTATTTTGAATCTTATCTTCCCTAGAATCAGAACTGTTATCAAGGATAGGATCTACAATAGTCATAGACTCATCTAGTGGTTCATTGATTAGTCTATCAGCAACCTCACTCATTGGATGAATGTACTTGTTGTTGTATGGAGGTGGAGTAGCTCTGTATCCTATTCCTTCTTTGGGATTAACCTGAGATTTTACTCTATCTTTAAATTGGACTTCCATTAGGTGTTCCAGCTTTTGATTTGCTAACTTGAAGTTTCCTAGATCTATGTTGACAGATTCTAGTTTCTTATTAGCCTCTAACACCTTTTGTTCAGTCTCTTCTACCTTTTTATTCAAAGATTCTATTTTCTTATTTAGCTCCTTTTTCTCCCACTCATGATAGGTTCGATCATATCCCATTTGAATCTCATTATCCTTATAATCATTGATCTGTTTTTCCAGATCTTCTATGGCTTGCATGTATTCATATCTCCTTTCTTCCATCTTAGCTAGAGTTTTGCACATGCTCTCATTATGATCTCTGTACTTTTTAACCATATGTTTGCATGATTGAGAGCAGAGTTTAGAATTTACCTCAGATGGTAGTTCAAGGAGACATTTGATGTTTCTGCCATTAGAGCTTGATTTTGAAACTCTTCCTCTGTCTGATCACTCCAGTCAAACACATTGTCTTCTTGGGAGAAAAGTGCTGTTGATGATGATGTCTGATTGGGCTGTGAAGTCCTTGAGGACTGTTGACCTTGAGATCTACATTCTCTGGCAAAGTGACCAAGCTTATGACATTTATAGCATTCAACTTTTGATTTATCAAAAGCTGGTTTGCCTTCTGTTCTGGCTTGAAAGTTGGTCCTTCCAGTTCTTTTAAGAAACCTTTTGGCTCTCATGGTCAGCATTGCATGTTGCCACTTTAAATCCATCTCTTCAAGATCATCTGGATGAATTTGTTCTAAATCTTCAGCATGTAGAGCAAATAGTCCATCATTGGCAACAAAAGCCTCATAGTGAACTTCAGCAGAATTGCTATCACCACCTGAAAAGGAATCACTGCTATTAGATTTATCAGAAGACAGAAGAGCAGTATTATGATTATAAGAAAAAGATTTCTTTTTAGCATCAATCTCAGTCTCAAACACTCTCAGACTGTTGTACAGATCATCCAGTTCTATCTCATCAAGAGTGTCTTTTGTTCTCCATTGGGCAGCATAAACTGTCCATTCTTCTCCAAGAGATCTGAGAAACTTTCTGTTGACTTCATCTTGATCCAGGCTGACTTTTGCACTTTCTAATTCACTTATCAGTTTGTTAAACCTGTCAAAGATTTGAGTAAGGTTTTCATTCTTGCCACCAGAATAGTTCTCATACTTCTGTTTTAAAAGGTCTTATTGATTTCTCTTGGTAGTGGCATTACCAGCAAATCTTTTCTCTAAAGCATTCCAAAGAGAATGAGCAGTATAAAACTTTTTGAACTGATGTTGATAAGCATTAGGAATGGCTATTTGTAGAAGTGTAAGAGCTTTCACTTCATTCATTCTAGCCTTCCTTTCAAGTTCAGTTTTTGGAGGGGTTTTGACTGGTTTTCCCTCATCATCAAGTTCTGGATCAACTACAGGAGGAAATTCAACAGCTTCCCATATGGCATAGACAATAAATTGGATATGCTGTTGAATCCTGAGTTTCCACATCTCAAACTCAGTGGGCTTGAGCATAGGCACTTTGAGTCCTTGCCCAGATCCGCTGCTGCTATTTTCAAATTCCATTGCAAAAGATTAAAAATTTAAATGAAAGTTTTCGACTTTGAAAAACAAAGAACAACCTGGCTCTGATACCACTTGGCAGGATCTAAAACTGAATAACCAAGACTAACTGATTTGAATTTATCAGAGTATAAATCAACAATCTTGCTTTGATTCAAAGTTTAATTAAGAAGTTTGCGGAATAACACTTAATTATTTTAACAAAAAAACTTTCAGAATCAACAATGCATAAAACACAAGAAGTAGTAAAGACTGTTTGTATTGCTGAATTCAATGATTACAATCACCTCTAATCTGTTTGAATAGACGAAGAACACAAACTGTTCTTAGGGTTTTACAACCTTAGAGGCTTATGAAAACTTAATCAACAAAGCAATTACAGACTCAAATATGCAGAAAACTCCTGTATAATAGAAAGACCTATTCTATGTATTTATATTGCTTCTTGATATGTTTCCTTGACGAACCATGACATCTCTGATAGTAGATATGCTGGAATCTTCATGTAGATATCTTTTCCTGAAAATCAACACTTTCTGTTTATGAAACTGTTGAGCAGCTTGAATCACTTGACAACATGAACAAAGCAGCTCGAGTTGATTTACTCTGGCAGCTTGAACTTTTACACTGGCAGCTCGAGTTTCTCCAACTAGCAGCATGAATATTGGATTTACATATAAACTCTACTAACAGTTTGAGAAGTCTAACTAACTGCTTGAATCTACTTAAACTATTTCCCAACAGTTCCCTCAAACATACGCTTAACAGTTGTTCTTTTAACTCAAAAATCCACTAAGTAAGTGGTTTCTAGGACTTTTTAGGGTCTAAAATCATGAAATTTGGGTTTGCAATAACCGAATACTAGGTGGTTTAAATCACGAAGTATAGGGTTATAATACTTGAAATGAAACCTCAATAATCAAGATTAGAATCTATTGGGACTAGATTCACTAGTCATTTAAGTCTAAACAGGTTTCAATCATGAGTTTTTGTGTTGAAATAGCCGACTTCGAACTTGTTTCTTAAGAACAAGTTCGAACAGTCGAACGAACTTGTGGCCCAAAACGAACTTGTAGATATTTTTTGACAAGTTCAAAGTGTTTCGAACTTAACTAGGTTCAAAGGGTTCGAACTTACCATTAAGTTCGATTGACACTAGTATATACGAAGTTACCTAAGTTCGTATGTACTATTTTATTCCAAATTTTAATTTTCTTAAATCTAACTATTTATGGCATGTGCAGGATTAAATGATCGTGCGTTTTTCAATAAGCACAATATGGTGGTGAGCATTAACCTCCAAGCTCCAGAAGCAAGGTCGTATAGGGAGATTCTGGAATTTTTTACGAGATCGAGGATAGTGTACGCATTGACCCATAATCCGACACTAAAACTCCACTACATACGTCAATTTTGGACCTCAGTGCATGTGGATAGTTCAGTTATTCCTCCGGTTCTCCGAGCATCAGTTAATGGACAAACTATTTCATTCTCGGCTGATCATTTACGAGAAATTCTACAGTTGGGAACAACAGAACAAGAAAATGGTCCAGTTGACTTTCTAGCAACAATAAGGCAAGCAACATTTCAACGAATGAGATATTCAGTAGATTTGACCATGGCATCCTACGTTTAGAGTGGATTGATTGGACAATGGCGTTATGCACGTAATGCTTGTATGTTTTACACCGAAAAAGTCTAGTTTTTATACGATGACATCCAGATTACAGTCAGGGATGATCTCGTTAGTATACAACAACCCATTCCACTTTGCAAGTCTCTTCTTTGCGGAGTTTGTGAATCAAATAATTGCGCCAGCACGAGAAAGATTTCTGTTATATCCACGTTTTGTTATGATGATCATCAGGCACTTCTTGCCAAATTTGCCACCACTACCGAAGGTGGTCATGGTCGCAGCAATAGACAAGAGAGTCTTTGCCGACTGTCAAGCCATAACTCTCGCAAGGCGGAAAATGTTAGACTGCCAATGAATCCAGTTTTTGGCACTCTTTTAGACCCAAATTTTGGGGCTCCAGAAGGAGAGGCATGGGTAATGGAGAACCCGCAACAACAGCCACCAGCACAACAACCACCAGTTAATTCTGTTCAGCTTGCTCCATGAGCGACAGCAACAGCTGAGGCGTCTACATCGGAACCCCAGGCTGATCCAATTCAAGAAACACTGGAGGATATTTTTGCTTAACGAGGAGTAGCTCAGGAATCGATTACTCAGTAGCTGATCAATAATATTTTGGAACCGCCTACGGCAATGGACGACATTTTCAAAGACATAGAGACAACCAGCCAGAAGCAACAGAAGGGGCTGTTGAATCTACATCTGATACAGACTCAGACTCAGATAGTGAGCAAGATATGAGGGAAGCAGCAAATCCCTCTACTTCTTTTGTGACTCATGGGTCTCGGGTACTAGTACCAGACCAAAAAGTTCGTCGTCCACCATTCACACTTCGCGATGAAGAAGCAGGTGATGAAGATTCTGTACTTGAATAAGAGGCGTTGGTGGCAAGACAACAATGAGCCAAGCGCCAACGTCTAGATCAAAAAGCTCCATCCACCTCAACCTCCGCTCCATCCGCCACAACCGCCGCTCCGTCAACATCAACCGCCGCTCCATCATCATCAACCGTTGTTCCTTCATCATCCATTACCACCACTCCGACACCAACCACATCTACAGATGACCAAGGCTTTTCACAATTAAAAGCTAAAGTGGACTTCCAATTAGTCCAAATACTCCAACTCACCAGGGCAGTCACCGAGCTTCAATAGCACAATACACAGTTAGATCAGCAGAATGCATATCTTCAATAGACTGTGACTGCCCAGCAAAATCAAATAGTAACTCTTCAGACCCTAATGGAGCAGAACTTAAAAGATCGTGCAGCTTAGGGGGAGAGCTTTAGAGGCGATGAGTTGTGGGGGAGCCATAGGGAAGACGAAGGAGGTGACCCTGGTGCACAACAAAAAGACAGTGAGCTGGCAGATCTTTCACAACAGACTGCTCAGCAAGCTGATATGCAGGGGGAGCCTGGATCATCAGGCTCAGATAAAGACAAAGGCAAGGCTCCCAAAGCTTCAGAATCTGTTCAAAACGAAATTAATAGAGCCTTGGCCGGGTTCGAAGGCGAGGACGTCATACTTGATTTTGAAGATGACTTGGATCAGGAAGGATTAGAGGAAGCAGATTTTCTTCAAGAAGATATTCCTGAGTGGAAGTCGGATGATGAGATTCAAATGGACGAAGATGACGAAGCTGACGAGATAGTGACACTACAGCAACCTATGACTGAACAATATGTAAATTTAGACCAGAATCCGATAGATCTAGATGTGCTGATATCTACTCTTAATGATGAATCAGATTTTGATGTACCTCAAATGCCAAATAGGGAGTTGTCCAAAGAAGAAAAGAAAAGCTTATGGTTTAAAAAGGAAGAGCAGAAGAATGAATTGGCAGTGAAAAAGAAAATGAAGCTACCTAGTCTAGAAAGTTATCTGGAGGGATTCTAAGCTGGTTCTTTGATAGGGAACTGCGGCTAATTGTTCTAAAAAGAAGAGATGGGCTTCAGTACCTGAGGAGAAAGCTTAAAGCTTTTAATTCATTGCCTAAGTGTGAAGTAAAATAATTGGCATGGTAAAATTTGATCAACCTGGGAGACGACCAATATGTTGAAGTGATAGCAAAGATTATCAGAAGAGAAGGTCGGTCTAGGAGGTTTGATAGAATTAATCCAAGGACAGGGAAGAGAGTCATGGATGAAACAAGAATAGATCTATTGACTGGATGGTCGTGGAAGATGTTCTACAAACGCATTTAGTGCTTTAAGAAACATCTGTTGAAGACTATGCCACAAGACGTTCTGAAGAACATGAAGTGGTGGTACGTTGACAACGAGACAGTCGAAGCAATAATGGAAGACGAAGACGAGAAAGTTATTTTAAAGGTATACGATCCTCTGTATCTTGTAAACCTTTCTTGGGGTGACTTGCTGAAACTTCATGAGCAGCCTATCTACTTTCATGAAGGTTGGAGCTCAGAAGGCAAAAAGTACCAGAAAGTTGTTAAAGTTTGCATTGAACAGGGTCTGTAGGCAGGTAGCAACTTAAATAAAGCCTAGTTCTGTAGATTAATGAATATCTAACTAGAATTTATCGTCAAGGGGGAGTCTGTTGATATACTATGTGACGATAGCAGTCTAGATATGTAATAGATAGTCATATTTAATAGATGAGGCTTTATTAATACAAGTCATGTATGTTTGATCACGATTGTGTATGATGTTTACATTTGCATGTTAAGTTCTAGATTGTAAAGATAAGTTCATGAATGTGAAGATAAGTTCTTAAGGCTAAAGCCACGAACTTAAGTCACATCATACGAACTTAGTTAGACTATGTTCGTACGAGTTAGGCTTGAACTTAATTAAGTTCGTGAGCTTGGGCTTAAACGAACTTAGTTGATTATAATTAGAACTTAATTAGATTATTTCACAACTTACAAAAATATGAATTTCAGAGCTTGTATCCGTGCACGTGCGAGCTAGAAAGGTTTTCAGAGAGTTTCTTGGAGCAATACATTGTGTGGGGTCTTACATCGGTTAGCATCGTGTTCGACTCCGTGTTCCGCGCGTGATCGATCTGTTAAGCATCTAACGAGGATTCCACACTCGTTGGACGATGTCGCGCCTTGATCCGATCCGTAGGCGTGGTGACCTTACGGTCTTTGTCATTTAGGATAAAGCACCTGCATCCAAAGACATGAAAGAATTTAACATTAGGAACACATTTATTAATCATTTCATATGGAGTCATTCCGAATCTATTGATACTGATTGATCAGTTCTAAGTGAAACACACAGTTGTTCAGAATTGATAGAATCGGGTATAATTGAAGGTTTTTGATCTGGTTGAGTTTTGCTATCAGGCTGATTTTTCAGTTTTATTTCCAAATCTTTAATTTCAGCCTGAAGCTTTTCATTTTAGACTCAAAAGTTTTAATTTTCAATTGAAGATTAGAATTAAATTTTTTCAAGAATTGAGTTTGGAATATATGGCTTTTGAGTATATGTAGTATTTTTAGACAAATATTTTCTAGAATAAGTCTGAATATACTCTTCTTAAATGCAAGAATTTTAATAACTATCATTTAATTTGTTATAATCAAAAGTATTTTGCATTTTGTTTGTTCTCAACCTTTTCAAATCTTCACATGATTCTACTTCATCTGAAGCTTTCATAAAAACCATTTGTAATCCTAAATTCATATATCTAACATCATATATAGTAGGTGAACACGAAATAGCGTTTGTTAGATATTTAGGATTCATCCAACCTATACCTGATTAAGAATTATAAAATTCGGTATCTTTTGGTTGATTCAAATATATTGTGTGATCTGTTTGACCTCTTTTAATGAACTCATCTACCAAGGATTTGATTTTCTCATATAACATTGTTCTTTCATCAAATATGGAATGGTATTTTACAAAATAACTTGATGATTCTAATTCGGCTAATTTCAGTTTTTCTTTTAAGTCAGATATATTGTTATTCAGTTTTTGAATTCACTTTGAAGTTCATTGGATTTTTCTTGCAAATCTGAAACTACTCTTAATGCTAATGCCTTATCCTTGGAAAATTCTAACACTAAGGCATGTTCTTGACTCAATTTATTTTCCAAGGAATGGATATTTTTCTTCTACGTTTTTAATGAACTTTCAAATCTTTTTAGCATGTAAGCCATTTGAGTAAGTTTCTGTTGTAGCACACATGAGTTATCATCATCTGAATCAGAGTTAGAATGTACCTCGGGTGTCTCTGAATTTGCTGAGGCATCTGCATCTGATCCGTCATCTTCGTGATCTTTACTTCAACCCGCTTCTCTTGTTGCC